>PPIY02000011.1:0-331071 GCA_003707405.2 Dujonia schatavii | reverse complement strand
ACACCCTTACACCCTTACACCCTTACACCCTTACACCCTTACACCCTTACACCCTTACACCCTTACACCCTTACACCCTTACACCCTTACACCCTTACACCCTTACACCCTTACACCCTTACACCCTTAGGAAGCAAATGTGCTCATGTTTACTAACACTTAAGTCTCCTTTTCTGAATTAACTCTAGTCTGAGTTGAAAAGAATACTTTCAGTTCGTCCTCTTTAGCTCTTTTTGTTATGAAAAAATATCAAGATCATGAAACCTAAAGTCTCAAAGACGAACTTTTACATGCCGCATGGCTATTGATTCGAAGTCAACTAATATTCAAATACATAAAACTAACAATTGACTACAATGGCACAATGTTTGTTTTGGAGGTGTACTTAGGCTTCGCAAGTCCAATAGAGGAGTCTTCCAAATTGTACACAACGTATGCGTATCTCAAAAAATTGTCGCCAAGTACGGCTGTCGAAATCGATGGAACAATGTTAAGACGGCATCCACTAGAAAGAAGGGCTGGTTCAATAAGATCCTTGACTGGAATGTCAATGCTGATTCCATCAAAATTGTAGTTGATCAGACCGGTCGAGGAGCAGTCAACAATTGGATAAAGACCCTCAAATAAACCATAAGATCCAAGCTGTCTAGCAATGGAATGAACAGCAAGTGGAGGAAGATAAGAAATGGTCGAGCCTGAATCCAAGTTGAAAGGAATTCCAACAGTAATTGTCTTTCCACCAACAGTGACAGAATCCAACGTGATATCGAGTCTATCGTCTTCACCTGAATGAGGCAAAGTGACTAATTCACCATCAATCTTAGCCAAGTCTTTTCCTCCAAACAACAAACTACCTGTATTTGCCAATGGAGAGTTCAAATACAAAGAGTAAGCAGCCTTGTCAATATAGCCTGCATCCTTCAAAGCAATTGGGAAGTTTGGATACTGACTAGCGCCATGGAAATAAACTTCCGATTCCAAAGATGGTAAACCAATTCCTAAAATTCCACCTTGTCCGACGCTAGTTTGGTCGACAACAGCAAATTGAAAATTTTCAAGCTGAGCAGAACCATCACCTAAAGATACAGTATCCTTGTAAAATTCACCAGTTGATTTGGATCCATCAGCGTAACTAATTGAGAACGATTGGTGGAGATCTTTAGCCGAACTCGAAGAGTCTGGATCAAACAGACCTTGCGCGATAGCTTCACCGCCAACCTTAGGACTTGGAACCCATAAGTCTGAAGATCCAGTATCAATATCGACACCAATTTTAGTATTTTCGGATCCAAGTTCTAAGTATGTAATATAGTACACGCTTTTGTTTATCAATGGAGAATTAACGCTGCCATCACTGCGTTCAACGAGCCCTGGAGCAGTTGAGTTGGATTCAAGAGTAGAGTTTTTTGCAACAACCAATCTCTCAAAATCCAAACCAAGAACTTTTGGAGCCCTTTCGGTCAAGCCGTCAACTGGAGCCGCAATGACGACGAAAGAAGAAGTAATGCTAGCAGCAATAGAGATTAATGTGAAAAATGAGATCATTTGAAAGAATAGATTGGAGAGTGTGGATTGAAACAAAATGTGAAGGGACCTTACCTTGCAAAACGCTTGCCTTTTATATTCACCCAATCTCAGTATTCTGACGAGCCAAGTTTTCTTGTGTAAACCGTTTCAAGTTATGCACCACATGACTGAACTTTAAATCTTGAACATAGGTTTGCAAATATTGTACTGTTTCATTTACATCATGATCTTGTAGCCATGCCAAAGTAGATACCGTGTATTACCTTATTTCAGTCGTCAATCTTGCTTCGTATTCATGCTTTCCACTACAGTAAGTGGCACATAATCGTGCGGCTCTCAAACTCGGCATGAAACGTATATGCAGGTGTACAGTGGGCTCGGTTTTCTCGGAGATGGCATTGTTATTCTTGCAGGCTTTATCAAGATATGAAACTTGATCGTACCCGTTGCAACCAGATCAAAGCTTAGTTCTGTTTACAAACGGCTCTCTAGCATTTTCACTTTCATTTGAAATAAGTAGTTCTAAAAAATAACGATCTTGGGTATGATTCACGGTTTCTTACTGATGTATACAGAGATTGGGACAATTGCAAAAAGGAAAAGGTTGGGCTTCGGTTATCAACTTAGAATCTTATTCTTTGCTACCAAAGCGAGGTCTATGTCTCTTAATATTATGAATTATATGATATCTGAGGTATAGATCATACTGACTCAAGATTCACTCTCTATTTTGTATTTTAAGGTGATCGTAATTATTGGCAGCTATATCTTCCATAGACTTAATACTTAACATCTAGCTTATGAAAATTTGTGTCAACGCCAATTGCAACTTACATATAGACGACTGAGAAGATTTGGGTGGCTTTCAAGTTCATGGACCACCACTGGTGCTAGGACATTATGATTAGTGCTAATTTCTCTATATTTCGTGAAAATTATTATCTATATTGATTTACGTTTCTTATCTGCCGATTTAGGAAAAATCCGTTCGCGTCCAGTAATTTTTTTAACCCTTACCAGGTGATACTATATTCTCACAACTGATAGTATATTGTTTAACTCAGTTTATTTAAGTTGGTCTTAAGCAACTTCCAAATACATTACCGTACTTAGAATCGTATGATTCATCCATATAATTGAGGGACTGAAGTATCCATGCACTCTACCTGTGACGAACATTCTATCCTCTAAGACCCGTGACCCTCCAGGTTTTTCCTCGGCTGTAGACACAGAATGGCAACGCTATGCTCAGATGTTTGTGTAGATTTTACTTATATTAGGTAGAAATGTTGAAGCGACGGTGAAACTCAGGTTGCATATCTACAAAAAATTTTTTTAAGCGAGATACTCGGTTATGAGATCAGAAAGTGTGGTGCATAAGCATGAAATCGCAAATCTCCCCACAGAAAATTACTACAAAGTTCACACAATTACTAATCACGTTTCCCAAGCATAAGAGCAAGGGAAAAAAACCTATCTACAAGATCCATTTGAACTCTACTCTTTGATCTGTAATTACCAGACGACAGAAACGATGGGTATGGCTATAAGCATAATGGATGTCTACTGAAATCGAATCTTATCATACTAACTTAAAGCTTTGAAATTGTATACCGCACCAACACCAAATGGCTACAAAGTAAGCATTCTTTTGGAGTTGTTAGGGCTTAACTTTGAATACCAAAAATTAGATATCTCTAAGAACGAATCCAAGGAAGAGTGGTTCCTCAAGCTTAATCCAAATGGAAGAATCCCCACCTTAGTTGACACCTCTACAAACACCACTTTATCTGAAACTGCTGCCATTTTGCAGTATCTTGTTGACACATACGACAAAGATAATAAGTATTCGTACAAGATTGGTACCCCAAATTATTACAAGCAATTAGAAGTTTTATACTTCCAGATGGCTGGACAAGGTCCAATGCAAGGACAACTCAATCATTTCTTGCTCTTTGCTAAGGAAAAACTTCCTTATCCAATTGAAAGGTACACCAAAGAGACCAGACGATTATATGGTGTTCTTGAGCTTTACTTAGAAAGAAATGCTAAGAACGGCTTATACTTGGTTGGTGACCACTTGAGTATTGCTGATATTGCCAACTACTCGTGGGCTCGGTTTTTGCTGAAAACTGGCATTGAACTCAAGGAGTTCCCTTTGGTAAACAAATGGTTTGAAAACATTGATGCCTTACCAGCTGTTCAAGCCGGGGTCACAAAACCACCGAGACCAGCTACATAGAAAAAGTAATGCATGACTTATTTTTCTCTTAAAGGACATCATTAGAGCTAAATCCTCTTTGGGGTGGCACCAGTCAATATTTGAATGGCGATCTTATGCTTGGTATCGATATCGGTTAGGTCAATCTCTACTCTGAATGGGTGTTTGCTTACTCTACTCCTTTCAATCTACGTTATACATTTAAATAATCCATGAGTAAGGACCTACAGGCTTCTGCAAAATAGTCAAAATACCGTCGACGACAACTTCAGCGAGCCCACTGAAGGCACCTCTATTGAGAACATTAGAAAGAGTTGTTTTCTTCTGACATCCCTGCTGAACAGGCTTGCCGTCAAATCTGTCTTTCAACCACACAAAAGCACTACCAACACCTAAAAGCGCTTGTGTCACGTGACCACCAAGAAGATCTTGCTGGTATTCAATGGTTGCACCATTAGAACAAAGGTTATCGTACAACTTGTCAGCATCACCACTTGGAACAATTTCATCAAACTTGGAGTTATAGAAAAAGAGTGGTGCAGTTGGCTTGAAGTTTTTGGTAATTGAGTTTTGCATATCAGTGACGTTTCTAACAACTGGATCATCTAAAAGCGAAATGCCTCTTGGGTTAAAGTTTTCAAGTCTTTTGAAAATGAAAACAGGTATGTACTCAATGAGGCACGCTCTCAATGGAAGAGTAAAAAGATTCCACTTTTCCTTGGGGATAATGCTCTTTATGAAATCAGAGAAGAATCCGTACTCATTAGCCAAACCGTTGATGGCTGCAAATACAAACCCAGCAGTGATCTTACCTAAGTTGTACCTTGCAATGGAATCAATATCAGCGATAATACCACCAAAGGCAGACCCAATTAAGTTGATTTCAGGAGCATACTGTGGGTGTAAAAACGCTCCCCAAGATGATCCCAACGAGCCTCCAGAGTAACCCCAGAGGGCAACTTTAGCATCACTATGGATTCCAGTTTTGTCACCAGATTGCAACACTGCTCTAATAGAGTTCAAAACTGCATGACCAGCTTGCTTTCCAACAACAAAAGTTGACTTCGGACCTTCGTGATCTGGAATAACAACGTACCAACCTTCATTTAATCCGGCTTGAGCAGTCAATTGCTCAATCTGTGATGTGATAATTGTGTCTGGGCTAGCTCCAAGCTGAACTGCATAAGATGGTGCACAGTCAAAGCATGCAGTATCTTCTGCAGTCTGGAAGGAAAGTAACTTTGATGGATCAGCATTATTCGGAACAAAAAGAGTAGTGACAAAAGCATTGGCGTTGCCCATAGAGTCTTCAGACCTAACCAAAAACTGATGGACTTCCTTTATTTTCTCTGGGATGATCACGATACCAAAGAGGTTATCTCTCTTGCGGTACTTCAAGATGGCACCGTTAGGTTTGGATTCGTAACCGGCAGGTGGTTGATAAAATTCATCTTGAGAGGGCTTGAGAGGTAAGTTTCTTTCACCCAAAGGTACAGCCAAGACAATTTGGAGAATAAAAAATATTAAAAAGAATGACTTCATAGTTAGAGTTGAATTGGGAAGAAACATTGGAAAATATACTGAGACCTAGTTAACTACGTAGTCTTTTATACACCAATCTCTGACGCCGGACCGTATGTTCATTGATAAACCAGGCGTGCTCTTCGTGCGAGAAGCGCTTGCATACGAATTTCATGTATGCGAACCCACATGCTATCAATACAACGCACAAGTAGTGACTATAATACACCGAAGATCATCAATAGGTAAATGAACATCCTTCTTCACCGTCATATTGATGCAGGAGAGTTGCAGCATCTATTGTTCACCTCCGCCTCATATGCAATATTTCCAGAAGCCAAGAAAGCTAGACACCGCGTAAAACTACACTTAGAACTGCATTCGATCATAACTCGTATTCAAACAAAGTAGAAGATCACGGATGAACACTATTAGAGAAGCGTATCAAGTGAAAATGTTCGCATATAGTTGCAAATGCATCTTCATTGCGTCTGCAATGATCGAAAAGAAGGCTTTGAAATGAGGCTTTGAAGACTCAGTTTCGAACGCAACATTCAAAATTGTTGATTCTTGACTATAGTTAATCAAACAATGTTCGTATCACGACATACAATTCATTTCTCCAGAGGTTATTGTGTTAACATATGTGGGGTGCCAGTGAATGGTAGAGTGTGGGGAAACAGAGGCAAGAACATGCAACATTTTTCGATCAGCGCGTCATACATGAGGTGTTTACATTATGCGCGAGAGAAGTTTTGTTAAAGCCTAATTTTGTAAAATCACATAAAAAAAATTCTTTCGAGGAAGGCTATTACGCGAGAACACCGTTCCGTGCTCCTCACTCATCAATGTTTGCTACTCTTCTCTATGTTTATTTATATGTAATTTTTTATTGTTCGCTAAATCTTCCTTATTAATGCTACTTCCAAGACTTTCTCACACATTTTTCACTCTTAACACATCCCGTAGCAAGCAGCAAACAAAAGCAAGAGTGCAGCAAATACACGAAAACAATTGCGCCAATCGTATAGCCTCTTCGTAATCTTGTGATACAAGTTTTTGTATACTCTCGGGCAACCCCTTTACGGTGTCAGTTGATTGTGCAATTTTCTCGATAAGCTCAGCGATCTGTGCCTCTGTGTATCCCTTAGTTACTTCTGATTCACGCAAATCTCGCTGTAGGAGAATTTTCACTGTGCTCTGAATAATGGCCAGAACACATGACACGCCCCATACTCCTCCTATACTTCTCAGTAAGTATATGGTTGAGGTTGATGAAGCTTGAAACTGCGATGAAAAGGCAAACACAAATGTGAATAGGCAACTGGGGTAAGCTATGCCCTGGCCCAAGTTTGCTGGTACCAAGAGTAAGTCGAGGAGTTTCGGTGATATTCCTGGATCTACCAATAAAATCAAATAATTGCCTACACTCATGATAAGGGTCCCCGCGTACACAAGCGGTTTGAGTACACCAAATTTGTTTGTGACAACTCCTGTCAAGATCCCACCAATCGGTGTTGACAAAGCTGGAATTGCCAATCTTAACCCGACTCGTGAAGGTGAGTCTCCAAATACAAATTGGAAGAGGAGAGGCAACGCAAACAAGTAAGCGTAACTCGATAAGCCAAGTAAAAAATTCTGTGTAAGCATCAACACGCTGAAAAGATTATGAAACCGCCTAATAGGAATGATAGGAACCGCAGTGGTTTGTAACTCTATCTTAACAAACCAAATCAGTAAAACAATTGCAACAATCACCAAGCCAAGAAGCCTGGAGTCACTCCATGGAATT
This sequence comes from Dujonia schatavii, assembly GCA_003707405.2. Lineage (NCBI taxonomy): Eukaryota > Fungi > Ascomycota > Pichiomycetes > Serinales > Debaryomycetaceae > Dujonia > Dujonia schatavii. Next base: position 324,010 of record PPIY02000011.1, on the reverse strand, counting down.
TCATTGCCACCTATCGTGAGAACAAATACTTGAATGGTCAAGGAGATAACAAGTATCAATGACCCACTCATATCTATCTTCAGCATAATTGACTTGCGGATGGTTGTTGCGTCTGCAATTTCCTCCTCTGCATCATGGTATTTGAATCCAGGTTGGTTTGTAACATACCAGTAGGCTGAAATGAAAGATATGATTGAAGGTGGCACTTGCAATATGAAACACCATCTCCATCCAATCTTATCGGATATGATACCACCAAAGGAAGCTCCACATATTGCCCCAAATCCCATGAACAAGTTTTGAAATGCTTGGAATAACCCTCTCTTTCTAGTTGGGACTATGTCTGAGTTTATGACAGTGGCCAACGTCAAGAGGCCACCTCCTCCGATACCAGCTACAGCTCTCAGAATATTCAACACTAACAAATTGGATGCGATAGAGCACCCAATACACCCAAGCGTAAATAGTCCAATGGCAACAAATACACACACACGTCTACCCAAAACATCAGAGAATGATCCATATAGCGGCTGAAAAGCAGTGGAAGTGATCAAGTACGAAGTTGTAATCCACGAAGCTAAGTTGACAGAATCAAACTCATTCCCAATCGTGGTGTAAGTCGATGCAGTCACTGTGGCGTCAAACCCAGAGAGGAACACATTCGACAATAACGATACTTCGATCAACATAAAATTTGGTACATTTGAAAATCCTATATCTTCCACTTCAGAAACATCGCCAGCACCATCTTCCCTATCCACTGACCCATATGTTTCGGTGGTGTCACGAACCAAGACTGAAACGCTACTTTGTTTCTTGACACTCATATTTAACAAAAAGAGCAGCCTTTTCAAAGGACTCTATCTGGTAGCTCTCAACGTGTTTTTTTGAAAAATTTTCCAAACTGTTCCTTATCAGGCAGACGGTTACCCCTGGAGGATCCACAGTTTTAATAACATTTTTTTTTCTTGAATAAGCTTCACACGAATAGGGAAGTGTTTCGTTGGATGCACAATGGGTTAAGGTAGACTAAAATGAATTCACGGTCAAAGTTCCAAGTTTTATGTTATACTTGTCGGTTAAACGCACAGATAAGATAAGGAATCAGTTGTACAGCTTACCCCTCCTCCCGACATAAAAATGCAGCTGGTTGCGAAAAATATTTTCCTACGAGATGTCGTTATCAGTTCAGACTGTTATGTGCCCTAGAACGTTAAATTCTTCACTATGTACATTGGATGATTTCCCTGATAGCGGCAATATCATGAGGACCACTACCACAGCATCCACCGATAATACGAACACCTTCATTTAACCATTTAGTAACTACTGAACCCCAAACACTCTTCTTCACCCCAGTCACAGTATACAGGCCAGTCTGTAAGTCATATTCTAGTCCTGCATTTGGATACGCAATTAGCGGGAGGTTGAGTGCGTTTGATCTCGCAATATTAGACATGATGTCTCCCGACATCTTAAACTTGACACAATTGGCTCCAACACTGATGAAATTTCTTTGTAACATCTCACTTTTTGATATTCTGTAGTTGACATATTCCATAACCTCACTTATACTGGTACCATCGCAAATTTCGTTTTCATTTCTGAAATTGAATGCCAAATAGAAATACTTCTCCTTGCTCTTCTCTAAGTACAACATTTCAATAAGATTTAAAATCTGTTTTGCCTCTTCAAAGTTGGGAATAGTTTCAAAAGCTAAAATATCAACACGATCATCCTGTAAAAAGGCGTTGGCCATATCGTAATGGAAACTAATCAACTCCTTAGGGTCCTTAATGCAATTATAGTCTCCTGTATACTCCGCACCATTAGCCAAGTATGCTCCAAATGGTCCAATGGACGCCGAAAGGAAGGTTGGCCTCTTGTTAGTTTCACGGTACTTTTCTTGTGCCCCTGCAGCAATGTTTATAGCATTGGTGTATGCTGCGAAAACCTGCTGATCAGTCAACCCAGCGTGCTGTTGAAGTCCCCGTTTGGATGCCTGGTACGTTGCAGTCATAATCATATCTGCACCATTCAAAAGATACTCGTAATGAATGTTCTGGATGAGCAGTGGTTCATTCAAAAGGATAAGAGCCGACCACAACGGGTGGTGGTGGATGTTCAATCCCTTATCTACCAAGATATCCTTGAATTTGGCTTCGAGTTGTGTACCAAGTGCGCCATCTAAGACAACCGCCTGTTTGTTGAGAAACTGCTTGAAGTCTGACATGGCTCAGTAGGGGGAGGGGGGTAGAGGTTAGCTTGAGAGGGTGTACTGTCGAATGAAAAAAGGGTGCTGTCTGGCTCTTTTTGTAGCCAGTACCTGATCTCCATTATTTTTTTGTCGTGGTCGTGAGATGCATGACTCAGAAATGCTCACGGAATCCATTAGCGAGTGGGCCCAAGAATGCATGAGTCAATAGTTGCAAGAACTACAGGACCTGCAAACCACAGCCCTCAACATTTGCTGCCTACATCTCTTGCAATAGTGAATCTATCTATTGTTCGAGCAGATCTTCGTACCGTAAGTATGAAGCCTCATGAGTCACGCGATTACTTCAACTCTTGCCGCGCTTGGTGATATAGTGTAGCAGTGATTTGGCTTGATGCAGATCTTTTCGTGCTGAACCATAGTTGCAATGGCCCAGGAATCTCATCCGAATTTCCAGTCGTCTCTACTTTCGGATGCGACATGATAAGACATGAAGTCAAGTTCACTGGCAAGGCAGCTGTGTACTACTGTTTAATGTGTTGACAAACGCGCCACTTTAACTTTTTTTCGCAGCTGTAGGTGTGCAACACTTCGGTTTCTTTTGACGCCAAAGTGACCACATCGTACCATACTTCACCCTGAATGCACCCCACATATCGAGATGATTATGAGCATCCAGGTACATCCAGACATCCACTTTTGCTTCTCATAAGCAGGTTACTTTTATCTAGCGAGTGTCCTACTGGCAGGCGGCCCTTCAACTAGTGCTTCGATAAGAAGATGCAGTTTAAATATTTTACAGGCTTGTACTGTTTATCGCACAAGTACCGAAACAGTAATCTAGATTTGTTAGAATATAAAGTGCAAAAAAAAGAACACGTACCAAGATCATCTTGTAAGTCTCTTCGCTACGGTAACTCATCCACTCGTTTATTCAAATCACTCGACTTTAGGTTAGTCACTTCAAGCGTGCGGATATATCATATTATTGCTACAGTAGCTCAAGGTCAGTACCCCAGGTTTTCCCCTCGTGCATGTCCTAAGCCTCCTCCCCCAGGTTTTCAATAGGCATTGACGTACTTTCCTGCAGAGTATTTAGTGGTTGCTAGTAATGTCAAGAGTCGTGCAGTCAGTGATTATGTACCCCTCCTTCTTTCGCAAGCTATGAACCGCATTTGCTACGTAGAAATATGTTTATACAAAATTGGTGCTGAATGAAGTATAGATGAGGATAGTTTGAAAATGTTCCACACAGCTGTCAATATTTGGTTCTATAGCAGACCGAAAAGGCAGAAGGTGCCCTTGGTGCATTTAAGAATCTCAGAGTAAAGAACCTAAAAACCTTGTCTGCGAAAGAACGACACCTTGGGATTGTGCTATTGCTGATAAATAGAGTTCGGCTGTGAGAAACTCCGAAAACTGATTCAAGTCGAGGAGAAACTTTTATCCGTCGTGTACTAAGCGAATTATGCCAAACTGCATATGAAGTAAAATTCTGGTGAATGCTGCAGCACATTGCTAGCGATGTCAAAATCCGCTACAACGTATTGACATGATATATCCATTTTGATGCATTTCAGATTGATTCCAACCTGCTTGTAATGGAATAAGCATATATACAAGTTCTCCTATCACTTGGGCTATATAAATATCTATTAGATCATATTCTTTTGCTTTTGTGATGTCTTATATTATGAAATTTTTCTAAACCTTAAATTTGCATTTGAGCTTGCAGCCCATTTTTTTGTAGTAGGATTTGTGTGGTGTCCTTGCATGTTTACCCCACTCACGGAGTTGTAAACCTGATACGTTTTAACGCAGTCCCTGAACCTATAAAAGACATCCATTTGTCTTACTTTCTTCTTCTTGTTACTTATATCAGAATCTATCAAAATGAGTACAAAAGAGCACCTGCTGGACCACTCAATTCAAACAATAACTGAACATCCAGAATTCAAACCTCATATCAGGAAATTCAGATGGAGCTTTAATAAAGATCAGTCACCCCCACAAATTTATAATTGGACTTTATACAGCTCAATTATTGCCTTTGGGTTCATAGGCTCTGCAATTGGGTACGATGAGGGCAACATTGCTTGCTCGGTCGTTCAACCAGCATTTATTGAGCGTTTCAATCTTGCAGACCCAACTCGTAGTGCTCATGATCAACTTCTTTTACTTGGATATATCGTTGGTATGGTTATAATTGGATGCTTTGGCGGTTCTTTAATTGCATCGTACACAGTTGATAGGTTTGGTGGCCGCAGAGTCTTGCAGGTTTCATGCTTGGTATGGATTATAGGTTCCATCATACAAATCACATCGCGTCACACAGGCCAATTATACGCTGGTCGTTTGATTGAAGGCTTAGCCCTTGGACATACTGCCAGCATTGGTTCAATTTATATGTCTGAGGTTTCACCAAAAGCAATACGTGGGTTCTGTGGATGCATCTTTGCTGCTAGTACTTATTTTGGGAATATGGTAGCCACCTTTGCCAATTATGGTACCATTCTTCACAGAAAAGGTAATGCACAATGGATAATTCCAACTTCAATGAAAATTCCATGGGCAATTGTGATCTTGATTGGGACACTTTTCAGCCTTGAATCTCCAAGGTGGCTCATGAAAGCTGGGAGATATGATGAAGCTGCGGAAAATCTTTCGAAGTTACGTGGATTATCGGTTGACCATCCGTATATTATTGGAGAAGTGGCTGATATCAGTGAACAGGTTGACGAGGCTCACTTGAAACACTATAATTACTATCAAATGCAAAAGGCTTTTATCAAAAACAAATCATTGACCATGCGGTACTTCGTGGTAGGCTTTGGTGCTCAAGTGCTAGGCCAGTTTAGCGGTTCAAACTCAATTGCATTGTACGCACCTCAACTTTTCTCCTTAACTGGTGCTATGTTAACAGACCAGGTGAAGATGACAGCATACTTGGGGCTTGTCAAATTTGGATCTGCAGCTATTTTCGCTTATTTAGCGCTAGATTATTTGGGTCGCAGAAGATCTCTCTACCTTGGTGCCACTCTACAGATGATTTGCATTTTGTACTTTGGTATTTACGTGCAAAAGGTACCAGAAGCCGCTCTTTTGGGACTGACAGTTCCAGGACTTCCACCAGTGGTACTCACATCATCTCAGATTCATGCTGGTAGGGGCGCTGTGGCAGCTCTTTTCCTTTCAGGCGTTGGCTGGGTTATTGGCTTCAATACTGTGCAGTATATCATAGGCACAGAGATGTTCCCCTTGAAATACAGAGTTTTTGCCCAGTCATGGATCATGGCTTCTCATTTTGTCTGCCAGTACGCGGCTACCGGTGCACTCCCTCTTATGGTGAAAGCAATGAAAATTTACGGAGCATTTTATTTCTTCACCGTGGTTATATTCTTGTCCTTAATATGGGTTCACTTTTTTGTACCAGAGTTTTCTCATCGCTCGTTGGAAAGTATCGAAGATATGTACATTTCATTACCCTGGCATAGGGTTGCTAGACATGGTAACGAATTGTGTCCAGATCATTCCCAGGTTAGCAGAATTACCTTCCATTACAACCTTACCAAAGACAATGCCAACACCGTGGGGGAGATCCACTACGAAGAGTCAAGCAAAGCTAATGCTGAACATATTGAGGTGGTTTAGACCAATTCACAAATTTTTATTTATGCGAGCAAATGTAATTTCCATCCATTGTGTACATTGTTACCTCCTTTTACTTTTATGACTCCCTCTTTTCCCTCAGGAACCCGCAATATACTTCCGTCCAAACAAAATCTTCTTCTATCAGCAGGAACATTTTCAGAAATTTTCAAACTGAGCTCCTTGACGGGTTCATAAATTACCCTTTCGTCTTCAATATGCTTGCCCTTGTCGTAAACCTTTTTCATTATATCCATGATATATTCTGAATCATTGGGTACGGTATTGAAGGCAATCAAAAAGAGTGAGTTTTCAAATATGTCCCCCCTGGGCAGGATCTCAAATGTTTTTTCAAACCGTTGCGCTGGAGTCAATACCCAGTATGCATAAGGACCTGTGAATGAAGTAGAACCTGTTGTTGTTACTCCATCATACTTCTGCTCACTTGCCAAGTTCTGGCCGGCTGCAATCTGAAACCTTTTCACGCCATGCTTCCTCAATTCTGGAGTATCACTGTCTGCAACTAAAGATGCATGAAATCCCCACGACAAAACAACCAAAAACTTCAATGGTGTTGTAATTTCAGCAGTTTTGACGTCGAGAGAGGTGAAATAAGACCCTTCCGGAAAAACAGCCTCATACAATGGCAAAGCCACATTTCTCTTAGGGAATAACAATCGCTGGATGGAATCTGCCAAGTTATATATCTCACTGGAGAGAGCTAAACTGTTCCCTGTACCAGCAGGTATATTGAATATTGTCAACAATTGATCGTGCCCCTGGCTTAAGCCGTTAATAAATTCACTAATAGATGTATCACCACTAATGAAGATAATCAAGGGGGATGTCTTACTGGTGAATCGAGAAGCAAACTCCTGTATAGCCAGAGCTGAATCTGATGCGAGATAAGTAGCCTTGATCTCAAATTCTTTGAAAAGCGGTTCAACCACCTGCTTGTAGACATCACGTTTCGGATCTCTCCCAGTACCGGAATAAATCGAATCAATGATGAAAATATCTCGGTTTAGAAGATGCTCAGGGACCCTTTCCCACGTAGGGACCTCCAATACCTCCAAGTCCTCCTTTGACTCCTCGCTACGTAGTAGCAGTATAGATGCATCGGTCTGCACTACCAGCACCAATGTCTCCCCGTGGGTGAAGAAGAGTGGCCGCACAATAGCCGCTGGATCAGAATTGACACCGGCTTTCGAAATGACCCTTTCTAAAATTTCCTCTTTACTCGACATTTTAGATGAACTCTTCCCATGCGGTCAACAAAGCCAAATCCCCTTGGGCTTATCATGCCTTTTATATGGGAAAAAATTAGTGGCGCACAAAGCCACACTAAAGAATCTAAAAACCCCACGACCCGAATTTTCATAATTTCTGGTTACACTTTTCTTGGATTAGATATGAGTATTATGCTATTTATCTTCTATATCCGTTTCTACCACCACGATTTCCCCTATATGAGTTAGGATTATTGTAGTTGCCTCTTTGGTTTCCATAATCGTTTTGACTCGAATTATTTCCATGGTTTCCGTAACCCTGATTTGAGAATTGGTTACCGCGAGGGCCATTTTGATAGCCGTGTTGCGAGCCCTGCCCTTGTACATCATATCCTCGAGCAGGTGGTCCGTAGCCTGGATGACCGGAACCACCAGAGAAACCGCCCCTACCTCCTTGTGTATAACCTCGTTGTTGACCATAACCTTGTTGACCATAACCTTGTTGACCATAACCTTGTGGACCATAGCCTCCTTGTTGGTCGTAACCTCCTTGTTGGCCGTAACCTCCTTGTTGGCCGTAACCTCCTTGTTGGCCGTAACCTCCTTGTTGGCCGTAACCTCCTTGTTGGTTGTAACCTCCTTGTTGGTTGTAACCTCCTTGTTGATTGTAACCTTGCGATGGAGCATGACCTTGACCAGGCGGATTATATCCTCCTGGTCCATAACCCTGCTGGCCATTGACGTGCAGGTTATAGCCTTGTCCTTGCACCTGGTTCGACTGTATCTCTTGATTGATTGTCTCCAAGAATGCTCTATACCCTCCTCTTCTCATGGAGTACGCCATATAATCCTCAGACCCCATAGGACCCTTATTCACATAACCTTCGTTATCTTTTGGAGTACGAAATCTGTTGCCTCCTTGATAGCCTCTCAGCCCGTAAATGATAGCGTCTTTATCCTCCTGCCGTAAAACTTTATCGTGTGATATATACCCATTTATCAACATTGATTTACCGGCTTTTTTCGCTGGCATATTGTAGAAAGACCAGAAAAACTCTGCATTGTTCAAGTGTGGCATTTCTCCCTGATTTAAAGGAAATTTTGTATCTCCACCCAAGTTAAACCAACTCTTGATTGCAGTACCAGCAAGTGAGCTCTTGCCAAATTTGAATTGAATAGTCTCTTTGTTACTGTCACCATATAACTCCTTCACGAATCTTTTGTAATTCTTGTTATGACTCAGAACATACAATACCTCTTGCTTATTTGTATTTCTTCTTGTTTCGTCCTCAGTCAATTGATCATATTTCCCTCTCACAGCGTCTAATAGCCTTTTTTCATCAATAAATGGCAAAAGTGCAATACCTTGCCAACTCATCTTCTTCCCGTTCATGTCGATTTTGAAGTCTTCCGGGTAGAAATCAATGATTTCACTGTCTGGGTTGGACATCAAGTCTCTGAATACTAGTGGAAGATTATACCCGGACGAGGCTGGCAATACCGACATTAATTGTTCGAATGGTCTGAAGGGTTCACCAATATTGAATGTAACTCCTTGCTCCCCTACAATCTCATTGAGATTGACAAAATCTGATGCAAAAGGTGCATAATGATATGGGTAATACCATTGCCAGGAGGGACATCCCTGATAATAGTATAGTAATACCCACGAGATACCTTCAATATACGACCTCACTAAATCTCTGCGTTGCTGATCAATTTCATCCTTCGAAATAATGTGAAACTTGGTCTGATAATACCGCTTGTGATACCCTGGTTCCCACATCCGGACAACGTCTCCATTTTCATCCGGTGTGCTCACTCCGGAATCACCAACTGAAGACTCTGATTCATCCAAACCTCTCTTCTTAGAGGACGATGTAGCCTCTTGAATAGCTTCTACGGCAGACCCATTTTTCTTCAGCTCTAAAAGCTTTTTGAGTTCTGCCGCCGCTTCCGAGTTACTCAATCCAGCCTTTGTAATCAATCCTCTATTATGTACAATATCTTTGTTGCTCAATTGTGCAAATCCATCCACTGTTTCTCCACTCGTGGTCATCAATGGCATGCTTGTATTAGCTTGAAGTGGTGCCTTGTCAGTACCCTTGGAAACTTGTGGCAAGTACTGATTTTTGAGGGCTTTGTCTTCCTCCTGTTGTAATTTTCTTCTTTTGTCACTTTCGTCTCTCCTCCTTTCCTGATCATGTCTCTTTTTGAAAATCTCATCTTCTTTATATGATAAACTACCCAACAATTTCTCGACACTACCTAAATTCAAATTACCGTCACATGTGATGAAAGATTTCAACTGTGGTAAGATTCGTTTCCAGCAATTGACCAATATATCAATTCCGTTATCTCTAACATCAAGCAGCGGCAAATGCGGAAGGAAATCATTTCCAACAAAGAAACACATGAAAATCCAGTCATCAATTGCTCTTTCCAAATCAAAGGGGAAAGGCAATTGTGGATTATACAACTCAACCTCTAAATACTCTCTCAAAACATTAACATGAAGCCATAAGAACGGCTTTTTGGAATCCTGCTTGGCTAAGTTATCCTTTTGTTCTTGAGTCATCAGAATCTGGTCCGATATCCTTAATTGTCTTGAGTTTCCCGCGAAGACATCCTCTCTTAAAACTCTGAAATGAGGCTCATGAGTTGCCAATCCAAGGAAAATCAAATCAGCATCCAAACCATATATACAGTGCTTAGTGTTTGGATTATATTCTGGGTCCAGCCTCTGCAGCCTAATAAAATTCATCAATTTGTGTTCTCCTTCTCCAGGAACTGTGGCGTCACTGATAATCACTTGTAAATTGGCCCACCCGGGGTCGCTGGTGAGTTTGTATGCTACCCAGTACCGCAATGCTTCCGCTAGCCTATCCATGAATGGGGTACCTGGAGTGATCGCATTTGAGTCCCACGATTTTTTGCCCTTGATAGCTTCATCGATCGTCTCTCCTCGCAATTCACGTTCCTCGATCTGTCTCTCCTTTTCCTCTTGTGCCAATTTTGCTTCCTGAGCAGATCTAAATCTACGAGCACGTTGTTGGTTCATCTTGGCTCTAGGAGCTACCCCATCAACAGCAATCATCAACACTTTCCTTGGCCTTGCCATCATGAGCACTCTATCGGTGTAAGTGAAAATATCTAAAAACATCTCGTCTTCAGTCTCGGGGGCAGGCTTATGTTCTGGGTGGGAGCACGGATGAACAATACCGTTCATATCAAGATACAAATTGTCCAATTCTCCGTTTGGGTTTGGATCGCTGTAGTTGGGGCCGCCGCCCATTACGACATCGCCTACTTGTATAGCATCGTCCTCGATCACGGGGGAGATGATTTTGGGATATTTACGAGATAGCCATCTGAATAATGCTGGAACACCCATGATACACCAAGATGTAAGAAACTGGGTGGCAGATCGGTATGCTATATCGGGAAACGAAGATGCAAAGGACCAGTTGTTAAGCCTACAGTTTGAATTTCGATGAGGTGACACAAAAAAAAAACATAGTCCGGCATAAGTGCGCAATAAGTTAGAGAGGTATTTTTCGCAGCCAGATGGATCCACTCTACATGACATGGTAGTATATTGTATGTATTAGAACTATCACTGTCTTATTCCTTCGCAGCCAATTTAGCTGGGTCTATCTCTTCAATTGAAGAATCATAGGTGATGATTCCTCTTTCGGCTGCAGATTTTCTTTCGTCTCTCTTGTAGAACCACAAGACTACAAAAGTCCAAGCAGAAAGACAGAAGGCACATACAGCTGTGAACGTATACCCCTTCAAGTATCTCGGGGCCTCCACTGTCTTCCATACTATCACAGCTAACCAAGCTGTTGAAGTTTGTGCTAATGTATTCATCACCACCAATATTACTGATCTCTTTCTTGCATCCTTTCTGCAGATATCATTCTGCCACGAGTACAATACCGGAGCCATGGCCCATCCAAAGTATTGTAAGCACCATGCGAACCATTTTGCTTGCTTTGACACATCCCATTTGGCCAATATGACATTTCCAGTGAAATTAAAAACTTGCGATAAAATAATTGCCAGCCATCGAGATTGGAAGAGGTCAGCATAACTACAAGTCAAGAGCAACCAAAGCAAGCCCAATCCTGGCGTCAAAGCACCCAAGGTTTGTCGTCTAACAGCATTATATCCTTCGGCTTTCAACCATAATAAATAGGCACCAGAAGTTCCGTTATTGTTGTTCCAACAGAACACATTGAACAAAACCAAAACATAAATTTCCCAACTAGTTAAAATGGAAATCCATAAGTCACGGTCCAAGAAGGTCTTGAAAAGGGGTTCGTTAACAGTGGAGGGCCGTGAACCAGTCTCATTCTTCTCCAATCTAGCTCTAGCCAATCTGATTTCATCATCAGTCAAAAAGAGTGAATAACAATCCTTAGGTGTACCAGGAATCGCGATGTACCCAAGTAATCCAACAACCAAGGATATCACACCGTCGATGATAAAAATCCATCTCCAGGACGCCATACCACCGTGAATATGCTCCACGATAGATCCAGAAAGTAACGAAGACGTCAAGAGCCCTAGATATTGGCCAAAGTAAAAAATCATCGACCTTCTAGAACACTCGTACAGCTTGTACCAAGACCCGAACAAAAATTGATATGAGAAGTACAGCGGAGATTCTAACATACCAACAATAAATCTCAATGCTTTCAATTGGGGTACTGTGTTCACTTGAGATATACAAATTGTTACGATAGACCAAAGTATATCGAGAGTTGGTAACACATAGTTCAATGGAGCACCATACAACAAATACATGAAGGGTAACTGAAAGATAATATTGCCGACCGTGAACATAACTTGTGTCTTCACGAGATCATTACCCTTCATTCCAATCCCCTGTTGCATTCCTGCAGTGTAAGCATTGTTGATATTTGTTTGATCCAAATACTTTACCCAATAAGCAGCAAGCGAGTAGAATGCCAATAAAATATCCAACTTGAGAATAAGTCTTCTCTCTTCTGGAGTATCATCCTCGTGAAACCATTTAAACCATTTCTGCTTTCCCTTTTCTTTCTTTGTGAGCCTGTACTCGTACTCATCGAAAAACTTCCACCACTTACGATCCTTCTCGTCTCTGTATTCCACTATAGTGTTGGAATTTTCGGAGTCGTCAAAAACTGGAGTTGTTTTTTCTGGATCCACAGGAGTCTTCTTCTCTATGGAGTGTTCCTCACTTGTGGAATCAGATGCAGCAGCCACAACTGCTTCTCCTGCATCACTTAAAGGGTTTTCATCCACTACTCTTCTAGTGGGGAATATGCCCCACTTGAGTCTGCTCAATGGTCCGCTCATTGTTATTAGATCTTATTATTAACTTTGGCAGGAATTGCCTGGAATTTATGCCACATTTATATATCCATGCATTTGCTGTTGCAACATGCTTTTTGCATTTTTTTTTATTATTTTCTAAACTGTTTCCGCCGTTAGCATCACATTGTTCACCATCCAACAAGAGATTACCACTCCAAAGTTTAACATTTATGACTCAACGTACTAATGCGAGATAAAGCTACATAATGGTCTTCACGGAAAACTGATGCCGCCATCAGATCAAAGAGCCCCATGTGTGGCGCTTCTGGTACTTTACATTGGCATATATAAAAGAGCGGAATCGGTTCGAAAAAAGTGTGGCTGCCCGGGCTGCCTCATGCATCGTCGTTGCACGCTAAGCCATCAGCACCATGCAGCGCAGCACGGTAGTTAAAAGACGAGATACCGTATCAATTCTCCAGAAACGTAGTAAAAAGAACCCAGAATTTACATTTGGAACTCCGAAAGCTAAAGAATGCTAGCAATAACTAAACTTGGTCGACATACTTACCCTTCCCTTCCACGATCTTCGTCAAGGTTTCCACCCGCATCGCGGAAATCCCAACTATTTTTCCATATCTAATCGCACGTGATGGTTGCAGCAGGTACTACTTTCTTTTCAAATTTATGTATTGTTCATGTATGTACTGTATATGCACTGTACATGCTTACAATACACTCTTAGCCGAATGGGTATACGAAGTAATTGGTTCAAGGTATGCATCCATACCCCTTTCTTCTGCAACTTTTGCATCCAACAAGTTGAATTCCTCCTCCTTGTAGTTGTAGTGTTTGAAGCAGAACCAGAAGATGACACCTGCAGAGAAACAAGAGATCGCCAAGCCCGTATATGACCACACGTATTTGGGATCAACAGAAGTGGACGCCAACGCGATCCCCAAGGCCGAACCAAAGGCATTGGTTACCAAGAACAATGACATGATGAATGACTTCATAGAAACCGGCGCCTTTGTGTAAGCATATTCCAACCCAGTAATGGACGCAAATATTTCAGAAAGTGCAATCAACACATAGGCTGGAGCCTGTGTTGCAATATGAACTCCGTGTGATACGGTCTCCTTTGCAGGAATGCAGCTCAACGGATGTCCCGGGCATGCGTTCTTATAGATAAAATATTGCAAAACTCCCGCATATACCATGGCCCCAGCAGCACACATGTATCCGAAAAACATCTTGGTGATCGGCTTGAATGGAGTAAATTTTCTAATGAACGGATAGAGAAACCTTTCAAAGATTGGTATGAAAATAATAATCGCTATTGAGTTGATGGCCTGTAAGATATCATTAGGTAATCCATGCAATTCCATTTGACCAGCTTGCGATACAAAATTGTTCAACATTTGACCATAGACTAGCCAATAGATGGGATAGAAGAGGAACACTTTACATGCGTAAATGGCTCTTCTTACTTCTTCAACAAATGTGTCATTCCAAGGATATCCTGCTCCTGGGTTGACTGATGGTTTGGCAGCTTCCAAGTTGAATTTATTTTTAAGTCCAATAAAGACAACTTTGAAAGTTTTAGAGATAATCTTGTCACCGACGGGTACCTTTATATAAAATTTCTTTCCAAGAATTAAAGTGACAACTCCAACGGTAAAAAAACACAAGGGTAACAAGAAAGCTGCCCAGAAGCCGACATGCTTCTCTAATTGAGTAGTGGCAATCACAGAAAGAGCACCAATATTAATCATAAGGTAGAAAAACATGAACACAGACTGAATGGTAATATTTGGATCCTGAACGTATTTTTTTGATCCCTTAACTTTGATTACTGGTTTTGTCTTTGGTACTTGATCAGCAATCAAGGGAGCAACATTGGATTTGACCCCTCCGGTACCGATTCCAATAATGATAATACCAGCAATATACCCACCTAAAGAAACACTGTGTGTGGCCACGCTGGGAAGAGATGTAACAAAGAGAATAACCATGCCAACCAAGTAAAACCCACATGCAACACATATTGTGTTGTACTTTCCCCAATAGGTGTCCGCCATGTAAGCACCAAGAATTGGTGTCACATAACACCAAAACTGGAAAAAGTACGACAATGCTGTGGCACCTTGAGTTCCCAAGTGTAAAACTCCCTTCGGGTGTCCTTCAGGGGAGTTTTGCATGTAGTTCTGGAAAGGTCCAGAGATACCATAGTAAGAGAACCTCTCGCAGAGTTCGACAATAGCAACTAACCAACACGAGATTGGAATTCTCTCTGCAATATGAGTGAGAGATTTTAACTCCGAATCCGTTGGTTCTCTACCGTCATCTTCTTGAAATGATCCGACGGCATCCTCTGTCGTTTTCAAGTCGACAATAATTTCGTGCTTCTTATCCAAAGAGTTTTGGGAGCTCATATCTAACTGTGAGTAGCCAACCTAAGTGTGAAGAAAAAACTAGGAAAGCAACCGTTTTATACGGTTGAGCAAAAGAACCACCGAATGTATTCGCAGCCATCGTAATAATTCGATACGGCTGGGTTAATAGGGCTGGGCATCCGCCCCTGATTGGTTACGAGTTAGCGGAATATGCAACTAGCATATCCTAAAATTGTGCCTGCCGTGGGGTAGCCAACATGCTAACGATTAAGAGCCGGCCTACATGAGATAAGAAAAGAGTCTCAGAGGTGAACGCACTTCACCTTTTCATGCCATCTAATCGAACGGCTACTTCAATACGGCATTTGTTAGCTACAAGGCTTAAACAAACCGAACTTTGCAGCAACTTCCAAGAAAAGCTGTCAGTCTAACCCAGAAAGTCTTGTCCGCTATCAATATACAGGAAAAATTCTCTTTTTCAAGACTTTTCGGGGTTGCATAATTTGGCGACTCAAACTATAGAGGAATAAGGCGGCGTTTTGAACGTGAAACTCTTGGCTAAGTCCCGGAGTGCAAGTTATCAGTAAATCTTGGCTAAAAAAAGTTGCTACGGATTATACCCACTCTGATGCCCTACAAGGTCAGGTATTTCGTGTCTTAAAAACTACTGGAGAGGTAACGGGTATCACCCGGGCCCTGATATACATATTCCTGGAAAGAAAAGACAGGTGAAATTGTATATATTGTACGATTCGGAGGTACGTAGACTTCAGCTTACTCTGAGCATTTTCGCGACTTACATAGCCGAGTTGTACCCCACCTAAGCTGGAATCCCCCACGTATCGCTTTCACTTCTACAGCATGCTCTATGTACATGTATCTTCACTAGCTCATCATCTTCCCTAACTCACCATGAAGCTAACGTTGGAGTAAAAATCCAACATTGGGTTCTCCCCTCTCTTCGTCATTGTCAGTTCCACATCCGCCCACTGTTCCAAGAACTCTTTGTGCAGTTCTACCCTAGCCACTTTTCCGCAAACCTGCTTGTACATAGATCGAGCAAGCTCGAAATCTGTGCCGAACATTATATCAAAGTATCCCTGGTAACACATGTAGGTGGTAACATCGATCATTTTCTCTTGCAAAATAGTCTGCACTACCGGTCCATTGTAGTAACCTGGTATAGTCTTAGGTAACTTGTTGAAATCCAGACAAATGAGTTGATGCTGAGGAAACTTGTGCTTCAAGATTTGGAAGAATTGCAACAATCTTGTCGGTATGAATTCACCTGGAGTCATATTGTCCTTGAAGGGGAGAAAAGAATTTTCCCAACGTAGTTTGGTCGACGACTGAAGTAGGGGATGAATCTGGTCTTTATCGGTAACGAAGGGGATAAGACTTTTGAGAGTTTCTAATTTCCCCTTTTTCCTTTCGAGTTTCTGTAGAACCAGTTGTGAGCCATTTTCACGAAGTTGCAAATAAGCTGATGAATAGGCACTCAACTCTGGTGTGAAAAACTCATAAAAGTCACCATGCTTGTCGATTAGGACATGTCCTTCAAGTGGTTCACCTGTGATATTATCATATCTAATCAAGTCATGAGCGAAATTATCAAACACCTCCAACGCTATAAAAAAGCAGGGATCTTCCACAATTTTACTCCATTGGAATATTGAGTTGTTTATAATAGTAACCTTTTGTGTATCCAACCCTTGCAGAATCAATTTAGCATTGAGAGCATTGGTAAACTGCTTTTCTGCTAACTGACTTGATATTTCGATAATTCTGTACTGCGTCCTGGCATATACATCTGGCTCTTCTCTTTTGATAAAATTGAGGACATTGCACATTAGTGTTCCGTTTCCGCCACCCATTTCGTAAATGATGAGATCATGATAAGGGTAGTTGCCATTGAGCTTGTAATTCACCAACAAGTACCTAGCAAGCGCCTCTCCATAGTACGGCAGAAATAATTCTGTAGGCGTATGCCACAACTGTGCGTTCGACTTAGTGTGTTTGAATGATCCAGTCTTTGCTATCTCTCTTTGATGGATTTCATGCGCTTTTTGAGCAAACTTGGAGCTCGAACTTGCCTTGGATTTCACGCCTAGTTGTGAATCCGTTTCTTTTGGGGGGCATTTCCGTTCGCTATTCTGTTTCTTTGCCTCTTGAACTTTGGGATCCTCATACTTTGAATATGCCTGCTCCCAATGGTCCATGAAGTCGTCAACATCCACAATATTGTTGTAGTCGAAGGGCTTATCTTGATGGAAGATTTCCACCTCCTTTGAGAAGTAACCGTAATGCGGGTTGTACAAGGAGTCCTCTATAAAGTCTGACGTGAGCATCTTACACTTTGTGGGTCGCGTTTTTCTCATCGCCAATCGCTTAGAGTTAACCTGTGGATACAAATTGAACACTTCTTGGGGGGTTTGGTCATCGAAAGGATAGTTGGTTGCATTCTTGTATATGTATTCCACGGGGTTGAACCCCGATGAATTGGAATTCAGTTTCAATAGCTTCTGAATCGGATGCTGGACGGGATGAGGGGCAGGATCATCTCTTCGTGAACTGCTTGACAGCTTGGCTGTCAAAGACCTGCTCTTGTCGTTGGCACCGGAAACCTTGAATGCAAAAGTATCTGGCCTAATGGAGTATTCGTGGTGGAAACTTTCTTGTTTTTCCGTTTGAAATTCTTCAACTTTCTTGGCGGCCGACTTCAACTTGTTGAACAAGTATCGCCTGCCATATATCAGCTTGTGTGGCCGTATGCGGCCAATCATAATTGCTTAGCCTGAAGAGGAAGGACCAGGAGGCTTCAGGCTGGACCGGGAAAGTTACGATAAAAATGGCATCGCTCGCGCACAACCATACAGAAAAATACGCACCTAGATCAACATCGGAGGTGACACACACAGATAGTCGTATGTGAATTTATCTCTATATATTATACACTTATGCATACGGACTGCTATACTGGTTGGTGATTTTCTATGCTAGCGTGGGCTCGGTTTGGACTTCCTGATTTCGTCAAGTCTAGTTACCCTCTAAACCTCCATTACGTAAAAACAACGTCCTTCTTTCCATCAAACTCATCCAAACACTCTATTATGGTCTTGATGTTATCTATTACGTTACTAATAGCGACCCGGATCACTCTGTCACTAGTACCAGAAAATGTACACACTAAAGTATTTGCAGATGTTTGAAATTCAACGTTCAACTCTGTACTTTTCAAAATTGGATCTGGGTTCAAAGTTTTAAGTGCTATCTCGGCCTGCAAAGACGTTTCGAATGGAATATTAAGTGCTAACGTATGATCTAACAGCATATTGCAGTTTGGATGAGAACGAAGTGACTGGGAATGGAGTAGGGTGGTTCGTTTGAACAGACCGTTTAGAAATATCGGGACTCGTAAATTGACTTGCGCGTATACAGGATTAATGCTACGAGATATGGTCTGTAACTAATATATTATACAAAAAATAATCTTTAATCTTTTGGCCTCTTGGCCGCTTGACCTTGACTATCCTCAAATGGCCTCTTTTGCGTGGTACCTTGTTGACTGTTTTGAGGTGTTGCCCTCTCGACTGCTGGCCGATTCACCACTAGTGTTGATTCTTTTTGAGGGTTTTGTTTCTGTTGTTGGATTCTAGTTTGAACTTGTTGCTTTGCTTGAGCTTGTACAGTCTTCGAATTCGGGTTTAATGGGAGAGAAGATGGTGTGGTTACAAGTGTTTGTACGTGCTGATCTTGTCCTTGTCCTTGTCCCTGTCCCTGTCCCTGTCCCAGGCTCAGTACTTTCTTTGCCGCGGCTAGCTGGTCAGTAAGCTTCGTGATCTTCTTATTGAGCATTTTAACTCTCAACTCAGTTGTCTTCTCACTAAGTTTTCTAGTTTCTTCTCTAGCCTTTTCTAAGTCCCTTGTGTAGTCTTCCTTCAACTTTTTTGATTCCTCTTCGAATTGCTTTTTGAGCTCCTCGCGAACGGAATCAGCTCCTTCAATCTTCGAGATTTTTTCATTCAATTTGGTCTCGAAGTCCTTTTCGAGTGTTTCTTTGATACTCTTGTGCAATTCATCTTGCTTGATCTGGTATTCTTTCTCAAGCTTACTCCTGAGGGTTTCATCACCATTTGAGGTATTGCTAGCTGCTTTAGTTTCCACATCTTTTAACTTTGCTTCGTAATCAGTCTTCAATTTTTGAAATTGGGAAGCTGTATTTTCTGCTGCTTTCAAACGAGAGTTCAAGGATGAGTTTTCTTTGATGAGACGCAACTTTTCACTTTCAATTTCATCTAGTTTGGCTTGAAGTTTTTTCAACTCGGTAGACGAGCCTCCTGTGGCGGCCGTGGATGTCGCATTCTTCAATTGCTCGATTGTGTCTTTCAAGTCTTTTACTTCACCAGCCCTTCGCTTTAGTTTATCTTGAGCCTCAGCCTTGAGGTTGTTAAATCTTAAGTCAATCTTTTCATTGTCAGACTTCAATTTATCAATTTCTTGTTCATTGGCATTAATCTTATCCGTTAATTCCTTAACCTTGGCTTCAAAATTTTTGCTCTCCTTCTTGAGCTCTTCATTTTCAACCTTTGTGGCCTCTGAGCCACTGATTAATTTGTAATTTTCCGCTTTAAGTGCGGCAACCTCATTGATTGCGCTACCGTCGTTTTGTGCAGACAGTTTATTTGACTGAATAGAGGTTGTTAGCCTGGTTATCTCCTCATTAAGCAATTTGACATCTTGTTCTTTGAGATCACGATCATTCCTTAACTCAATAATTTGCTTTTTAACCCCATCTAATTCTTCAGTAACCTTATTCAACTCAGTAGTCAATTCATTCACCTTCTTCATATTGATTTCGTTTTCGTTTCTCAATGTTACATTACTCTCTCTCAAGATGTTAAGCTGTTGGAGCTGCTCCAACAACTTTTCATGCTCTTGAGTGAGATTAGTTACTTGAGTAGACGAAGTCAATGCCTTACGCAATTCAGATTTCGTGGTTTCAACTTCAATAGTCAAATTTTTGAGTTTCAAGTTCAACCTTGAATTCTCCTCAACTTGAAGTGATAGCCTTGCCTCTACTGAATCCTTCTCGTGTCGTAAGAAGCTAACTACCTCTCTGAGTGATTCACTGTTATTCACATCGTCCTCATCATTAATATGCCTTTCTCCATCCACCCTATTGAGTTCAAGTTGATTGAGCAAGATTTGATTTTGATTTTGTAAATCTCTGAGCTTGACTTGTGATCTAGCTACCTCTTCATCAGCTGATTGTCTCACGTCTGCAAGTGCATCCAATTTACTTTGCAATTGGTTCTGGGTCTCTTCGAGCTCACTGTTCAAGCTGCTTAGTTGTTCTGTAGTGGCCACAGAATCTTCCTTCAACCGCCTAATGGTACTGTTCAATGTATCGTTCTTAGTCAACTCCTGTTGGTATTTCTCTTGGAAATCGGCAACCAATTTTATTTGTACCTCCAAGTCGCTAGTTACTCCTTGAATTTTTGCTTCGTAATCACTTTCTAATTGATCATATGCATCCGCCTTCAGCTTGAATTGCTGTACCTCCAATTTAAGAGCGTCCAATTGGTTCAAATGTGCTTCCTTCTTATCGGAAAGCTCTTGTTCAGCAGCCGCTATAGATCTACGAAGTGTTTCAACTTCTTGTGTCAATGATTCTTTTGCAGTTTCCAATTCTTCCCTTTGCTTCGCGGATTCTGTCCTGAACTGTTCAAATGCAGATGTTGAGTTAACTAACGCTTCTTCAGCAGATTTGGCAATAGAGGAAAACTCTTCGACTTGCTTCTCAGATATTCTCAACTCCTTACGAAGGGAGTCCAATTCGAAAAGCACATTTTCATCGGCATTACCTGGAACCAGTCCCAGGCTTTGTGTCGCTGCCGCATTGCTACTGCTTGATGCTACTCTCAGCACTTCACTCTCAAGTTCCTCGATTCTCTTGTTCAAGCGATCAACAGCCCCAGTTTTCTCGGCTAGCCTCATTCTTGTATCAACTAACATCTGACTTAGGTCGTTTAATTGCTCTAACTTGGTATTTTGTGCCTTCATTGAGAGCTCACTCTGGCTAGATAAAATCATAATCCGTTCTTCCTTTTCTTGAAGTCTAGTTTGTAAGTTTTGGTAGTTTTCGATAGACTGGTCTAGCCTATCGCTGAATTTCTTGGCTGAATCTTCACGATCTTTCAATAAAGCTTGTAAGTTGTTGACAAACTCACTAAGCTGAGACCTGTCTGCCTTCAATTGACTAATGTCATTCTCCAATTGAGATTCCAATGACTTCCACACATTCTTTTCTGTGGTCAAGTTCCGAACTTCGATTTGAAGTTTCGACATTTCTTCTTCGTTCGTCCTAACTTTATTTGATGCAGTTATAAAGGCCGTTTCCTGTTTGTTGGTCTGTTGTTTCCAGAACAGCGCATCTTCCTTCACTCTTTCCAATTCTTGCTGCATGCTTCTAATAGTAGCCTCGCTGTTTTTGAACCTTGTTTCAGTCAAATCCACATCGTGTTGCAAATTGTTAACCTTCAATATTAATGAAGATTTCTCCTCTTCTGCCGTTCTCAATTTTGTTTGTAATTCTCTCATTTGCTCTTGGGATTGTTGACGAACAGAGTCAAGAAGTGCTTGAAGTTCTTTCAATTGAGACTGCAAGTCATTGTTGGCTTCTCGAAGGTAGTCGCTATTACCACTGCCATTGGATGGTTTAACATGCCCATTATTATGCGACCCTTCATCATTACTCATTTCTTTATAAATGTTTCTTTCATTCTCAAGGGCACGTAATTTCATGTTAGCTGTCTCCAATTCTCCTTGCAACGTCAAAATTGCTTCCTTAGCTTCTTCAATTGCAACAGACTCGATATCTCTTGCAAATTCTGCTTCTTTGTTCTCCAACTGCTGACCAAGTTGTCTCACCACAGTCAACAATTCTTTGTTTTTTTGTTGCAACTCAATGATTGACGAGAAACCAACCAATCTCTCCGAAATCAATTTATCAGTATCACTTTCTTCAATATTGTTACCATTGAAGCTGCTTTCACTCTTGGCAAGAATATTCTCAATGGCTCGTCTTTCGACTGCACTGAGAGGTTCTCCATTATCACCGTCATCTCTGATCTTGCTGTGTATCAAGAAGAAGCATAACTGCCTACCCAAATCTTTACACAAAGTCTTCATTGATACTAGCTCGCGTTCCAATCCATTCACTTTGTTACTCAAAGTCCTCGAGAATTTTTCAGCATCAACTTTTTCCAATCTTATCTCTTCAATTTTATTGAACGAATCTTGTAACGAGGATTCATAGAATTTGATCTGTTCACGATAGTTTGAAATGGCTGGTTTTTTAGCTTCTAACTCTTCGATAAATGATTCAAGCTGGTGGGCAAGTTTTTCCTTTTGTGCACGTTCCATAACCAACTGCTTCTTGAGGTGGCTAAACTCGGTGTATAAGGATGATAGAGACATACCACCTGCCAGTTTCGATGCCAACTTTTCAGCTTCTACCAGTAGTTTAGGTAACTCTGTTTCTTTGCGTAACTCCTCGTCAAGTACTTCTTCTGTTCTCTTTAGTTTTTCAGACAAGATTAGTACCTGTTCACTCTTTTCGGCAAGTGACGTTTCCACTTTGGCAATATTATCAGTAAATTGAGTCTTGATTTTATCAATATAAGCCTCTAACTGAATAACTCGTTCGTTCCTCTCCTTTGATTGAACTTGTGTTAGTTCAAGTAAATCTTGCTTAGATTGGAGATCCAGTAAGAACTTTCTTCGCTGGACTTCGATCTCGTTATGCATCTTACTTGTCTTGGTGACATATGACTCAACATCTTTTTGTAGAGATAGAATCTGTTCTCTTTGTGAAGTAACAGTTTTCTCTAAACCCTCCTTTGTGGCTGTTATCCTGGTTAACTTGTTATTCGTCGTAACATACTCTGTTTCATGCATTTTGATCAACTCTGTGTAGCGAGATTGAACAGACTTCAATTCTTTTTCAAACCAAAGTTTTTGTGTCTTGATGTAGGAAAGCTCATTGCTACATTTATTCAAACTCAATTGAATAGAAAATTTTTCATTTCTTGTATCGTTGAGCTCCTTTGAAAGTTGACCGAGCTTCGTATTCAATTCAACGTTGCTCTTCGTGAGTGAACCAGATTGCTCGTAAGCTTTGGAAATTTCAATATCTCTTTCTTGGATAAGTTTATTGTTTGCATCCAATAGTTCTTCGTGCTTGCGATTTAAAGATGTAAGTTCGTCTTCCATTTGTGAGTTTTGTGACTTTAATAAAGTTTGTGAGCGCTCTAATTGAGGAACTTGTAACGCGAGTTCATCCCTCTCCTCTTGGATAGAATTTTTCAGCTTCTCTAATGCGTCGAGCTTTGTGTGTAGCATATTTATCTTTTTATCATGAATCTTCACCAACTGTTCTATATTTATTTTCAATAGTGAAGCTTCTGAGGACGCATCTTGGTAGGCAGATAGTTTCAGGTTAATGCTTTCAATGGTAGAAGGAGACAAAGAAGAAAGTTCCTGCTGTGGAACATTGAGAAGAAGCGCCAAAGAGGCCGTTTTGTTACTGACCACGCCAGCGGGAGCGAGTGCATTGATGGTGCTCTCATTTTCACTCTCCTTATTAACGTCCTTTTGCTGATTGTGATGGTGATGGTGATTGTTGTCTGGGGTTTCCTCTACCAACAGGTCTAAACGATTCGGTTTGTTATTTTGCGTCACTGGTGAACTCTGCATCACTGACTCATCTGCATCTCGAGCCACAGAGAAAGGCTTAGGGGTGCTGATTTTTTCTATATCCTTTAAAGCAGGAAGCGACTTCAGGGGTGTGGTAAATGCAAACTGGAGTGGGGTTGACTCGGATGGGTGAGGATGACCTTCTTCGGAGATGTCTGTAACCGGAGCAGCTTCCACGACGGGAGCGGGAATGACAGCAGCTTTTGAAAAGTTTTCGGGTGAGTATTCCTCAACAGATCCAGCATGTGTACTGACATTCTCGACGGCAGAAACGGGATTCTGTTCATCAAGTTCTACTACCTCCTGAGGTTGGTTTTCAATGTCAACGGGCACATCCATCTCATCCTCGTTGTCATCTACATCCACAATCTCGACGTCTGGTACTTCTTGTATATCAGTTGTATCCTCTACTCTTTGTTGTTGTCCTTCTGGCAGCTCAATTTCAATCGGATGCTCCACTGCAGTGGGATGTGTGACTTCTGGATCAATTGCTACATCATTATGAATTTCGAAAAAATTCTGTAGATCTTGATTCTCAGATTGCTCACTGATATGTGCCTGTTCATGTCCCAAGTATTGTTGTTGTAGCGAGTGATCGATCTCTTGCTCTTGCCCTTGTTGCTGTTGATGCTGCTGCTGCTGCTCATCAGTCTGATGGGACAGCTCAACTTGCTGTATTATGTGGTCGAAATCACCCTCCATATTAGTGTCTACAACATCACCATGGTGATCGTCTTCTGCCTTATCGCTCATTGTGAACTCAGTAGAAATTGACAAGTAACCTGAACCGTTCCTCTCTTCCAAGGGCTTGAGCTCTCCGCATGAGATTCTCACTTTAATTTTTCTAGCCAGCGATTTTTGTCGTACAAAAGAGCCCTGTGTGTTTTGTTCCTGCAAATTGCCAAATCGAGACACTTGCAGCTCTGGCTGCATAATCAATGGTTGCAAGAGGGAGACTTGAAAGAAAAAAAGTGGGGAGGTGCAACATGTAAGAAGGGTGACAGACTACAGCAGCTTATACATCCTGGCTTCATATCTCTTATCAATACTTCAAAGATTCATATTTTGTTGATATTGGGCTATACCTTTTACCTCATAAATGTGGGGCGATCGCCATCTGAGTTTGGCTTGCTAACGCCTACATTCGCCATAGCATATAATTTAGGATTTCCGATAATGTCAACGACCAAGCTAGCAATGCTTTTTCTCGAAACAACAGTACCTTTAAACGGCTCGCCTTTGTTTGTTAGTTCGAAATCAACCTCGTCGTCATCGGTAAGCCACGCAGCGCGCATAATCGTATAATTGAGACCTGATTCCTCAATCAAGTCTGCAGCAGCCCGACAATCGGGTAAATAATCAGCGAGCTCGTTCGCTGTCCAAAGACCGAATTCACCTGGAATCTCATTGTAAATACCACCGGAGTTGATCACAATCAACCTGTTTACTCCAAGTTCTGTCATAGCAGTGATGATGTTTTTGAAAAGAGGCTCCAACACGCCGCTGAGGTTAGCGTATACAACATCTTGATCCTTGACAGCGAGCCTTACTTGCTCTAAATCAAGAACATCTCCCACCACTACTTTTGATTTACCTACCTCCGTATCTTTGATCTTATTGGTATCCCGAACAAATAGTGTCGTTTGGATCTGTGGTTTGTTCAAGAGAAGCTTAATCACTTGTCGTGATACCTGGCCGTTTGCTCCCAAAATAAGTGCACGCGTAGACATCATTGAAACTAAATAAAAAATCGATTAAAGCAATCTATCTAAGTAAAGGTCAATTAATTGGGTGCGGTAGGAGTTCTAATTATAATAGTGAGAATAAGAAGTGGGGGAGCAATAGTTGAGGGGTGACTAGACTAGAAAAACCTTGTACGATAGAGCCTTATGCAACAATTCCGTACAAAGAAAGCTTATTATGATTAAGAGCATGTATGCATACAAAGTGTATGAAAATACACTAGTCAATCGTACATGCGTTGAGCGGGGTGAAGCTACACGTTACGACTAGCTCCAGTACCAAGTATATGGAATGCTTGAGCATTTGATCTTGGTACTGCGTACAACCCCCCCAATCAGCATATATGTTTCAATGTGAAAGAAACTACGAAAGAAAGAAAAAACAAAGAATTAAAGCGCCTATGGTGTAGAGAGCACTCTCCATGGCCTTCATCCGTGAACTTCTATGTCATATTGGCTCTTCGTAAAGAAACCAAGCTATACTTGTCTTTTATTTAAATCACTTTCTACTGTATCCTGTATATAGTTGCACAGTCACTCAGCTAGTATGAGGGCTCCAGCCCGCATTCGCTTTTGTGTCACCCTACCCTCAGTCTGACACCTTCTGTGAGGAACAAAATTTTTCAAGAACAAAAAAACTAAAAGCTACAGGAACTCTCATAATCTTCATTCATCACATTTATACACCAAGATGATTGAACCATCCTTGAAGGCTTTGGCCTCTAAGTACAACTGTGACAAGTCTATCTGTCGTAAATGTTACGCTAGATTGCCACCAAGAGCTACCAACTGTCGTAAGAGAAAGTGTGGACACTCCAACCAGTTGAGACCAAAGAAGAAGTTGAAATAGATGCTTTGGTACTTTGTTATGTTGGAGAGCTGGCGCATGTTTATTGTGCTGGTCTCTTTATGTTAATACAAGCTTTTACATGTTAGAGTGGATAGACGAACCCGTCCCGTAGACGGATAAGTGGATATGTGAATGTGGGCATGCAAATGATATGGCGTTGGATAAAAGGTAAGAGGGAAATCAAGCAAGAATGCGGGTAACAAACTAATGGTCAAGGAAAGACAATGAACTTCTTGAAGGAGCAAAGAGAATTCGATCCGATTCAAACCATACTTCGCAGGGATACGCCAACCAAAAAAGTTATCTCAATGAAAGCGAATCTGAGTTGCTTGAGCTCAGCTACAAGAATCATATTATACGCTGCCAATGATTAACCCCCTTTTAATTCCTTGTCATTTTCAATTATGGTCCTCGTGTATCCACTTATTCACGTAGTGCTATGCCTGTCATAGCAGAAATATACTAACGATATACAGTGGGTGATGTACAAACCACATCCTAAGCTCTAACTCTCCCATGTAATAACCTGTCAAATCTGCAGCCTATAGAGTGAACCTCTCCACACGTGACTTGAGATGGTTCCATGCTTCTACTACTACAACCGGAAATTGAATTGACTTGCACATCTTATCGAGAGAACCACGTGAGATTGCAACGCACATTGAACAGTTCCTCAAGGCAGTCATAGCAGGAAAGTGGGAACTACTTGCTAGGTAGACCTGAGAAGGCAATTGCCCCCCTTCCTCAAGCAATGTATAAAAGAGGCAAGAGGTAAGACTGCAAAATGTGGCGAATTTCTCTTAAGTTTTACCACGTACTGGTGAGCAATATTCTTTCGTAATGCTAACAATTTTTAAACAAATGGCTTCTCTATGGCTGCTCACCGCAAATCCTCCGAGTGCGCGCATTAGCATTCAAAATTCACTGGTAGGCCCCGTTCATCCCGGGCTTTGTCGCGACTACACGAGAACATCCGCCACCCGCAAAGTCCATATCCATTTATATGCAGAAGAGAAGGAATGGCCAGTTAGAATGTCTTCTCAATGTTGATCTACGTAATAAGGAGCATTGCTTTCTGGCTCGCTTTGGTGCGCATTCCGCACCCGCTTGAAGTTTATGTCGCGACCCATTCAGTTCATATTTTTTGCACCATTGGTAAAACCGACGACAAATTGTATACGCGCCAGTTCGTCTAGCCAGACAAACACTCGATGCATTATACCCTGTTAATTACTCTATCACTCGCATAGGTAGCCTTGTAAACTAGTAGGAACGTTCTCTCTATCTAAGTCGTTATCTGCTCTGGACTGTGAATGTGGATCTACAAGCGCTCAATTGACGGCACTAGAATACGTATAATGCGTAAGCAAGTCTGAAAAGAAAAAAAAAAAAAAAAGAAAGCACATCAGACAATCAGACTCCACCGGGATTTAAACAGCACTTCGGAAAGGTGTCGAAGCACAGTGTGAAATAAAAGTAAAACAAAACAAGTACGTAACCAAAGGGAGTTACCTCAACTTTCCAAAGAAACACCTCATCTGCTTTCCGTAGTGTGACTGTCTGTCTCTTGCATTTGCTCCCCTGTATCCGTTTAGCATTGTTTATGCGTTGAGCTGGCAGACTTTTGATTTTCAGCCTGTACATAGCCCCTACGCAACTCTTCAACACAAAACCCCACCCCGAAGAATCAGTCCATGGATCAACCGCATGGATTCATGGATAATACAGTAGGCCATACCGGTGATCAACAAGAAGAACAGTTACATTCCTGTCTGTCACTCCCGCGGATCACTGCCAATCAGGAATACGACCAGCAGGTCCCCCATCATTTTATTGGCCAATCTCAGTTCCAACAGCCTCAGCAGTTGGGCACCCAGCAACAAAAACAGCAGCAGCAGCAGCAGCAAGAGTTACCAGAACAGCTCGAGCCGCAGTTCCAATCGTGTCCTGGGGGATCATCGCCAAAAACTCAACAAAAGAGGCAAAATTCTGTTTCCAGCTACTTGATTCAGAACGCCAACAAGAGAACCCCGACTTCCGTATCTCAACAACAAGTTCAACCATTGCCCTCATCTCCAGCGCAAGTCAACCCTACGAGCGCCACTGACAAGCAACTAGCGCAGCACGTTCTGTACTCGCAAAACACTGCAGCACTGTCACCACGGCCAAGCAGTAAGATTATGAGAAATACCATCAGACGCAACCTTATTCAACAACAACAACAGCTGAACCCTGGTCAGGCACTTCAAAACTCTTCATCGCAAGCATTCAACCACCAGACACCAACTCCATCTACGTATGGAGTGCCGTCGAGTCCAAACATCCAAATAAACTTTACTCAAAACAATTCAGAACTGCCGGACTCCAACGAATTTGACCGTGAGGTTCCTCGGCTAAACCAGCAGCAGCAACAACAGCAACAACAGCAGCAGCAGCAACAGCAGCAACAACAACCAGTCTCCCAATCGCATACCCACGATCTGCCCATGGCAGCGCCACCATCCCAGCAAACACAACAGCATACTATGTCCGAAGAAGAACAGCAATTGGCAACAAAGTTGAAAGAAACGTACAAAAATATAGTAAACTATGAAGAGATTGTACAGAAAGCATGCATCGACTTGACTGTCAAAATCAACCAATCAGTGCATATTCAGCAACAACAACAGCAACAACAACAACAGCAGCAGCATATTGGCCAAGGTGGTGCCGTTGGGTTTCCTTCGTCTCTAAATTCAATGTCTTCGACATCATCCACCCCAATGTCTACCGCAGCAATTACCAAGACCACAAGCGAGCTCTCGAATGACTTGTGGACTGTCTACCACCACAACATAACGCTTTTGGATAACTATCACGATTTTTTAGTCACAGCACTAAAACCATCCTCCAACCAGACCCATTTCAAAACAGGTAAAAATATTGTAGACCTTTACAAGATCCCAAGAAGAATGTGGGTATACGGTATAGTTGGATTCTTAGAGGTTTTGAAGAACATCATGAACATATTTCAAGACCACGAGATTTGTTCTTGTTTCATCTCATACTGTTTCATCATCATTTCAAACTTGACAGATCCAATCTTGGAGATGGAGGGTTGGTGGGGTGAGAAATTAGGTGATTTATCAAGAATGGCAATCGCATTATATTCATCACGGTTCATAGACTGGAAAATCAGTGCAGAGTACTGGTACTCGGTCTCCATGAAGAGTTTATACGGACATGGTAAGATCTACTACCACATGTGTACGGTGCAGCAAGACAACTTGGATGCTCTTGTAAACATTGGAAAGAGTGTGTTTTGTATCGACCCATTCGTACCTACCCAGCAATATCTTAAGCTAGTTGTGGAAAATATTTGCACTCAAAGAAACATCTTAAACGTTATAGAGTTACCAAGCATCGATTTCATTAAGATCCACAAAGTGTTGTTAAGCATTTATCCTAATGGAGGTAGCGGGAATATCAACAACAAGGTGCAGGGGCGGAACCCAGACTCAAATGGAGGCGGACATATCGGAAACACCTCTATCCTTGACTCGCAACTTCAATACGGCATTGATTTGGTCACGCGGTATGGGTTAACCTTTGGATCAGACCCGACTGGGTACAATTTCTTCACGAAGGAATTGTACGCGCCGCAAGGAATTTCATCGGTCAACGATTCGCATCCATACTATCAGCTGCTGCAATTACAACTGCAGCTGCAGCAAGGAATCCCAGGTGGAGCTGCTCCGCCATCAAATAATAATGAAAAAATGAACTTTTGGCTCAACAAGGGTCCCCTGTTTGCTATCGCCAATTTGAACCACTTAGTTGGATTTGGAGATGCTAGGAATCCTTTTGCGAAATTATTCGAACTCCCAGAGGCGTTGAAAGAAAGGAAAGATAAGAAGGATCGGAAGAGAAAATCTCGAGCAACTTCAAATGCTTCAGCTGCACAAGCGAGTTCGGTAAGTGGGTTAGGCGGCGGGGACGAAGGGGTTAATTCTTCAACTGTAGCAAGCGGAGCTGTTGATGGACAAACGATCTCCGCATCAGATTTGACTGTGACCGACTGGTTTGTTTGCCTTCAATATATTAACAAGTCTGTGTTGGAACTCTCTATTCGTATTTTCAACCACTACTTGATCGGACCCAGGCAAGCATCCACCGGACACGTCATTGTATGGCTCTACTTTTTGGTTTGTGTGGGTGAAGCATCGAAGAAGCATTACAAGCTGACGCTTATGATGCAATGGCTTTTCCGCAAAATGATCCCATGGAACTCATTAATTAAGTATTTGAATACTTTACTAGCTACCGTGCGGGCAACCCCTGAATTGCAGCTGAAATTAAAGGCGTATCTCAACCCCAACGATCCTCTCAACAACAATGGCGACCCTCTCCTTTACTTCAATCAAAATGAGTTTTTACCAGAGGTATGGAAATGTTGGGGTACTTTGTGGTTCAATTTCATTGGACCAAAAGGAGATTACACTGATTTGAGAGAAGCTGGCGTTGCTAACGAGAATATTTTTGATTTGCCAATTTGTGGTACAAGTCCCATTGTCAATGTAACCAGCTCTTCTGGAGAGCACCTGACTAGGGCTGATAGGAGAAAGAACCTGCCAGAGGAAGTTAACAATGAGAGGGTGGTTCGTATTCTTCTTTTGGCTCGAAAACTAGCTGATAACTATGATTTTGGATTAATTCGAACGGATGAGGCATTCGCATTCAACAAACACATCTACGATAACATTGATAATTTGGAAGTGAGCGAGGTGTTCACGTACATGGAGAACTTCTTATTAAGTGATGGGCGGTTTATGCAGAACAACTTTTTACAATCCATCTCGAGCGAGAATATTTACCAAAAGTTGCCCACTGAAATTAGTAGCACGGCCAAAGATAGAGCATGGTTTGGTAGCTTGAGTGATGACGATGATATTGAAGAAGAGGAGGAGGAAGAGGAAGATGAAGATGAAGATGAAGACTTGGACAGTTATGTTGGCAGTGAATTTGACGATGAGTATGACTACGAGAGACAACAAGAGCAACCGCACCAGCTCCAGCATCAGCAGCTTCACCAACAGCATCAGCAGCAATCACACCAATATCAGTTGCAACAACTTCAGCAAAATCTCCAGCACCTGACGCAGCATAATCAGCTGTTCAACCAGCAGTTGAATACGATGGATCAACTACAGTTCCATCACCTTCAACAGCATCAGCAAATGCACCAGCAACAGCATCAGCAAGGTCGGAGGTACGGTGGGGACCTTGACTCTTTCGATCAAGACCAACACAATGCATATCACATTGCAGCTACTGGTGGTAACATAGGAGGCTCGGGGAGCATCACAAGCAATGGGGCAATCGGTTCCAACAATATTGATCGTCACTTAGATGGTAATCTCGGTTACAAAATGGATACAAACGTGACATACATCACGTTAGACACGAACATCTGGCTCAAACATTGCGGAAGAATATTCAAGTGTATTAGAAATGGGGTGTTTAAGATTCTGATTCCGCTTATTGTTTTTCAAGAGTTGAGAACATTGAGAAAATCCACGGAGGCCACCATAGCTGATTCCGCTACGCGGTCAATTATCATCATCAGGGAACTCTACTTGAGTGACGAGATTTTACCATTGAGGTTTGATGGAACAGTGGCATCCGATATCAATGAAACAACTGAGTTTGAAAACAACTCCAACTGGAGGAATTCGGTTGATGAGACTATTTTGAATTCTGTAAATGAGCATGATGAAATTGGCAAGAAACTAATGAAGGGATTGAATGTACCCATAAATGGTAATAATAATGGCAGAATAGTTTTGGATGCCAAAGCTGCGAAGGTATTCAATTATTGCATATTAATCACAGATGATCGAAATATGAGATTCAGAGCGAAATCGATAGGCCTTGCAAGTTTCCAAAGTCGGTGGTTGTTTGGAATCTTGGAGAGTATTTTTGCAGATAACTGCATTGATTGAAGCGGTAGTGAGAGGGTATGACCAAAATCATCGTACCGACTTCATCATAAGAAAAACAAAATTCAATAGTTCTGATGCGGTTCGATGTATGAATCGTTTTCTTGCATTCAAACATGAGTATACATCATTCTGAATATACATACAATAGCATAGGGCAGCTTTCAGCATGTAGCAGTTTGAAGGAGGTGGAGAGACGCTTCGTAACCGAATGCGTAGTGAGGTATAGAGCTCACCTGAAACAGTCGTTTACGCATTTTCCTGTATGAATTTGACGTGGTTGTGAAGAGAAACTGTAACGCTGAAGATCGTGAATCGAAACCTACAAAGAAAAATTCAGCTGCAGGCCAATTGTGCTGGTCGAAGCCAGATTTAGCTAACAGATTGGCTGCAGAGCTGGCGATATTTTTTACCTCCACTGCGCAAGAGTGCAGCTGCGAAAAAATTTTCAACGCTGGCAAAGATGGCAGGCACACCTCTCAACGTATCTAAAGCTACCAGGTAACCAAGAAGCTCCCAATATTACACTCTGGTTCAAAAAGTCGTTACAATATGATATGCCATATATCAGTATATGGGAGCCTCGGAGACTACACAAGTCAACATATCAATTCCTTGCTCACTAGCCTGCGAAAATTGAAAGTCATTTTTCAGTATTGTTCGACCCACTTTTTTCTCACCATGTAACCAAATCTAGACAGTATTTTTACGAATGCGGCGAAATAACTTTGGCTTTCGCGTCTGGTTGCAATTTACTGTGCGAAACAAAAATGCAAGGGGGATGTCGCACGGTGGCCTTGGTAAGAACTTTATAAAGTTAGAGCCGGTCTCATTCTTTGTGTTTAACTTTTTTCTTGCTTCTAACAAACCGTTGAACCCCATTCGAAACAAGACAAGGTAGAAGTAGACTGATCACTCCTTTAGCAGTTTATCTTCGAATCTCAATCTCTATACCCGTACTAGCCCTTCCTTTAACTAGTACATTTCATTCCTTTACTGGCTTTAGACGCCTCTCATTTTGATACCCATCTCTACTCTATCTTTTTCCGCAGATGAGATTTTCCCTTGTTCTTGCATTAGCAGGTATTGCCAGTGCTGTCCCAGTCCCAGATGTTGAGGTTGTTTGGGTTACTGCTTATGAAACAGTTCTTGAAACTATTGTTGACGGTGTTACCACAGAGATTGTTCTCCCAACTACCACTAGTATTGCTACTCCAAGCACTACATCTCTTAGTCCTACCGCTACCACTGAGGCTACTACAAGTGCAACTCCATCTACCAGCGTTGCGCCAGTGAAGGTTGCTGCTGTAACCACTTCAGCAGCCACTTCGTCGGCTGTTGCGACTACCTCGGCCACGCCAGCCTCTTCTGCGTCGTCCCCTATTGCCACTGGTATTCAAACTGGTCAAGGTACTTACTACGATACCGGTTTGGGTGCTTGTGGTGAAGTGAGCACGGATAGTGACTACATTGTTGCTATCTCTCATATTATCTTCGACCCTCATAATGTGGACGGAAACCCAAACAAGAACACCTTGTGTGGCCTGAAAATTAGAGCATTCTACGAGGGCAAGTCTGTTGATGTCACTGTTGTTGATGAGTGTATGGGATGCAAGGCTGGTGACTTAGATTTCTCCCCTGCTGCTTTCAGTCTGATTGCTGATATGGCTTTAGGTAGAATTGATATCACATGGGAATGGCTTTAGTTAGGCAAGGGTATATACAAATACAAACGAAGGAAGTTTATGAAATTAAGTAACTTTGGATGTGGCCAATGACGAAGGAGAGTACTCCACATACTCATTGCATTTGGAAGCAAAATCAAGAATTTAAGAGCAAAAAATATTGCGGTCCTCGAGGTTTCTTCCCTCTTGATAATTTTGCATTTGCACTTTCACTGCTACTTTCTTTTTCTCTACATTTTGTGTGCATGTTAAAAAATATATTAAATTCATACCTAAAATACCCAGTTGAGTGCTTTCTTGAACCGTCCATCGTCGGCCTTGTTTTCCGATTCCAAATATGCAAAATATTCGTATTCGTGCTCTTCGATTTCTTCGATACCAGTGAACAAGTCAGCATCTGCCGAACTGATGAATTTCGTTTTCTTCCACAACTTCCAGAAAATAAAAATGGCCGCAGTGACGAAAATCATCACGTAGTTGAACAAAAACGTATCAACTTCCCACTGGCCAGGAAGAAACACAGTGTATCCTAAGATTCCGATCATGCACCACATGAAGAATGTTGTAATATATATGGAGTAGGGTTGGAACCAAGCACGGTACGGGAACAGGCGTCTGTCTAATCCTTGGGCCTGAACAGCCTGGTAGAATCTGATGTAAGTGATACACATAAATCCATAGTTTAACAACTGCGAACCGGTACACAAGCTCACCATATAATTCAAGACATTGGCCCCAGACTTACCCAACTGCATTAACGAGAGCATTGAAAAGCATATGGCAACCGCAACACAGAGAATAGGTACACCATTCTTTGTAGAGTATGTGAAAATTTTGGGTGCAAATCCTCTCTCTGCGAGACCATATAAGGCTCTAGATGAACAATACGTATATGAGTTACCAGCGGAAAATGCAGAAGTCAATACGACTGCATTAACAATGTCAGGTAACACTTTGATTTTCAAATTTTGCATGGCTACGACATAAGGCGAAGAAGCAGCGTTAGAAGTGTCGGCCGACATCTTGAGGAAAGTCGGGTCGTTGTATGCAATCAAGATTGAAACTGATAATGCACCTCCAACATAAAACAAAGATAAACGGTACAAAACTGTCTTGAACGCAGTAGGCATGGTCTTTCTTGGATTCTTGGCTTCGGCAGATACCATGGACATGTACTCAGGACCAACAATTGTGAATGCACTCTTTAACAATGCACCCAAAAATCCTTCGAATCGACCTAATGAACCTGTGGTGATTGATTCGGCAATGGGACCACCCTTGGCATGCCAGTTGCGGAAACCAAACGCATCGTGCTGTGGATTTCCACCACACATCACAATAAGAGTGAAAAACAAAAGACCTATACATAAAATCAACTTGGAAATGGAAAGCCAAAATTCCAGCTCACCGTATAGTCTTACAGCAAACACATTGATACAGGCATAGATGAAAATCTGAATACACAACGTGATTGCTGGGGAATAATCATCTCTCCAGAAATGAATCATACCATTGACGGCAGTAATTTCAAATGGGATGTACAAAGCTTGCATAATAAAAAAGTTGTAACCAGTACAGCATTCAAATGCTTCATCCACGACTCTCCCGGCCATGGTAACAAAGGGCGAAGGAATTGGTAGAAAGGATACCATTTCTCCAACTGCAGTGGTCAACATTAAAATTACACATGTCCAGAATGTGTAGGCCAACAACAACCCTAACGGCCCACCCAGCTTCAAAGACGATCCTATGGTAACAAAGAGACCAGTTCCGATCGAACCTCCGATAGCAATCAACTGAACATGTCTCAGTTCTAGCTTCCTATGTAAATGGTGTTTGGAAGTACCCTCTTTACCCTTATGCAGCAGTTGCAGCAGGGTCAGAATATGTGACAGTCTAGACCCCAAACTATCACCGCCATTATTGTTATAATTGCTATAATAGTTTTTGTTTTCCAAGGGATCAGCCTTTTCGTCGTCGTTCTTTTTGAACTTACTAGCAGCCTGTTTAAACATCTTTCAAAGTGTTGAATGGGAGTGTAAAATATTATTGTTTAATGAAATAAAAATGGGTGTGCTTGATTGACGTCTTCTATGACAATTTATTAAAAAGATTGTCAGAGGTATCGTCTTAAAGGAATTAAACTTTACTGACTCTGAAAGGAGAGTTATCAGCGGGAAGGAGTTTCAACCAAAATTTTCAATGAAAAGAACTTTCTTCGATTATTGAGCTGGTATCGTGAATCCGGATATCGTTACCGTATTGCGACAAACGCGGCAGATTCAGCGATAAGGTTTGCTGACTGTTGATCAGGGGCAGCGAACTAAAATGCACAGCTTGATATCGCCCTCAGAAAATAAATCAGCAGGCTAATTGGTTTATAAACAAACTGGGGAACTTTTCTCCACTGATCCCGATGACCAAAAAAACTTCTGCACAAGACAAGACATCTCTTATTCAGCTTGAATTCGGACAAATGCGTGGAGTAACGTTTGGTTTGGGACATCACAAAAGCTAAATGATGTAACGACACGGCAATGTGCTTGAGAAAATATTTGTGAAGAAAAAATAATTCGGAGTTTATTCGCTAAATGATGTAACTATTTCCAGCGGGCCGTTTTTGCAGCACTTTTCGGTAACCGTCTACAGTGCGAAGAAGGAGTATCTCCCAACATACTACTGGTGGTAAGCACAGAAGGACAACTAAATATGAGTGTTTCTGTGTCTATTCAATACGAATAGGCATGTGAAGGGCCTAGAACTATGCCGGCTAGTTCCTACAAACTGAAATAGCATAATAGCATAGGAGCACTGGAGAGTTGTGGTGGTACATGCACGAAATGTGATACAAAAAGGGTTTATTTGCTACAACCAAAAAAAAAACAAAGAAGTGGTACATATAGAAAAAGAAACGTAACTATTGATTGACATACGATGCACGAGTACCCTCCAGCTGACTGGTTGGCAAGAAGCAGTACATTCGGGGTTTATACGAGACTTGGCGTTCGAAAACGCCGTTCTATACTGGGTTTGGGAAAATTCAAAAAAAAAAAAAAGAGTGATACTTCCTTCTCTACGCATTGTGCCGGCAAGAATTATGCTCAGAAGAACATAGACTGCACTGATGGTGTGCGCAAAATTGTCGAGTGGAGATGTGAGTGAGTTCAACTGTGGTTTACGTAGTAGTACTGAGCGACATCTGATCTTCGAGATACGATCTTCGAAATGCACGGCTCGGAATAGATCCGAAGAAAATACGAATTCCCAATCTGTTCATTTTTCGGTTATTTTTGTTAACTTGCTACATTTTACTTTTTGGTGGGGGAATTATATGGGGTGAAGTTCCGCATTTAATACTAGTAAAACTCTGTATACTAATCTTTTCTATCTGCAACTAGTGAATCAAGCAAGACTATCAAGTTTACCAATTCTTTCAATCCTATGTAAGAGATACTATCCTCCGCGTAAATCTTTGCAAATTTACTAGATTCTATCCTCCTTTGCTCTATTAAGGCATCTCTTTTGAGAATTCCCACAATCAACTTGTGGAAGTGCTTCATCAATTCTTTGCCCTCATAAATGGTAGGTTTGTATGATGGGCCCATGGACACTAATATTCCGTTGATGAGTTGAAAAATTGGAACCAAGAACTCGAAATATGAAATCTCATTAGTTGCTGCTATAATCGCGTTATCTGATAATGAGAGGGGTATATCGAGGGACAAATGGACACTGAAGGTTTCCAAGGAAACTGAAGGTTTACCACCCTCGGTTGAACTACCGGAAGGTGTGTCGTTACTCTCAATGGTCAAATTCAAACCTAGATCAGGATCAATCTGTAGGAACTTTGATGACCTGATTATGGGGAATAATTCACATTGAATCAACTGCGAGGCACCCGATGTCGTAGTGGAGATTCTAAGTAGCAAGTATAAAGTTGATTTGAAAGCTGTCAACTCATATAACAAATTATTCAAGCTAAAGCCGCTATTCGAATCATTGAGAATCTCGTCAGTCCTCTTCAACGACCGAATGAGTAAAGATAACGAATTGTTTTTGATGATACTCTCCAACACAAAATTAATTCTATTAAGCGACGAGAGATGTACAAGCAGCTCCAATAGAATTAACGAGGTAATTCGAGGTGCTCCTTCAGAGTAAATGGAGTCATTGCAAATTATATCCACTAACTTGTGATCAACAGCCTTGATTGTTAATATTGAGTCTTTTAAGATATCTTCCCGAGCAAATGATTTCTGCAAAAACTTGTTAGCCAAAACATATAAGTCTGATCTCAAGTCTGGCGTCAGATACGAGCTTAATATACCATTGATACAAGTTTGAAATAAGGGAGACAATGTATCACCTCCATAAATATTGTCTTGTTCGTAAAATTCGAATAAAATAACACTGAGTGAAATCAATTCTTCTGCAAAGAGAATATCAATAGTCAAGTAGTCGTTGATTTTAGGCAAGATAACCTGGAAAGTTTCGAGAATGAAGTTCGCTCGCTTAGTAGTCGTCATTCTGCCATCAGTTAATAAGACATGGATCAACTGAACCCATGAATGTAAGCATGACAATTGCGCTGCTCTAAAGTCAGAGTATGTGATATATTTGGTCAAGAACTCGGCCACTTTTCCGCCTTCATTCATTATCTCCTGTGCAAAAGAAATTCTTTGCTGTTTATCATGGAAGTTATGCAGCTTACAAATAACTTTGAAAATCTTCTCCATGATCGATAAATCAACAAGCGAAATTTGACTCCCGTTTGTTTCGTTCTTGATGTGCCTTAAAATCTGTTCAAGACTATACTTGTTGTCGTATTTATCGTACTTAGACACATCAATGTTATCAAATCTGAAGTTGAGAATGTCCAAGAAAGATAATACACGGGGGGAACCATTGAGAAACTCTTTATCATTCAAAAGCAAACCAATGTAATAATCTCTCCTTGTGATTGATCTTTGAGTGGAAGTATTGTGAAACTCCAAGGAAAAATACTCTAAAAGCATGTTCCTATGACGAATGAATGCGAATAGTGTTCCGATTGAATTTGTATCTTCGATGAATGCGTTGTTGTATTTTGGTTGCATGTCTCCATCAAACTTTCTGGATGACCAAATCGACGATAAGTCAACGTTTGGTTGGCAGCTAATCAAGTTGGTAAATAAAGAATCCTCAGGAGCGCCCATATCATCTCTTAAATACGCTAAAGTAACACTAGAAGAAATCTTGTTTCTGCAAAGTTTTACCAAAATTTCCAATATAAGTGCCGACAACTTCGATGATGCGAAGTCAATAACGTGAATATTTCCCTTGTTGTAATCGATATTTGAAATCGATCGTAACGAAGAGTTCAAAAGCTGAACTATGGTTTTCAACAAAGTATTTGTGGATGAGTTTCCTTCTAAAGCCAAGCTTCTTCCTCGTATTACAAATCCTAGAAGGAAGTGGCTTAAGCTGGGCTTTTCATCGATATTATTCCGCAAAAATTCTAAAACCTGAAATTTCAACTTCAACTCAGTTTCTGTTTCGATTTGTCTCTCTAACTGCCTGATAAATGCATATTTGATTCTCTCGGATTCATTGACACTCTCGAATGTAGTCAATAATCTATTTTCACTCAAAATTTGAGTTGAGTTGTTAAAGTAGGTAGAATGACTAACGTTGTTAAGGATGTCAATCGCGCTGGTACTAATGGACGGATTGAAAGATCCAATCAAAATTCCGAGCTTAGCAACTACTGGAAGGTTGAAAACGAACACC
Organism: Dujonia schatavii; assembly: GCA_003707405.2. NCBI lineage: Eukaryota > Fungi > Ascomycota > Pichiomycetes > Serinales > Debaryomycetaceae > Dujonia > Dujonia schatavii. Next base: position 284,434 of record PPIY02000011.1, on the reverse strand, counting down.
TCATCGAAGTCGGAAATACCTTCAAGTCCAACATTTTTAGGGTAGTAAATATTATCCCACATCGATTTAGGGGTTGATAATATAATACTCATATTGGTTCCATAACCTGCAAAGTTGTTGCTGATGCTCTTGTCTTCCCTCACCAAATTGCTTTTATTCTTGATAATTGGTAAAAGCCCGTTAATAAATGTGCGCTGTAAGTCCAATATTTTTCCCACAACGCTCAATGTGATTGAGAGCGTATCTGATTCTTCATCTTCACCCACTTGTAAAATCTGAAAAATAACTTTGTAGACACTTTCATCAAACAAATAGTTCAACACAGCTAATGAGTGGTGAAGTTTAATGAAAAGCTCGAATGTCACATTTACACCAAGTTCACCCTCCACACACTGATCCAAATTCAAATTTTTAATAGTATTTGGTGCGGTCTCGAACATGAAAACCCAATCAATTTCATTCAATGCTTGCAATGACAATTGCATTATACGCAATTGGATAGATTTTCTCTCCTTAGCATCTCGAAGGCTGCCTGAATTACCAAATAGTTCAACCAAAATAAATTCAATGTAGGGCCAGATTCCTATATCTCTGTACTCACTCCCTAAGTCTGCAGGATATAAGAGTCTATACTTTCTGAATGCCTTTACGTCAACACTAGTTGGCTGAAGTAATTTGCTTACTAGTTGCACGAAGTTCTCCACCAAAGAAAACTGTCTCAAAGAATTTTGAAAGTACTGAATTATTTTAACAGATTTGTACCCGCTACCAAGAAGAGCAGCAGTAACGACTTGTGACCCTATCTGTGATTGTGATTGTGATTGGTGTTGCTGTGACTGCTCTTTATCGGGGACTATTGGCCATCCTCCGTTAAAAATCCATCTGTCAATTATGTCCCATATTTTATTTCTTAAATTCAAGTCTTCATCAACAAACGCACCCAAGAATTTTAATACTAAGTTAATGAGGGTAATTCTGTTGTCTTCACTGACGTGAATATCTGCTCCATTTCCATTAGAGGAGCTGGTTACTAAGTTATCAAATTTCAAAAACTCAACTGCAATAGGGTAGAATCTATTGAAGATTGCAGTCTTCATATTCTTGGCAGCAACTGAATTACCAGTAGTTGAAGAGAGGTTTTCAACTACTCGGGTAAGTAGTTGTATAAATCCGGTGATAAAAACTACGGAATCTTCTGCTAATTCAATCTCAATAGGGGTGATTGCTTCTGGATCATCCGTTGCTGTCACCCTTCCTGTTGAAGATGATGAAGTGCTCAAAGCACCATACATCCCATGGGAAGAGGGTCCAGGCAAAAGAATGTCTTGTAACTTATTACGCTGTTGCTGTTGCTGGAAATGCAAGTCTTCTATGAAATTGTTATTCAACTGGTCGATGTAGTAGTTAAGTGATTCAGAAATGGAATCCACAGAAATTTTGGAGTAGTCACTCTTTTTCAAAAGTGTATTTGTTGATGTTGCAGAGTTGTTGTTGTTGACCAATATTTCCCATATTCTTTGAGCAGAACCATCTCCACCGTAGGTCAAGGACCCAACCAAGATCGAAAAGGTGGCAGTGATTAAAGGGGAGGTATTGTTGGTTAATCCCCATGCAATGAATCCCAAGATCTCGTTGGTGTGGTTTTCTTTCTCCCAGATCAAAGCACAAACTTGTGGTCTAGCATGGTAAGTATATGCAAATGCCAAGTAGAACCTTTCTAAGTCTGATCGACTAGAGATTTCATCCAAATCAATAGAGGTAGGGTCAGTTATGGAAGGAGATGTATTGGTGCCATTACTTGCAGTGCTACCGGTTGTGGTCGCTCCGCTAAATGACATGCGGTTATTATCTGTGCCATCCTTGCTATCTTGCTCTCTGGCCCTCTTCGAAAGTTCCTCTCTCTCCTCCTCCTTTCTAGTTGCACTACTAAGTAAAAAGTCCTCCTCGCTATCTCTCAACAGGGTGAGTATTATTGCCGCGTTACTGATAAATTGTTTGAAGAAGTTATGGAGTAAGGGTGCAATCAACTCGTTCTTGAACTCTTGATTGACTTCAAATTGTGATATTTGTAGTAACGAAGGAACATTGGAAAGTAAATCTGGGTGATTTGAACTAATATTCAAAAGCTCAGCTGTGCCAGGATATGTTAATTTTAATGATGAAAAAACAGGAAATGTCTTTTGGAGTAAACCTCTGAAGTCATACACAAACGGTGATTGAGATGAGGAATTCGCGGTGTCAGCGGCTATGCACAACAACTTTTCAAATGCACCATAGGTAATGCACCATTCAATGTATTTGAGAATGTCACCCTCGAAGCTATACTTCGCGGTACGAGAATCGTCCTGTTTGCACCATGACACGAACGATGTGAGTCCCACCAAACCTAAGAGTACTTCCAAGGGGTGAATTGACGATTTTGAGAGGTCTATTTCATCTTCGGATCCCCCGTCAGATACTTTAATCTTTTGGTAGTCTTGATTGAGAATTGTTGTAATTGACTTGTGAAATTGTTCAACTTGAAGGTTTGACGGCTCTGGCTCCCCATTACCCTCGTTTCCGAAGGAGGTTACGAATTTGAGGAGGCCAGGTAAATAATGCAATGTGAATATGTCGTTGTCTTTCAAAGAGCTCGATATCACCCTTATGACCTTCTCGTAGTTGGCATAGGTGGCTAACTTTTCAGAATATTGAGTCATGAGACCGTAATAGATCCCACCCAAAAGCTCATGAAGATTGAAGTTTTCAGATTTGGAGTACTTAATTGCATTGACAAATAAAAGTCTGTTAATGTCTCCTGTAGCCTTTTCCTTGTCGATCAAATCGTCCAATGCGCTCAATCGTTTATATATTGCCTGAAACGAATCCATAACCGTATCAAAGAATTTTTGGTAGTCATCTGTTATCATGAACAATTGGTTTGTTGTGACTAAGTAACCAATGATATTTAGTATGTATTGGAAACGCGTGTAAAATGCCACCCTGCCACTGTCGGCAAAGTCTGTCCCACTCTTATACCCAATCGTTGTTGCGAACTGAAGTAATTCTGCCGTGTCTAAGACATTAAGTTGAAGCTCCAGAGACAAGACCGTTGCTACTTCTCTAAACTCAGTATTGAGCTTGTATTTCCCTGAGGATAATTCTACCTCCTCAGGGAGTGCTTCGTCCGTCTTTTTTGGGGTTAAAAGGACAGAATTGAGATCATTCTTGATAGCCTTTAAAATGGTTTGGTTTACTGTGCCATCATACTTAATGGAGTTGTAACATTCCAAAAATTGATCAAGAGACCAGTCAAGCTGTTTGGTCATTCCCGGTGAGCTTTTTCAGGGATAATGATGTGGCTTATTAGGTAAGAAAGAGGTGTAATTGGCTTGAATCAAACTGCGTCTTCCCGGCCTTGAAGATGTTTTTTTTTCCATACCGATTTGCACGCAAACATCAAAAAGAAGTCGCTCCTGCACAAGACAATATTTAGGTGTATGGGTGGGATCGAGCAGGTTGCAAAACATTAATACAAAAAGTAAGTGATTTGTTCATCGTAAGAGATTAAAAGTCTAGCTAATATAGACCTATAAGTATTATCCATTTAGTCTTTATTCTTACTCAAAGTAGATTATAGGCTGAATCTCCTGAATCAAAAAAAAAAAAATACCAGCCAGTGGACATATACTACTCCATCCACGAAAATTACATTTCATAGATATTAAGTGTGATACTGAGATGCAATTTATGTATTTCTATTTGGTGGGGACATATCCGTACTTGGCATATCCGAAACCAATGGCTTCTCTGGGGATGCACCTGGGGAAAAATCTAGCATTTGTATTCTTTTTGTTGGACTGCTATCTACCAGTCCAGCTGATGAAACAGGCCTCTTTTGTACTGCGGGAATGCTATATGACAATCCTGGAGCAGCCAGTAGCCGTGATTGCTCCTCATCGGAATCGAGTGAATTTATGAAAAGGGAAGTACCCGTCATTGAAGAAGCCGAGATGAACGGATTAGCTTCTTCAGGTTGTTCCTTCCTTTTATTAGAAAAGAACGATGTTACGAGCGATTGGCCTGGCAAGAGGTTTCTCTTTATGGGGCTTCTTCTTTTCGAGTTATTGAGCATAGGTTTGCGACGCGTTTGATATGAGCGAGTCGGCAGTCCAACACTCAAGTCAAATGATGTCGTTGAATCTGGCACTAAGGGGTTCGATAGTGGGTTTAATTTAACATAGGTAATTTGTACATCAGTCTCCGGATTTTCGGACACATGATTTCTTGTTGGACTCTTCTTACAGAGCATATCAAGAGTTGTTTTCTGTATGGGCTTCATCCTTTTTGGGCTTTTATTCTGTCCCTTTTTCTTCATTGCCTCCACTTCAAACTCAGATAATAGCCCAGGACGCACGATGGTGATTAATATTGAAGGCAACCAGATACTTGAATCTTTATTGGACGCTACATGTTTCTGAGGCGACGTTCCATCGATGAGACTAGAATCGTCACTTTCATCGTCGTCCTCGGCCACATTAATATCCCACCCATTGACATCATCTTCCTGACTGCAGATGGATTTTGGGTAGAATAAATCCTCAATCGCCTTTGCGTCAAACTTGACCATTGAAAACTGTTCATCACCTATCATTTTAGTTCTTGTAACCCTAATCAAACTTTGTAAGCTCGGTTTCACTTCTAAATGGCTGAGAAGCTTGAGTATAAGATACTTTATATTGAACTCAAATATCCCCAGCGGGATTGTTTGAGTTATGATACCTTCACCAAAGTTATACCTATTCTCTTTAAATCTGTATCGAGATAGCGACACAGTGGGGAAGAGGTACATCATGGTGACTGCTTCGTCAACATACAAACTCTCAAGTTTGGTTTTGCGCTCGAAAATATCTCTTGACCTTTCTATTATATTGAAGTTCAATTGTTGCAAAAATTTGTCCAACCTTTCTTTCCTCTGATCTTCTGAGCGAATTTTACCTGGTGCAAAAGGGTCCAAAAAGCAGTCGAGGAGAGTTTTACTGAAATCAGGAAGTGGATCCGAGGGAATCGTTACCTCTCCTTTTCCCAGTGCAATTTTCTGCCTCATTTTCTTCTCTTTTATCTCTATCTTGGTTGGGGATCGATGGAAGTATGCTGCAAACTGTGTCCCACATTGAGCAAGTTTCACTGCACGCTTAATCCCAATATTTTCAACACCGCTGGAATAGTCCCCACCTCTCAAAGTTGCAATGAGAATCAACCTAGAGTAATCTAACCCCGTTTTTTCAGTAACATTGTGCATATTAACTGGTGTTACATGGAAATCACTCGCTGTGTTTCCACCATTCGGGAGCAATGCAGATGCCGGTTTGTCTTCTTTAAACCTGGAAAAGTTTCTCAACACTTTAGAAGCTCCAAAAACCAACGAATCCACATCGTTGGTCATCACATAGTCCACAACTTGAGTCTTTTGAAGCATCGCGCACTCAGCCTCTCCTTCACCGGGGCATTGTAAAAAACTGATGGAGTATTCAACCATTTTGGCCTTCAATTTAGTAAGCAAATCCTTCCCAAACTGTGGAGGGGCACCAAGGGTAAATAAAGACTCCATGTCTGTGCCCAATACGTTGCTGCGTTTGAAAGGCTTTTCATCCCCATCGAATACAACAATATACGAAACGTTCAAAGAACTGAAATACACCAACTTCGATATGAAATTGCGAATTATCGCCTCGTCTGTCCATTCCTCCAAGTACAGATGCCTAGACTGAAATATAAATATAAACCCATCGATTGCAATTCTGGGTGGTCGCCCATGTTCTTTGACAAACTTGGAACACCAAACGGGAAAGGGTAGTCGCTCATCAAAACCTTCCGATAATGCGCTCCAGAGCTCGTTGATTCCCATTGAGTGTACTCACTAAAAATACATGGAGAAGTGGAGAATACGGTACTAATACGAGAAGTTGGCAAATATAACTCCCTGTTTCTGCAATGTTTCAATTTACGGTCACCGAAATGGGAGAGTCCTCATATTGACATCCTATATACGCAACACTAACTTTCGCGGAGTCGCCCCTCTCTGCGCAGCTGTTTCTGCTCTCCCCCGCTAGAAAAATACGAGCGAAAAACATTGCACTATCTATTGTGAAATCTAGGTAGCCCCACCTTCCAACACGCACAGGCAAACATTCCTCCAACATCTTCCTTCTGCGAAATCTCGAGTACACGAGTGGACAAGCGAAACGTCCATTACCTCACATCACCTGTACTACCCTTCCATAGTATTTCGCATTGCCATTAATTTGACACACATTAGCACTTAGTTGAAAATGAGAGTTGGCCAACTCCTCTGTGGTGGGTTCCAGGGAACCACTGTTACTCCACAATCCTACCACCTTATTGTCCAGCATCATGTCTCTTCAATTATATTACTGAAGAAAAACTTCTCTTCAGTTCAACAGATAACGAAACTCATTCGAGATTTACAATATATAGCTATGACCCAGGGGGGACACAAATATCCGCTCATGTTCGCTGTTGACGAGGAGGGTGGAATGATGAACTCATTGTATGATCCAGACTTCTTAACTCAGTTCCCTGGTGCTATGGCATTGGCTGCGACGGGCGACTGTGATATCATTTATGAGGTACTGAAAGCACTCGCTGTGGAGTTGAAAACGATAGGATTCCTGATTTTACTTGGCCCAGTGTTAGACGTGGTGACCAAGTTGTCACACCAGTTGGTCGGAGTCCGCAGTTTTGGAACCACCCCAGAAGAAGTGATAAAATATGGTAGAGCCTGCACGAAGGGACTAAGGGATGGCGGGATATATACTGTGGGGAAGCATTTTCCCGGTATTGGAAACGCTTCAGTGGACTCTTTGTTAGAGGTGCCCATGATGACAGATTCATTGGACCAAATTAGAAGCTTCAACATCCAGCCATTCCACCAATTGATCAAAGAAGGTTTGCTTGATGGTGTTAGTGCTGCTGGGTGTGCCGTACCAGGAATCAGTCCTGACGAGGTACATGCCTGTTTGTCTCCAATTATCTTGAACCAGGTATTAAGACAGGAGTTGAAATTTGATGGGATAGTAATTAGTGAGTGCTTGGAAATGGATTCTCTTCTACACTCGATAGGTTTGGGCCAGGGAGTCATCTTGGCTTTGTATGCCGGGTGCGATTTGGTAATGGTGTGCCATAACTTATCCCTCCAAAATGAAGCCATTGAGAGTATGGAAAAAGCTTTGCAGAACGGAAATTTGGATGAAGAAATCTTCAGTGCAAGCTTTCGAAGAATTGAAAAGTTACAAAAGGGTCTTCCGACATGGAAGCAAATGTTTCCAGAGGGCGAGAAGCTGGCGAGGGATGGACTTGTGTTATTAAAGACTAGTTTCCCTGAAGTGTGGGAGAAGCATCAAAAACTCAGTCAAATGGCGTATAAGAAGTCTGTGACATTAGTTCGCGATTTCAATGGTACATTACCCATAAATAAGTGGATTGCACTGCCTACCGGGGCTCCTTCCAAAAAGAAACTTCCACCAAACAAAGCAGCTCCACCGGAAGTCTCGGCCGCAACATCTGGTGAAGACACCAATATTTTGATTCTCACTCCGCTATTGAATCCGTTATCGAAAGCAGCAAACAGCTCAGGCGAATCAACTGCTCCACAACCACAATTATATGTGGGCGAAGATGTGTTTAAGAAATTTGGTGAGTTGCTTGCAAATCATCCATTCAATACATCTGGTGAGAACCATTATAATGTGCTTCATACTACCTATACTGCTAACGGACTTACTGCTCTACATGAGTCACTCATTGAAAACTCTCAGGTTGTTATCGTGTTCACATCGGAGGCATCTAGAAATATGTACCAGATCGGAATTGTGAAGTATATTTCCATTCTTTGTGGAGCAAATCCGTATAGCTTCAGCAATAATGGCAGCCACACTCAGCTCTCAAAGCCATTGGTGATTGTGGCTACACTGTCGCCTTACGATTTCTTTTATAACAAGAGCATAGGTAGTACATATTTGTGCTGCTATGATTACACAGATAATGTTCTTGAACAATTGGTTGGAGTTCTCATGGGTGACATCCAGGCGGAAGGTTGTATTCCTGGTGAAAAGAAATTTGTGAGTTTGAAGTCTAAGAAAAGGAAACTTATTGAAGCCAAACAGAATCAAGGTCTGACCTTGGGTCAAGGAGCAGCAGGAGCAGGAGAAGGCAATAGAAAAATTTCCAAGAGAAATCCAACACCTAAGAGGAGGTGGTTGGTGGATGAGCTCGATTTACAGAGAGATTGGAGTGCTCTTTTCAAACTTTGGAAAAATAGTGGTGATGGTGACCATGATCTTTATTCAGGATCTCACAACACTGCTGACCAAATTAATTATCAGCAGGAATCTTTCTACAAGATGCTCTACTACTTGTTACGCACAAACAAGTCTCAGAAGCACTTTGTTGTGCGAAATGCTTCCTTAAACATCTTGTATGGAGTAGTATTAACATGGGTAAATGAAGACCAATCGGTTCCAATTGGTCCTGGGGCAATTGAATTGGATAAGTCTTACGATGAAAGAGGAAGAATGGGATCAATTATGTACATTATGGTTGATAAAGCGAAGAGGTCTCAAAGTATCGGGAAAAATCTTCATTCGAGGGCAATCAGGTATCTTACAGAAGAACAAAAGTGCACAGTTTTGACCTTGGGGTGTTCGTTTCCCTTGATATCGTTACCCGACACTAAAATATTCAGTGAGAACAATAGAGTAGCATCATTTTTCCACAACGTTGGATGGGACGTCCATGTCCCTCGAGTGGATCAGAACTTGAAACATATCATGATATTAGACAACTTGAGTACGTGGCTGGTTCCAAAGAAGATTTTTCGTGAACTAATGATTGTGGGCGTCCGTTTCGATGTATGCTCAAATCCAGAACAATTGTTCACTTTGATTGATAAGGTAAGCAACAGGAAGTTCGACAAGGAAAATGATAAGAGTTCACAAGCAAAAGCAGGTAGCGGAGATGAGCGTGATAATCCTCGGAAGGGACAAGACACACATATGATCGACGATGAAGAGAGCGAAAAGGATAATAGCAGCCACAATAACGAAACAACAACAACACCTCCTAGTGAGCGTAGCTTGAAATCATTCCTGGAATCATTACAGCAAGAGAATTACAACATCAAGGCTTTATACATGGAGGCCATCAAATACTTGGATAATAATTCTGCTGATGGGGTAAAAATCATCATCGCCTTGGAGCCTACTAACCAAAATGTGATTGGCAGTGTTATTTTATTCAACAATAGAAGCCCAATTGCTAAGTTCTTTCCATTCATCAACCAGGCAGCATCCGCTCCTGTATCCCCTGATATAGAAGAGCCTTGTATTGGTGGGATAATCGGTCCTATAATTGATCCATCGTACTCCAACCTTACTGAAATATTCAAATTTGGATTAATTTGCAGTGGAATTACATTTTTGAAGAGCAGCAACAGCGAGTTCTCTTCAACCAAAATGGACCAATGCATTATTTTGGGCATAGACAGTAAGAAGAGCAGTAATATAAACGGAATTAAGGATATTGGCTTCAAGGAATGGAAACAGTACTACGACTACTACGTGAAGAAAGGAGAGGATGCATTCGCATAGCCTCAAAAGGATTGGCTTGTATATAGGTGAATAAGTCGGAAGTATTTGAAATTGTAACGTAACATCTATTGAGGTTGGAGCACGAAAGAGTCCAAGAAAATGTATACAAAGGAAACTCAGGGCTCAAACAAGTAGGGCGATCCAAGACTTGAAAAAGTCCGTTGAGAAAAAGAAAAAAAAAGAGCAGGCAACAAGAACTTGGTTATAGAGTAGTAGTTGTGGACGATACTAATCAAAAATGACTAAAGCGATTAAATGACATAGTGGCAATCAAAACCCTCTGCTGACTCGTGAACTAACTACCGGAGATCAAATCACACCCTTACCAACTGGGATGTAGGTGCGGAAAAGCAACTGCTTATAGCGGATTCGAGAAAAAGGCACAGCTGCAGCGGCATTAATGAAAAAACGGTTCGATGGGAGGGTTGCATATTCACAAAAAAAAAAGTACATATCATATGTACAATTGTGGGGATGGTGTGGAGTCCACTACCAAGCTGCCCATTGGGTTTTGAAAGCTTCGAGTATAAATATAAAGACGATCCTCCAGTTGTTGGAGGAGTTCAAAAGGTTTGCATACAAAAATGACTGCAAAATCTTCTTGCACTAGCTTCCATGATGAGAGCGACTACTATGGAAATATATATCAACTCCGCTGGTACGACCGGGGGTTCAACGGCGTAGCATACTCAAAATCAACCGTTCAAATCATAATGGTTTCGTTTGTATGCTTTCTCGCCCCTGGCATGTATAACGCTCTTTCGGGACTTGGTGGTACAGGAATAGATGATTTGAGCGTTTCAAACAATGCAAGTGTTGCCTTATACTGTTGTTTTGCAACTATTGGTTTTTTTTCAGGCACGGTATGTAACACTATTGGTGTGAGATATTCGTTGATGTTTGGGGCCACCGGTTATGCATTATACACAGGGTCGTTGTTGTGTTGGAACCATCAAAGAAACCCGGGATTCGTCATATTTGGAGGCGCATACTTAGGTGTATGTGCATCCTTGTTGTGGGCAGCACAAGGCACTATCATCATGAGTTATCCCGAAGAAAAGAATAAGGGCAGAGCGATTATGATCTTTTGGGTAATATTTAACTTGGGAGCAGTTATCGGTTCAATCATCCCGTTGGCTGCAAATATGCATAGCACTACTAACGCGGCAAATGATAGTACGTTTATTGCATTTTTGGTCTTGATGATTTTCGCATCCATAGTACTGCTTGCACTTTTACCAAGTTCCAAAGTTTGGAGAAATAGAGTTGGAGGCGAAAGAGTCACCAACGAAGAATATCCTAATTGGAAAGAGGAGTTATTGCTGTTGTTCCATTTACTCAGGCACGAGCCGATCATTTTTTTACTCTTCCCAATGTTTTTCAGTTCCAACTGGTTTTACACCTACCAGTTCAATGATGTTAATGCAGCCAGGTTCAACATCAGAACCCGGTCTCTTAACTCTTTGCTCTACTGGATCACTCAGATGGTTGGCGCCGTTGGTTTTGGTTACTTACTTGACTATCAAAAGCTCTCAAGACGTGCCCGAACTAAGATTGGATGGGTGGTATTATTTGTTCTAACTATGGCAATCTGGGGCGGGGGTCTCAAGTTTCAATTAGAGTACACTAGAGAACTGATTTCTTCAGGAGAGACTCCATTGATTGACTTCACTGAGTCACATGAATATGCGGGACCAGCATTTCTCTATATCTTTTATGGGTTATTTGACTCGGTATGGCAAACCTACATTTACTATCTTTTAGGAGCCCTTTCAAACGATCCAAAGAAGGCTGCTCTCTATGGTGGATTTTACAAGGGATTGCAATCGGCAGGTGCTGCCATTGCTTGGAGACTTGATTACTACGAAGTCAAATACGTTGCCATGTTCGGTAGTTCGTGGGCGCTTCTTGTAGTCTCGTTGATCTTTGCTTCTCCACTTGTTTTCTTCAAAATCAAAGACCATACAGAGGAGCATTTAGAGCATCATGAAGACGCTGTGGGAGTAGTGACCAATAAGAGCAATATAGAACAAGTGGAATACACGGAATAGGCGTGCTATAAAGTAGAGTAAAAGAATTCAATAAACCATTCTCATCTTCTTGGGTCTCACGGGTAACAGGAAGGGTTAGGTCCTAATCGCTGGTAGCACACAACTGGGACATTGAAGAGAAGTGTAGTGTTCACTGCCGCAGCTGCATGGAGATGCAGACAGCTAAACAAATTTGCAAATCCTTTTGTCCGCGGCCGGTGATTACCCCATATTTCGGCTCCGCTCCGCTATTGCGGCGCAAGGCGGTGCAACGCCTTTCGTTATTTTTCAGTTTTTATTTCTCGTACACGTCCACAGAACACGCTTAGTTGACGTCCGAAACTAGTCTGTCTCGGGATCATCGGAGCTGTCTCCACCTCCCTTCTTCCCCCCTCATATTGATTTCTTTTTCTTCCTTTCATGAACCAGTTCATAATGCATACTGCCGGGTGAATTCGGTATCAGCTTGTTTCCTGTCAACGGTATATCCCGCGCTCCTATTTCTTCCGACCCTCTCCGAGGCTCCGTTACAGCCTTCCGCTGTAGGTTTGTGAAACAATTACAACTGTATCACGAACCATGTGTGCGCAGCATCGGAGGGCCTGAGAACCGGGTAGAATCTAGACTTCGAGTCATCTGCCTATCCAGTTATGGGCGCACACCTGCTCACATACATAAGACTCAGGCGTGATCAAAAACAACTTTTCTCCACTTAGGAGACGACCGATCGCCAGCGTTCGGGCCACTTTTTTTTTTTTTTTTTTTTTTTTTCGCAGTTGTTACCCCAAGAATTGCCCATTTTAGCACCCACTCCATTTACCCGGGACTGGATATTGGTGTACGCCGGGACAGGCTCGGCAATATTACGTAATATCCAACAAAATGTTACATAACACAACACACGACACATACAAAAAATGACAACATACAGGTTTCGGAAAAGTCAGGAACTTAAAACCTGGGGTTCCGGTATTTTCCTGTACCTTTTCAGGCTTGTTGTACGCAGGCTAATTGAAATAGACTTCCATTGCTCCGGGGTTGATTTACAACTTTTCATCTGTCTGGGGAAACTATAAAGGTAGGGACATTTCCCCTCATAATAGGGCACAACTTTTGTATATATCTTCAGAACAAAAGCAAATAGGATTTCAAACCAGCCATATCTTACTACTTGGCTTTGACTTCTTTGATTTACTCACATATATTCATTTAATTTACCCCACATCACAAATATGTCGCCTCCATCTGCTGTCGAATCGTCCATTAACTTTGGATCGCATTCGCAAAAAATCAAGACCACCCAAGATCCCCTCGTGAAGCAGTTATCTCTTCGTGAAGACACACTTATTCGTCACAACGCTCCAGCTCCAACTTTGTACGAAGATGGTTTGTCTGAAAAAGGTACTACCATCTCCTCCACTGGTGCCTTGATGGCTTACTCCGGAAAGAAGACTGGTAGATCTCCAAAGGATAAGAGAATTGTGGATGAAGAAACTTCTTCCCAAAACATCTGGTGGGGACCTGTGAATAAGCAAGTCGACGAATTAACCTGGAAGATTTCTAGATCTAGAGCCTTGGACTACTTGAGAACCAGAGAAAAGTTGTTTGTTGTAGATGCCTTCGCTGGTTGGGATCCAAGATACAGAATCAAGGTTAGAATTATCTGTGCCAGAGCTTACCACGCATTATTCATGACCAATATGTTGATCAGACCCACGGAAGAGGAATTGGCTAACTTTGGCGAACCAGACTTTACTATCTACAATGCTGGCCAGTTTCCAGCGAACGTACACACAAAGGGTATGACTTCTTCCACGTCTGTCGAGATTAACTTTAAGGATATGGAGATGGTCATCTTGGGTACTGAGTATGCCGGAGAGATGAAGAAGGGTATTTTCACAGTGATGTTCTACTTGATGCCAATCAAGCACAAGGTTTTGACCTTACATTCCTCTTGTAACCAAGGTAATGAAAAGGGTGACGTCACATTGTTCTTCGGTTTGTCAGGAACTGGTAAGACCACATTGTCTGCTGACCCCAACAGAAAGTTGATTGGTGATGATGAGCACTGCTGGTCTGACAACGGTGTATTCAACATCGAAGGTGGATGCTACGCCAAGTGTTTAGATTTGAGTGCTGAAAAGGAGCCTGAAATCTTCAACTCTATCAAGTTTGGTGCTATCTTGGAAAACGTTGTCTACAACCAAGAGACTAAGGTTGTTGACTACAATGATTCCACAATTACCGAAAACACCAGATGTGCATACCCAATCGATTTCATCCCATCTGCTAAGATTCCATGTTTGGCCGACACACACCCAACTAACATCATCTTGTTGACTTGTGATGCATCCGGTGTCCTCCCACCAGTGTCTAAGTTAACCAACGCCCAGGTTATGTACCATTTCATTTCTGGTTACACTTCCAAGATGGCTGGAACTGAAGAAGGAGTTACCGAGCCACAGGCAACGTTCTCTGCTTGTTTCGGTCAGCCATTCTTGGTCTTGCACCCAATGAAATATGCCCAGCAATTATCTGACAAGATTTCGCAACACAATGCGAACGCCTGGTTATTGAATACCGGCTGGGTTGGAGCTTCTGCCGCTAGAGGTGGTAAGAGATGTTCTTTGAAGTACACTAGAGCTATCTTGAATGCAATTCATTCGGGAGAGTTGAGCAAAGTTGAGTACGAGAATTTCCCATCTTTCAACTTGAACGTTCCAAAGTCTTGTCCAGGTGTTCCGTCTGAAATCTTGAACCCAACTAAGGCCTGGACTGAAGGTGTGGACTCTTTCAACAAGGAGATCAAGTCTTTGGCTGGAAAGTTCGCTGAGAACTTTACGAAATATGCTGACCAAGCTACCACTGAAGTGAAGGCTGCTGGACCAGATGTTTAACGCAGATGGTGATTTTTTACGAGGGATTTACTTTACATAGAAACATAATAATATTAAGGAGACATATAACACTTTCTTGTAGAATGGTGCGACCACGCATCACAAAATACCAAGTGTACATGTTAGCGAATTCATACGGTGCTGTATGGATGAAAATACTGTGGATTCTGCTCGCTTCCTGTTGAAAATGTGAGTTGAGCATGTGATCAAAATGTATATGCCGCTCGTTTGTGGCCGTCATCAAATTGTCCGAACCTCCGTTGCATCTGACACGATCGCTAAACTACATTAAGACGAAGGGGGAAATTTGACTACAATGCAAAACTGCAGGTAGTGATTTCAAAAGAAAGTTTGGCAGAATGCAATTGAAGGTTGTACGCCTGCACAACAATTGGTACTATTTTAGAGCTCAAACAGCACTCTTCTTCTGACCTTTGATGAGACACTAGAATGGCCATGGCCAAAGTTCCGATTATAGGCGGAACTGTATTATTTACTCATGTATATTTTTTTCTGACTTCAACCATCGCCACTTTCCTATTTTCTAGTTTTATCTTCCGGACATGAAGCATGCATATCATTGAGAGCAAACACCATCATGTGAAAATCGCGGAGATAAAAAAGAGAGCGTAAAAAAATCTGCCCCACAGCATTGTTGCGGAGACAGTGTCGATGTTGTTGTTGTTTGGATGTGAGCGTGTGCCCACTCTGCATACTACTCTATGGTTTTGGAACCCTTCACCTGCTTTACCTCTTTAATTTTTCGCTCTACCCGAGGTTCGTTCGGAACTGGCCACTACAGCCAAGATAAATATAAGCAAGCTCTGCTCCGAAAGGGGTGCATACAAAGCCCTTTCTCCCCACTTTTTGCACGTACTTAATATTCCAGGAGTAGTAGGTGCCTATATATAAGTGAAGCCCCCTTCATAATGTAACTCGGTTGGAATAAAACCAAGAAAATTAGGAAAAGGCTAGACTCCTTCTACATTTACTATGAGCGCAATACATGAATGCATTGCTTCGATCGACCTTCATAGGTGGGATCACATCTTTTTTGCAGCTGTTGCTGCTATCACTCTTTACAACACGTTAGATTTTCTTCGTTTCAAGTATTTGGAGTGGAAGAATGGATGCAAACCTATATATCCCGGGAATACTAATTGGTTCCTTGGCTTCCCATTCTTGTTCACTGCCACCAAGCTTCTCAGAGAGGGAGAAATGATTGATTTCGGACATGAAAAGTTTGTTGAGATTGGCAAGGATACCTTCACTTTCAAAATTGGTGGCAAGTTACTTATCTCGACACAAGATCCAGAAAACATCAAAGCGATTCTCAGTACCCAATTCAATGACTTTTCTTTAGGTATAAGACATGCCCTCTTTGAGCCTCTTCTTGGTGACGGTATCTTTACTTTGGATGGCGAAGGATGGAAACACTCACGCGCTATGCTTAGACCACAGTTCGCGAGAGAACAAGTAGCCCACGTTCAGGCATTGGAACCACATGTGCAGCTTTTGGCTGACCATATCAGAAGCCATAATGGTCAAAGTTTTGACATCCAGGAGTTATTCTTTAGATTAACTGTTGATAGTGCAACTGAGTTCTTATTTGGTGAATCTGTGAGCTCTTTACAAGATGGTACAGTGGGACTGGCTAAGGAGAGAAAAGATTTACTTGATTTTGATGGTAAGAAAGAGTTCGCATATGCCTTCAATGAAGCACAAAAGACATTGGCTGTGAGAAGTT
This sequence comes from Dujonia schatavii, assembly GCA_003707405.2. Lineage (NCBI taxonomy): Eukaryota > Fungi > Ascomycota > Pichiomycetes > Serinales > Debaryomycetaceae > Dujonia > Dujonia schatavii. Next base: position 268,113 of record PPIY02000011.1, on the reverse strand, counting down.
TCGCACAAAAGCTTTATTTCCTCATTAATACCAAGAAGTTTCGTAATAGTTGTGCCAGTGTTCACAGATTCTCTGACTATTATGTCCAAAAGGCTTTGAATGCGACTCCTGAAGAATTAGAAGAGAAATCTAAAAGTGGTTATATCTTCTTGTATGAATTGGTCAAAGAGACTAGAAACCCAAAGGTTTTGAGGGATCAATTGTTAAACATTTTACTAGCTGGTAGGGATACAACTGCAGGATTATTATCCTTCACTGTGTTGGAGTTGGCTAGGAATCCTAAGGTTTGGGACACTTTAAAGAAAGAGATCTATGAGAATTTCGGTCTGGGTGATAATTCTCAAATTGACAAGATATCATTTGAGTCTTTGAAGAGATGTCAATATCTCAAGGCTGTTTTGAATGAAATTTTGAGACTCTACCCATCTGTACCACAAAATTTCAGAATTGCCACAAAGGATACCACATTGCCAAGAGGTGGTGGAAAGGATGGAAAATCACCGATTTTCATTGAAAAGGGTAAAAATGTTACTTACAATGTCGCATCGATGCACAGAGATAAGAAATACTATGGTGAAGATTGCGAAGTGTTCCGTCCTGAGAGATGGCTTACTGGTGAAACCAAAAAGCTAGGCTGGGCATACTTACCCTTCAATGGAGGCCCAAGAATATGCCTTGGACAACAATTTGCCTTGACCGAAGCTAGTTATGTTCTCACTAGGTTGGTACAGATATTTCCGAATATCACTTCTTACGCTACCGAGTATCCACCGAAGAAAAACTCTCACTTAACCATGTGTGTTCATGGTGGAAACTTCGTTGGTTTCCCTTAAACTCGTGTTTGTTGTTTGTTGCGGAATTATTTGCTATCTTTACGTTATTTTGCATTAAAATATATGATAATTTTGTAACTTGAGTTGATCGAGCGAACTTGTAGTGCCCATGTTTTGCTTAGTTTTGCACGCAAAACCGGGCAGGATGTTCTGTTCTATTTACAATTTTTAGATGCAGTCCTCTCACAGACTTCATAGGCATGAGCGTTAACTTGATCTGCTGGTAGATGCTCTTCTTACCAAGCCATACTCAGAGTTCAAATGCCGGCATTTCCCGAGGAACCTTCCAAGAAGATCTTCGATGCATCAGACTTAGTTAACTTTCGTAAATCAATAGCGTACAAACGTATCAAATTTATATTAGAGCAAGTTATCAATAAAGTGAAGGGATACGAGGTCCCCGATGGAGAATTGAATGCAGAAATTGTTACAAGACCACAAAACAATGCACTGGCTATTGGGACAAGGAGAGCTACCCACAGACTCTTGCCACCTGAACCACGACTGGTAGAGAAGACTAGCACACACTCAAACCCAACCCTTAGCTTCTCTAACTCTGGCGATAACTCAACTGACCCTTCTTCTGGTATACTTACGATTTTGTCGACATTCAATAATCTTATAGACCAAACTCCACCACTTGCTGGACCAAGAAGATTCGGAAACTTGGCATTTAGAGCTTGGCACGAGAAAGTGAATACTATGTTGGAGGATCTTATCTTGGAACATATCAGCGCATCTGACGTAGACAAGCTGGAGCTGAGCTACTACTTAAAGTCATCATTTGGACTGGCACTAAGATTAGATTTTGGAACTGGCCACGAACTATCATTTTTGGCATTTTTGGGTGCCATTAACCTTATTGAAGTTTGCAGTGGACCTCACATACTTACTGTTTTTGCAAAATACTATGATTTGGTGCGTCGGTTGATATTGGTGTACAATTTAGAACCAGCTGGGTCACACGGTGTCTGGGGATTGGATGATCACTTTCACTTAATATACATAATTGGAGCAGCGCAATTCAATCGACCGACCGACGCAGTGCCTTCATCGAAACCTGTTCCGAATGTATCCGCAATTCTAAGTTTCAAAACGATTGAAGCATACAAGTTATCCAATCTATATGTGAGTGGTGTCGCCTTTATTTACCGAATAAAGCTGGGGCCATTCAACGAGCACTCACCCATCATATACGACATACATGCCACTGTGAGTCTTTGGGCAAAGGTTCTCTCTGGCCTTATGAAGATGTATGAAGTTGAAGTGCTTGGAAAGTTTCCCGTGGTACAACATTTTTGGTTTGGAGGAGTCCTATTTCCATGGAGAGACCTGGATACGAATAAGGACCTTCCAGTGTACAAAAAGGAGGAGGAAATATCACGAGGTGACACTCCGGAAACAGGCTTCCTAGAGGGTAATGGAGTTCGGACTACGAGAACGAACCTCTCCATGACTGGTGCCCCATGGGCAAGAAGGTAACCATTTCATCTTTCATGTATTATTTTATGATCTTCTTATAAAATTGAATGTAGACCGGCATAATGGACAAGTGCTACTGCCAGAACTTTTGAACCATTTGTAAAGGCATGCAGCATGGAACTTATTGTGACAAACTGGGCACGTCTTAGTAGGCAAGGAATGATCTTGATGCAAAATTGAATAGCAAATAGCACAGTCTTCAAATCCTGAGAAATGCAAACTCACATTTTTGTTGAAGAGCTCCATTGCTTCAATGATGGATCCATTAGTTAAAGATATGACTCTCTGAGACGCCAATAACCAGGCCTTCCACTGATTATCTTTGACTCCAAGTCTTACTGGTCCTTCCACAGACACTTTATGCAAGGGATATAATTCAGGTATTTTGACCACCATTTCCATGGTCTGATCGTCAATTGCATAGATAGACTTGATTTCCCTAGCCACTCGGTTGACCTTGACAGTTAATTTTTCATCTTCGACGGCCACACCCTTCTTCACAGATTCATATACGTCATTGAGAATTTGTGAAATGATGAGTGGAGAAACATGTTTCGCAGTGAACTTCTCAATTTTCAATTTCAATTGACGATCTCTAATTCCTTGAAACCAAGAACTAACCTCGGATCCGAAGTGCACGAGCGACAAATAATACAAGTACACAAGAGTGAGCTTCATTTCATCTAAAAGATGCTCCCTGCTTTCGTCAGCAGCCTGTCCAAGTGCAAACATATCCACATCGGTTAGTTTCAGAATCAATTTCTCGTTAGTAACATCAACTTGTTGAAATACATACTCCAAAAGTTGAGGAATGCAATTAGCCTGTCTTAATTGATCAGTATATCTGCTTCTGATGGAGTATGTAATATCCTCAAAATGATCGAATATGAGGTACCATGCTTTCAAATAGCGAGATACTTTGTATGGCTGTTCATACTCCATATATTCTTCCTGAAAGGGGGCTTCAATAATGGAGAGAAGTGCCGATGGTAACGTGGCATCAAGCTGTCCATTAATATCTTCATTGTCGTCATCTGAGGAGATCTTGCCTTTCTTCAGAAGTTGGTACTCAACAACAAAGTCCTCTTGAATTTCAAGGATTACCGTATGCAAAAAGTGAACCGCAATTGCTTGCAATGTAATAAAGTTGGATTGAAGGAGTATATATAAGCCACCAAGTTTCTCCTCCTCTTTAAGTACACTAGATGAAATCTTGAGTTTGTGAACTACCCTGGCTAATAAATCAAAGTAAAGGAATAACGCATGATTATTCAAGATATTGTCTTTTTGGGCAATGTCAGGACAGAGAATCATTTCCAATACCTCTTCCTTGATAGATACAGAAATTTCTTTCCAAATATCCTTGAACAAGCTCCTTTTACTCTCCAACGCAACAAACAACTTCAACGAGAAATAGCGTAACTCCACATGCTGAGGCTCAGCTTGACATGTTGACAAGTTGTCTTGCACTAATTGCGAAGCGAAGTCAAACACCTTCTCAGGCGTGTCCACATCTGCTACCACGTTGATATAGTCAGTTAAAAACCTTGCTAACAAACATCTTATGACAATAAACTCTGTATCATACGCAATTGAAGAGTCTAGCCAACCAGTAAACGTATTGATGACCATAGATAAACGATGTGGAGGAATCATTTCCTTGCGTTTAACAAAGTCGTCATCGACATTTAAAAAGTTGATACTCAAGGCTAACCATTTCATTCCGTCGTTCAAGATTTGATCCTCCGATCGAACACCCAATATTTCTGCAATTACATAATTTCTAACTCTGTCAAAAATAGAAGTGAGGTTAAAAAACTTGCTGCAGGAAATAAGGATAATTCCGAGTTGAAGCGGTGATGTCGATGCAAATTTGGTGAGATCTATTGGCAAAGATTGAAAATTAGCTTCAAATTCTTGAACAGTGATCCTTTCGACAGAACTTGCGAAGATTCTACGAAAAAGACGCGAGAAGTAGATCGAAGATGACTGAGTCAATGACGAGTGAATAATGGAAAGTAACTCATTGCTTGTGGTCGAATGATTTAATACGCAAAAAATGTCAGCTATGCTCAGTGCAGATTTCTTTCCGAAAGCTTCGAGTAATTCCATTTGAATATTCGTGACCTCATCGTTTTCACGGTCAAGTTCTGCTTCGTGTTTTGGCTTCTTTGTTTTTAAAAAGATAAAGTCTGCCAAAAATTCAGCCACAAACCCCATGGCTATTATGATTTCTGGGCTACCATTGAGCTTCTTATCAATTAACAGAATGAATCTTGCCAAATAAACGACAATCTCTGGGTCACTCAGGTTAGTCAGATTGCTATGTACACCCAAATAAATATTCTGCTCCAATGGGTTTGCCATAGAAAGTAAGTGTCGATCTTCTAAAGCTGCGTTCGAGACAGCTCTGATTATCTCCGAGTATGGGAAGTACTGACGTAACAGGTTATTGCTTTCTGAAATGAACTCGATAACATTGGTTATCGAATCAGCAGTAATAACGAAGTCGAATAATGCACTCTTTGCACTACCATTGGAACTTTTCAAAATCAGCTTGCAAGATTCAAAAGAAATGTTTCGCCAACAGATTCTATAAATCAAATTCATGTCAGCATCAACAATCACATCATTAATGTATTTACCACTCTTGAATAATGCGTTGATGAATTTTACTCCATCTTCATCTGAATCACCTGCTCTTGAATACAAATTTGTTAGGATATCAGAGTCAGAATCTTGCTCAAGATATTTAAAGATAATTTTACTCTCAGTAGGTGTGTGCGAGCCCAGTTTGAGAGATGTGGACTTGACATAGCTCATAATTTCAGGACTGACCGTCAAGTCAGCTTTGTCCATTATCGAAACAATGAAGTTTGGTACTTCTTCAGGTGCACACAGAGAAAGCTTCACATAGGCATCTTCAATAGTTTCTGAATCCAATGTATCTATGGTTTCAGATAGGACTTGCAAAGCAGGTACTGTGAATCCGGGCTCGATAAATGCAGGCACAGATTTTAAAAACTCTTTTATAATATTATCATTCCTCCTCTCTTTGTACTTCGCAATCAGCTTTGTGAGAGTAGCAAACGCCAACGTAGGATGGGTTATATCTTCAATATTCTTAATTATAGAATGAATTAGTGATAAGAGAAGTAAAGTTGATACATCAGCCAACAACTCAATAAATGTGTCGATGTAAACTCCAGTTTTGTTATTTTCGTTCGAGAAAGCAAACTCTTTCTTACTTTCCAAAGAGATACCAACAACGAATTCCTGAAATGGCTCGAGGAGCTCACCAAGATTGATATTTTCCCTGTGAGATAACAAGAAGTCAGCCAAGATCTTTTCCAAGGTAGTGGTGGAGCGGCCACGAAAAGGAGAAGAGTCAAGGACTTGCTGTACTATGTCCTGTAATTGTGCGATACAATCAGGCGCTCCTAACAAAGCCCATACTTTTAACACAGCAGTCAAGCTACGTTCCCTAAACGCTGGTAAATGCTTGGATGATGCGAAAATTCCAATTGCTCTTAGAATATGGCTGCTCTGCTTATTACCTTCGAGCAAAAACTTTTTAGAAGGGGACTTCGTTGCTTTCAAGACAACAAAGAAATGACTGACTATTGAATAGTATGTTGGATCCAGTTGGCAGTTCCCTAACTTTAAATAACCCATAAACCGCTCCATAGTTTTGGATTCACTAGTGCCATACTCCCAAAAGTTTCTCTTCGCTTTGACACCTTCCAACTGTGAATATTTTGTTAGCGTTATAAGCGTGTCCCAGAATTGAAGAATAATAGATGAGTAGATCACACTGCTTGAACTAGTTTTGGGCTGGCGAAATTTCACATACTTAAGAAACTTTTTGGAAACTAATTTGTACAACAGAGCCATATTTTTTATCTTATTAGCCACAAATGACGATGTTGAGATGGTGTCAAGGTCTGCAACTTCTCCGAAAAGGGCTTTTATAAGAGCAAGCAAGGTTTTGAAGAGTGCCAAATTGAATGTATCACTGTCGAGACAAGGTCCCAAACGATCCCAGAGTGTTTCGTTTTGCACTATTGCCTCGATTTCATCAATGGACTTCTCCAGGCTAGTTTCTTTATTGGTATTGTAGATTGTAATAAGTTTCACTAACATGCTTAATGCTCCATTCAACACCCTGTCATATTTTGCAGAAGATTCATCTGGATTTGTATATCTGGTGTCTGATAAACTTTCTGGAGCTTCCAAGTTAATTACGGTGTTGACAAAGTTCAATATAGGTTCATTGAATAATATCCAAATCGTCGAATCAACTCTTTCATTGTCATCCTGGAAACTACCGAGCAATGATTTGTAAGTACTGGAAGCCACAGTATTATCACTGTCAAAAGTTCCCATCAACCATACTGGTAAACTACTTTTTAAGTACTTGCTGAAAGCTTTCCCGCCAATCTTCTCAAGAAGTTTTGCCTGTGCTTGATTTGCTAGGGTTCTGACATTCCTCGCATTGTCAATGGCAAGCTTTGGAAAAATCTGAAGCCAGGACATAATGAAATTATCATCCAAGATAGAAGCAGATGAAGCATCTATATACTGAAGTAAATCATTCAAAGATTTCTCCTTTGTGATGGCGTCTTTCTTCAACATCAGTTTGAAGATGATGGTAGCATTTCCATCATGGAGTGTTGCCGTATCAGGTAGTGCACTGAAATAGTTGAGAGTGATAGGGTATCCATTGTACCCTAGAAATGCATCCCGACTTAATGATTCGCCAAACATGATTGTGAGACTGCCTGGGTATGGCCTTGCAAATTCTACTACCCTTCGCTTATGACTAATATTGGTTGTGGTCCTTCAAAGAAGACGCACATGCAGGAAGCAACCAGTTCGAAGGGCTGCAAATTGAAAAAAAAAGAGGCAAAAAAAATCATGTAGTATCACCCGGTGTTGGCTCATTTATATTGATAGATATGTATAATATAGCAGTTTAGTACTCTCACTTCTATGCTAACCCTCCATTGATCCTTTCTAGACTATTATAAAAATTTCTAACCTTGTCAGCCACTTGTATCTTGCTAGGATTAAAATTTAGTATCTCCAACTGCTCTTTGCTGGTTGCTCTTGATAATGCAACATAAACTTGGCCCTTCTCGAAAACTTTTTTTAAATCAATTCTCAATCTGTTGATAGTTTGACCTTGAGCTTTGTGGATCGATAGAGCCCATGACAAAAGTAATGGTAGTTGCACCCTGGCAACCTTAGATTCACCTCCAGAATTTGCTCCACCTCCAGCGAGCCGTGCAGTGTCGATCAGGAAGTCCTCTCTTTGGACTAATATGACTCTGGAGTCTTTGCCTGGAACTGTGAATTTAATGACCGGATAAAGGCCATCTAGCTTTTCATCCTTTGCAGCTGTACACAATTGTTGGAATCTGGATTTTCGATCGTCAGGAATTGAATTGAGCACCGCTACATCGACCGGGTCATCCCAGGTAGATGACTGCTTTTTTATAATTCTTGATAGTAATCTCATCTCTTCCAATACCTGAGGATCAGATCCTAAAACATCTTCGCCATACATCACGCTTACTTTGTCCCACATCTGTGTGGTTAGAAAGTATAATATGGTTCCGATTGACCCGTTGACAATGTTTTCATCGAGATTTTTCAAATACATCACCTGAGCACCGACTTTCAATGTCAACTCTTTCTCGCACATCAAATTATCAAGCATTTTGCTTTGGATTGGATCGCGAGTTGTGTCCATAGCCATGTACTTGATCGGCTCCAGAGGCAATTGTTGTAATCTATACTCGTTTGCTCGCTTGACATCTTCTCTAAGTGGAAACAACTCTGTCGGTTCCAAGCCATCGTCGTAGTGAATTTTCCTTTGTAACTTGTCGAACTTTGCCAAGATTGAATCATTAAGGTTTCCGTACCTCAAACTATTGAGCATCTCGATCAACTCGTTATCTCCCTTTTGTCTAAAGACTTCGGTGAGTAAAATTGTCTTCTGAATTGTTTCTCTCCAAGAGTCGGCTTCAAAGCAAAACTCGGAAGCGGCTCCGTATTTTACCACGGGAGGAAGCTGAAAGAAATCTCCAGTGCAAACAATTTGGATCCCTCCAAATGGTAAATGCGGTGAGTTTCGAAGTGCCTTACCCAATTGGTTCAACTTGTTAAACAATTTTGCATGCACCATTGAAACCTCATCGATAATAAGGACCTTCAATGTTTTCCAGCGCTTAAGAATAGGGCCCTTTTTTTTTATTGATGACACAAGGTTCTCCACGGATGCCTCGCCTAAACCGATCCCCAAAAATCGATGGATCGTTTGTCCGCCAATATTACACGCAGCGAGCCCTGTGGAAGCAGTGACACCTACGTTCGCGTGATTGTATTTTATGTTCAACCGCGACACTAATTCCCTCAATACAACAGACTTACCGGTACCAGCTGAACCAGTGTAAAATACATTTAAGCCATCCTGTACCACAAAGCGGATTACGTTTTTCTGTTCATCTGAAAGTTCGACAGCAGAGGTAGAAAAATCAAGAAAAGTGACCGAGGGTGTTTTATACGACGCCGTAGATCGCTTGGGTACTTTTCGGGGTATTCCATTCAATGCTGCAAGAAGATCAGAGTGTGACCTCTTGACAGGTTGAACAGGCTTAGACTGTGTCAGAGTAATCTGCGTTGAAGAAGATCGAGTGGCACTGGAATAAGACGACAACCGATTAGTAGATTCTCGTAATGGACTACTTCTTGGATCGGGAACGAAGTTTTCCTCAGTCAAATCTATTACCTCTTTTGTTGGGCCTGTCCTTCGTTCAAGCTTGGCAGGCACATTGGCGAATGACCGAGCTAATGCCGGGTTCTTGAAATTATTAACTTCTGGAGATTCGAATGAGGTTTCGGACGAAGGTAAATCCTCAAATGCACTAGCCTGGTTATTAGCTCCATTACTTGACCTATGTATAACAGAGGTAGATCTTGAAACCAAGACGCGTTCTGGGGTTGTCCTAATGGAGTTGCCACTAGCATTAGTTTTGGTACCTCCACCAACCCCTGAAGATTCCCTCGAGCTGCCGAAAAAACTTGAGATAGATTTCTGTCTCTTCTCTGGCTTTATACGAGCAGACTTTGAATGGCTCATCGTTAATGTTAAAGGTTTCTTACTGAGTAGCTTGTACCAAAAATGTGATTCGTAGGATGAAATTTTTTGTTTACTAAACAACGCGTTCCTGTAACACGAACAAAAACATAAAAAAAGTAACCCTTTAAAAGCTAACCCTACACGATGAAAGGCAGGACCCATCCATCCAGCTCAAAAAAAAAAAACTACAGTTCGACCCAAGTTCAAGAAATTTTCACTTGAGACTGATCGTGACATGGAGGTATTGTAGATGTCTCCTATGAGCTTGTGACCGTACCTGACTATGGTATGACTTGGGATACTTTAGTCACTATACGTAAAAGAACTGAGCCTTGCGCTTCACAAGTGTCGCATATCATCAGCCTAAAGCGTTCAGTACTTCACCCATAGGCCATTTGGATAGAGAAACATAAAAAAAACAACTGAGCTCAATGTTTTTCTCATAAGCGAAGGAACATGTGGCTGCAACCCAGTCTCGAGTTTACGACCCAGGTTTACTGATTCAGTTGTCACCGCGCGGAACAATAGGATACCAAGTATTTTTTTTATCAGCCATGTCTCATATATACTTATCCACCACTCAATAGTTAAGCAATATATTAGTTAGCAGTACTTGATGCCAGTGGAGTACGGCCATAGCGATCTGCTAGTTAATGGTGTTTTTTTTTTTGTACAGTTCTTTCGATCATCTCACAAAAAAAAGTATCGAGATAATAGCTCGATTCAGAAATATCGAGGCCGATAGCGGCTAATCGAAAGCCCCACTATTTTGGTGGCGCGCGTGCCGTAAACGCAAGATGTCCCGCTGCGGCAATCTCTCCAGGGAACACGACGAGTGCGAGGCGAAAACGGAGACACAAAGCGCACCAAAGAAATTCAACGGCTGTTATTTTCTATCTTCTGCTCAAGTGGCAGTGATTAACAAAGGTATATCCTCCACCCAGCGGGGTTATCTTGATGCAGATACAAATACCGAATTTCCGCCCCCTATCTTTTATGAGTATAACTACGATGAGCCAATTTTTTTTTCTACAACAATATCATCGCCGTGTAGCCTCTTCGTGAACAATTGTATATCACTGGATGACGTACGTGTGAGGTATACGTCATAGTCTAACGGGAGGGGCCCTGATCACATACCGTTTTTCCTGTACAATCCGTGTGTATATAAGGTGTTTATTATTATGTAGCCGAGAAAATAAGTAGTCGGCATTTGAGATACCCAGCCTCCTTTTAAGGATATGCCCCTTGTCCTTACTAGTTTAATAGCTTAGAGGTGGACTATACATCGATAAGTCTTCATAAATATCATTTCCCTTCTCCATCTCCTCCATCTGTGATCACGTTTTCTTTTTTTTCATCTTTGCTACCATTTTTTCTAGGCGATCCATCATGTAGCAAACCTCATGCGCCAATACTTTTTCTATTTTTTTTTTTTTTTTTTTTTTTTTTTTTTTTTCCTTGTTCGATTGTTGAAGAGGGCAAAAGCTGAAAGTACATATAACACACATAGTAAGCATCTAGAGTTCATCGTTAGAGACTCAGACGACATTTACATTTTGTACACAAAGATTAATCACGACGCAGGTGGAAAGAATCAATCCATATTTGTACACATATATATTGAACCTCATTTTGTTGCTTAGCTTGCTCACCGGGATCTATTGATACTTCTGAGCTATTCTGCTGCTCTTTCGACGTCTTTCGACGTCTTACATCCGCTCCAACCTATCCTTAGTATTCACAAGAGATTAAACTCTGGCAGATTTATCCCCACCTCACTCGAAAACAAACTTTCACATTTTACACATTTTACATTGCATAGCCCGCATTCATAGTGAATTATTTTTTCAATTTGCTTTCAATTCCCGAACACCGGAAAAACATCAAGTACTACCCTTATTATCAATACCGAAATCTAGGAGATTCAAATAGCGTTTCCACTACATCTATCAAGACTCATAGAATGACGCCGTTTCGTCTAACTCATAAAAATAGGGGCAAAGTCTTCGTACGCCTAACGCTAGTACTAGCTCTCTTTGTTGTTGCATTTCATCATATCTTTCTCTTCAGTGATGTATGGTGGCAGCAGTGGACTTATGAAAATGCACTCAAATTTCATTCTGAGTCCCGATTTCTGCCTCGTACCGCCACGTACGCCCTCCTTTCATATATCAAGAATGTGCACGCATCCGATCTGGATCCTTACGCAGCAACAGAGTTGGCGGACAATCCAATGCACAATTCGGAACGCGGTGGTGTGTACTTCCATTGGGATGACTGGATTGATCTCTCTGCGGGAAATAGTATACTTGATTCCTATAGAGAAGAAAATCCTCACGGAGAATGCGATGCTACGTTGGAGGACTTCGCAGCAGTGAATCCGTACTGGATTGAGCTGTACAACAAAAAGTTGCTCCGCAGCCTGGCATACAGTTACTGCCTTCAACCTATACCTGAGCGAATATTTGTTATGACCGATAACAATATTGTTGTTGTCCCCGTTACGGGTCGCAAAAGACTTAATTTACAGGATGGAGAGACAAACTACACAAAGGATGATGTTGTGGATATAATGGAGTCAGTTGCAGAGTTGCCTGTTTCTGATGCCGACCTGATCAAAATTCCACATTCATTAGGAGTAGAGATTCTCCCATATAAGCCATTTCCAGCTACAATCAATATGCCAAAATCAGAATTTTTGTTCAACGTGGAGAACGAGATTCTTATTCTCAAGCTGAAGATCTCAGAGGAGGGCTCCTCGTTAGATGCCACAGATTATGCATACTTGGAGTTTCTAGAGTCTGCGAACGACTACGCAGATCATGCAGACAGATACTTCAAGTATCCCTGGATCTATTTTGATATTGTCCGCGGGCACAGCCATCACTTGGAGGCAAGCTTTTTCAAAAGATTTGCACCTGACCATGAGATACAGAGCGTGGTACAACATATGACTCGCGCGTGGTTTGAGTTCGCACAAGCGAACGGAATAGTATCATGGATTAATTACGGTTCGCTCTTGGGCTGGGTATACAATGGTGTAAACATGCCTTGGGACACAGACGTAGATATCCAATTACCTCTTGGACACTTGGCAAAGTTGGTGAGATTGGGATTCAACGGTTCTCTCATATTAGAAAACCCACGCTACGGAAATGGGAAATACCTTTTAGATATTTCGCCAACTTTCGTGCGTTTGGGGAATGGCCGTAACTTCATCGATGCCCGGTTCATCGATGTAAACACAGGTCTCTATATCGACATCAGTGCACTTTCCAAGACTACCTATGCTCCGCCCTCAAATTTATATGAAGGTTTAGATGAGGACGAAATAAAACAATCTAATGCAGTCAATTGCAAAAATTGGAACTGGCAGTTGGTGGAAGAGATACTCCCAATAAAGTATGCCACTTTTGAAGGTGGGGCTTCCTATATCCCACACAAAGTATCTCGTATTCTTGACAGAAAATACGGAAGAAGCTCATACACCACTAAAGAAAGGTTTCACAATCATAATTATCAGTCAGACTTAAACTTGTGGGTTCCTGATAGAATTTGCAAAGCTTCTCCATTACCAAGCTTCAACCGTTTCGCCAATAGCGACAAGTCTCAGTTGACACTACAAGGTGCGTGTGGAAGCGTCGAGTTACAGGATGAGTACCAAATCACCTACGAGAGCTCGCAGCATCACATCAACTACGAAGACGACCAAGATGATGCAGTAAAGTATGATATTGAAGCCATTGGTGTGCTCCCGTATACGAGAAAGGATTCATGGGATTACTATCATGATATTAACGAGGGGATTGTCCATCACGACCGCTGGTATGTTCGTGATGTGGTCAAGTAGAGAAGGGAGATAAAAAATGATGAAATAGCGCCTGCAGACGCATTGCATAGTACGTGAATACAAGTACCTACCTATCGGAGATAGACTGTAAAACAAGGTTATGTGGGTAGTAGGGGCAGATACTGGTGGTATCCGAAGCAGTTTGATGCATGTACATGCGAGAGATAGAGTAGTCAGTATGCTTTAACTTAATGATACCGTGGTTCGATGATGTACTGTCTAGCGGATAAACCAAGTAAGTCTGGTCAAAGTTGCTCCCTGTAATCTTTGATTGGTAAAGTATAAAATGAGCTCAGAACAAGTTGTACACGCACGCTGCTTTAAACTTGTTGATATACGCGCAACTGAAGTTAGGTAGAAGTCCCTTGACTGGAAGCAAACTATTAGAGCGTCTGGAATTTCAAAGAGTCGTGGCTTAAGTAATGATCTTCTGAGTTTCATAGTCGTGGCTTAAGTAATGATCTTCTGAGTTTCATAGTCGCGTCGGTTCACATAGCTATATGAAGTAGTCAAATCGTATCCTTTTTCTCAATATTAAGGGGATAATTCGAGCAGTATGGGAGCTTTGACAAGTCTGAATGTAATACCGGAGGCATAGACATTCTACACGCAGATCCGTCATCTTCTTTCCTTTACCCTATTTCTTGAAAAACTTCTTTTGTATTTGTAAATCAATCGCGGAAACCGCTCAAGTTGGGATTGTGGTGAGTGCTACAACTTGCCTTCTCTCTGCAAAAGCTGCAAAAGATACTCAAGATACTATTTACTCAAGATGTTCCAGTACTAGGCCCTTGTGAACAAGCTTGTCGTAGTTGGTCCGTCGCCTCATACTCAGTACGGTGGCTCCCTTTGTACAACATGTTTGTTGTTGATCATGGGCTAAGCTATTCAGAAGAGAGCGTTAAGTCAGTCTTCTTATGTTGGTTGTTATTTCGACAACATAATTAACGAAAATATGACCAACGATCCTTATATTGAATTCCTTTCTCTAGGGTTCACAGTTCGTGCCGAGACTTTCCTGAAAATCAACGACAAGAATCCAATAAAGTTTAAATGTTTGAATCCACTGTGACAACCCATTCGAAAGAACTAGTTAAGCACCTATATCCTGCGATAATAGCACCTACAGATACTGGGGTAGTTTATACGGTTTACCTTTGGCACTCTCCTACACCATCACGTATTCTCATTAACGAAATTTACAGCCCAGACTACATGTCTCATACCAACTAAGCTGGTCTAATGAAATGAGCTGATATATACAGTAAATATCGGTGGAAGGAGTGTCGGGATAAATGAAAATGAAGGTAGCCACTGGCTGCAAAATGCTGTAATCCTTTTTTTACACTTCGTTCCAAATTACAACAGCGCTCAAATCAGTCATGACAACTGCTGCTATTTTTTGGGCTTGAATATAAAGTGAATGCAGATTAATCCTACTTGTTAGGCGTACTTCCTTTCCCATATTGACATTGGAGCGGCTTGATACAATCTGCAAGAGAACGCAAATATGAGTAGACGGCTGCAAGAGAGACAAAACCATATTTCATAATTACTACTAATATATACGAGTCAAACTCACACATGATGTATTAAGCCGCCTTTTATGGTTAGTATTGTGCCACGGTCTTGTCTTTGTCTCTTCCAATGTATGTCTAATGTTAGCGCTGGCAGCAGGAAGGCTGCATCCAGATGCGTAACAAGAAAAAAGGCGGAATTACCATATTAAGATATTGCGAAGTGCGCAATATTGGTGACGCAGAGAGCATCGTGGCCTACGAGTCTGGACTGGTAGAAAAGTGTGGTATTTAAATGGGACTTCCCCTTTCTTCTGTCTTCCGAACAGGGTATGTATTCCGAATAGGGTAGAAGTTGTAGCCCAGTTTGAATAAGAGTTAAAAGAGGTTTTTCTTGCACTTGCTAGCGCCGTACGATGGTTTCCTACGATGTACTAAAGGTGGATCCAAGCAATAGCGTTGGCCTTCTGGTACACGATTTGACAGTGACTATTGCAAAAGGGTCCAAAAGAAAGACCAACCCGAATGCCACTGCAGCTCCGTCTACAGCTGTTTCGGCCATATCAACGAACACTGACAATGAGACGCGCATCTTGGATCACATATCTTTCAAGCTTGATCCTGGCCTGTTGATGGCTATAATGGGTGGGTCAGGAAGCGGCAAAACTACACTTCTAAACTCTCTTTCTCAACGGTTAAACTATACCAGTAGCGGATTGAAATTTTCAGGAGAAGTCAGCTACATCTCGGGTCAAGATTGCACAACTCCATTGAGCTTCGTCAAGAATGCGTATATGCTTCAAACAGACTGTTTCCTCCCTGGATTAACGGTTTATGAGACATTAAAGTTCCAAGCAGACTTGAGAATGCCTGCAAAAACGACAGAATATGAAAAGACACACCTCATAGATTCCTTGCTTGATGTGTTGGACCTTCAACTTGTCAAACATGATATAATATGCACTTTTTCTTCGAAAAAGACAAACTTATCTGGTGGGGAACAGAGGCGGGTTACCTTAGCCATTCAGCTATTGAGCAAACCTTCTATCTTGTTTCTCGATGAGCCTACTACAGGTTTGGATACAAGCTCCTCCTTAAAATTAATTCAAACGTTAAGGAAGTTGTCTACGCCTGAGTATAACGTTACAGTTGTTCTCTCCATCCATCAACCTCGTCCCGAAATCTCCGTCATGTTCGATAAGATTTGCTTGCTAACTAGGGGTGGAAGAGTTGTATATTATGGCAATTTGGTTGACAGTTGGAACTTTTTCCAGAGAATGACTTTTTTGACAGAAAATGATACAACCAACAATACTGGTGATGTACCTGTATCTGCCACTAAAAGATTGGGAATGGAGTATATCATGAACCTTTCTGTCAAAGATACAACCTCTTCGGATGAAAATGAATCACGCTCTATCGAAAGAATTAACAAGCTCGTCCATTGCTGGAGAGAGCTGCCACAGTTGCAAGAAATGATGGAAACGTCCAGGTTACAGGTTGCTGAACAGTTCCACCGACTTCTGGAAGCAAAAAAGTATGAGTTCAATTTAAAAAGTTTCACTAATAGAGATCTAACTGACGGTGG
This sequence comes from Dujonia schatavii, assembly GCA_003707405.2. Classification (NCBI taxonomy): domain Eukaryota; kingdom Fungi; phylum Ascomycota; class Pichiomycetes; order Serinales; family Debaryomycetaceae; genus Dujonia; species Dujonia schatavii. Next base: position 251,696 of record PPIY02000011.1, on the reverse strand, counting down.
GCGGATTAGCTTATTCAGAGAAATTATCATATTGACCAAAAGGACGTTTCTATTGACGCATAGGGATAGCAGCACTTTGTGGTCTTTGCATGGAGGAACTGCTGTGTTAGCTGTAATTATTGGCTGGATTTTCTTCAAGCCAAAACATGATATCGCAGGTATAAGATCCATTACTTCTGCTCTCTACGTCCTAGTAGAAGTGATTGGGTTCTGTCCAATGTTTATAGAGATTGAAAGACTTTGGACCACAGATATAATTTTCTTTTACCGGGAATATAAGGAAAATTATGTCAGTATCGTGGGCTTTGTTATTCTGAGACGTTTGGGCAAGTTACTTCTAGAAGATATACCTTTGCCACTGATATTTGCTTCCATATTGTACTTCATGTGTGGATTAAGGGTTGAAGGATCGGCATCCTACTTTTTTGTATTCCTTGCTGTTGCAATATTAACTCAATTGATTTCCATGGCATCTGCATTGCTTGCGGTTGCCCTCTCTCCTGATTTTGCTGTGTCTACAGCAATAATTAACATTTACTACCAGTTGCAAAACAGCGGGTGTGGCTATTTCATCAACGCTGCCACAATGCCGGTGTATGTTCGATGGGTCAAGTATATTGCGTATTTTTGGTATGCTTTTGGTGCATTAACATCTAACCAATATACTAACTGGATGGGCGACTGTACAGGTGACAACTGCGCTGAATTTTCAGGAAACTTGCAGCTTGAGATATTAGGGTATCCACAAAACTGGGTCACCGTGCCTATAATTTGCATGTTGAGCTACTTTGTTTTACTCAACCTACTTATCTTGGGTGCATTGTATTTCAAGAACTCTGATGTTAAGGTTGCGAAAACTAAGGTCGACAAGATTTCTAAGGATGACGTCGAAGTGAAAGCTAATCTGAAAAATGGAAACACAATCGTATCACCCACTTTATCTTCCACTGCTCTAGCTGAGGCTAATATTGCATTTGTTGATTCTGAACCTATTGATATCAAACTTGAAAACATAACGCTTAGCGTCATGTACAAAGATCATGAACATTCAGATTCTAGGAAAAGTAACATGCCTTTTTTGTTCGGAAAGACGAAGAAAGTACCCAAGATATTATTGAATGACATCAATGCTCATTTCTGTGCAAATACTGTCAATGCAATCATGGGACCGTCAGGAAGTGGTAAAACTACCCTTTTGAACTTTCTATCTAATCGTCTCCTGAGTTCGTCTACCTACAAATCAGAATCTGGCCTGATAAAATTGAACAAACACCAAAAGATATCTCCCGAAGACATGAATTCTATTGCCGCTTATGTGACACAACACGACACGGCGTTGATACCTAACTTAACAGTACGCGAAACATTGTACTACCAAGCTCGTCTTCGATTGCCTCGTGATGACCATCCAAACATTCCATCAATTATCAACAAACTTATTCGAAGAATTGGGTTATCTGACTGTGCCGAAACATTAATTGGCAATGAATTCAAGAAAGGAATATCAGGAGGCGAAAAAAGAAGAGTTTCTATTGCCATTCAGCTTTTGAACAAACCCAAGATCTTGTTCCTAGACGAGCCAACGTCTGGCTTAGACTCCACTACAGCTTGCTCCATTTTGAACCTATTGAAAGAATTAGCGCATGAATCAAATGCAACTGTTATTACTACTATTCACCAACCGAGTGAGGAAATATTTCTACAGTTTTCAAATGTATTGCTCTTAGCACGTGGAGGAAAGGTTACATTTAATGGTAGCAGTGGAGATGTTGGTGATTACTTTAAAAAATTAGGGTTCAACTGCCCTAGGGACATGAACATTGCCGATTTCTTTTTAGACTTGGTTTCTACCAACATGGATGAATCAAGAGAAATGAACCAGGAAAAGTTGCATAACTTGGTAGAAAACTGGAAACTGCATGAATTAGCACTTGAAAAACTAGAAAACCTTGAGGATGATGATTGTATTGAGTCTGTGTGTACGAACGTATACAGCAGCAACGAATACACCAGTCATAGCAAAACGATCGATTTGACTAAATATCATAGAAAGTCATTGCCTGTTTCTGTCACTTTCGCTGCTATATCTTCGCGGCAACTTTTAAACACCTTCAGATCAGGCGATGTGGTGTTTGCAAGAGTGTTCCAAACAGTTTTGCTTGCGATAGTGCATACATTATTTTTTTCTCCGTTGAAGAATACTCAAGAAGGCATCAGTAATAGATTAGGATTGGTTCAAGAAGTGTTGAATTTATACTTTGTTGGCCTCATTAATAATATCTCTCTCTTCCCGGTGGAAAGAGATATATTTTATCAGGAATATAGCGACGGGTTATATGGTGCTGTTGGATTTAGCGCGGCATACTGTGTGAACGAGTTGCCTTTAGAAATTATCCCTTGCTTGTTCTTTGCGGCTATGATTGTGTTTGTTGTCGAATTGCCGAAGACTGCGGGAATGTTTTTTAGCATGTTCTTTTCTTCGTTTGCGGCTATCAACTGTGGTGAATCGCTAGGTATTTTTGTCAACTCCATTTTCAACCACTTGGGTTTGGCAACAAATGTTTTAAGTAGCATTATTGTTTTGGCTATTTTTATGGGGGGTACAATGTCTATTTACATGCCACCGTTTTTGAAGGCCTGGAACTACCTCAATCCAATGAAATATGCTGTCGGAATCTGTGCTAACTTGGGGTTTGAGGGACAAAAGTTCAAATGTGCTAATGGAGACTATAATTGTGAATTAAACTCTGGCGACAATGTGTTGGAATATTATAAATTGAAAGGTAATTTGGGTGCATTTTTCGGAGGATTAGTTGCATGCTTGGTAATGTATAGAATTATTGCAGTCACAGTGCTCTATGCGAGAGTGAAGTGGAAGAGATAGAAAGTCTTGTATATGTTATGTTATGTTATATTTAGTATATGCTTATGTTATTTAATTTTTTGTTTAAGTTAGCCATTAGCAATAATGAAATTTCTCCTTAAATCTGTCTCTCTTTAGTCAACACAATCATCTTCTGAGCCGCAGTCGATGAGCTCGACAACATCTAGAGTGACAGGGCTGCATTGCTCTGCAATATAGCGGTCATAAAGGTTGTAAAATCCACCAGATGCACATTGATAGAATGTCGTTGAACCTCCAAGAGCAAGTTGACCACTAGAAGTCACCGACCAACCAGCGGCATAAATAGTTCCAAATTGAGGGACGGGACCATCAAATTGGAATTGTCTGCTTCCGACAATACTTCCGATTCTACCAAAGTTGTCCCTTAGAATAGAATCTTGGAGGCTCATTTCGAGGGTAGATTTCGTTGCACATGCGACTGCGTAAACTGGTGAAATGACGTTTTCTTCTTCGTTGTCATCACAGTCGACATCATCATGTATACGCTTGAGATCATCATCACAGTCAATATCATCACCGGAACTGTCATTACAGTCCTCATCGTTGCTAGTATTGTCGTCACAATCACCGTCTTGACTATCGCTTTCATCGCAGTTATCGCTCACTTCGTTTCCACTGCAGTCAACCTCTTGAGTATCTTCCTCGCAAGGAGTTTCCAACCAATGGTGTGGTTCAACCTCAACGTTTTGAATCTGGCCATCTTCGATTTGGTGAATCACGGGGTTTTTTGTAGGCTTGGGAGCAGGATGAGTTTCAGACGTTGTGAAAGTGGTACTCGTCAATGTGGTATATGTAGATACGTATGTACTAGCAATTGTTTTCACGATTGATCGAGTAATAGAGGGAACGGGCGGCTGCTCATATTGGCCATCCTCATTGAGGTGGAAGGGATTGATAACAACTCCAAATCTGAAGGGCAACGTATTGAAGCTTCCTTCTAGCTCGTTGCATTCAGGCTTAAGTAAAGTCCAGTCGTCGCCACTAGCAGGATCATAGGTCGCCGCGACTTGAATTGCGATAAAGGCGATGTTGAATAATACTCGAGTTGTAAGAAACATGGATGCCAAGGAAATATGGGTGTATATTAAAAGAAAGACGTGCAATATAAACAAAGTGATAGTGTAGTTTATATATCTCTCTTTTGCGTCCAGAATTACAAAAGCAGAATGTACAAATACATGCACCATCCGAAAGGCCACAAACACCCTAAACTCGGGTTTCGATAGAGACGCGGATGTAAAATTCTCGAATATACTTGTATGTTGAACTATATATTGTCTTTTTCGATATGTTTTCACTTGCTGCTCCAGGTATAGCAAATAATTTGAGACAAGAGTTTTGCAGCAATTTGCTAATCGATTTCCTGCACATACACTTAAGAAATATTGTGTGTTTTCAAATCCATACCATAATTCGGATTTGTAATACTACCCCAGTTAGAATCATTGAATATGTTCAGAACAACCATAGGTTCTACTTTCAGATTCGTAAGTATCAAATATAAGCTTTGCATTGCTAGATCTCTAGTCCTTTTTTGTGATTCATACTAACATACAAAGCGGCCAAGGGTTAACACTTCTTCTATCAGGTTCATCTCCACGGAGATCAAAGATGCCATAGATGGAGCTATAGGTTCATCTAAGGTAGTGCTCTTCATGAAGGGAACTCCTGAGTTTCCCCAGTGTGGATTTTCGAGAGCTACTATCCAGATATTGGGTCAGCAAGGTGTTGATCCTGCCAAATTTGCTGCTTACAACGTCTTAGAAGACCCGGAGCTAAGAGAGGGAATCAAGGAATATTCCCAGTGGCCAACTATCCCTCAGTTGTATGTGAACAAGGAGTTTGTTGGTGGATGTGATATCATCACGTCAATGGCAAAGTCAGGCGAATTGGCCGATTTGTTGGAAACCAATGACTGTTTAGTTCCAGAAGCTGAAGAGCACACTTCTGCCGACGTCAAGCCTGCCGAAAGATCGTAGACAATATTCATGTTGCCGAAGGAATTTGTACATAGAGAAATGTGATTTTTGATAGCCAATAATATATTGAAGAATTTTTTTGTATTTCAAACTAAGGGGGGGCACTGCACTGCAGTGTTTCTTCAAATGTTTTAGATAAAACAACTCTCTCTTTCTCTGCTTAAAACTTCGACGATTAGGCTGATTATGTTTTACATATATACACCCTCAAATCCAAGGTATCGGCCTACGTTTTCGTGAAGTTTGCTTGAGTTCAACCCCTCCATATCTTGACTGCAACTGGCTCCATCCTCTCCGTAAAGAATACTCCCATCTCAAAATCTACAATTCAGCTTCCTAGTTCTATGTGTATATAGAAAGATAAAAGTCTTTTGCCCAAATCTTCCTTTCCCTGATGGAATGCAATAACAAAAAATAAAAAGGCATAAGCAACGCGTAATAAACTTAGTACTCAAACAAATAAAGAAAAGAAAAAGAAAGAACTGAACACATATATCGTTACCACCAAGAGCCTTAACTTCTACCTTAGTGGACTCGAGCTCATAAAAACAAAACTGATTGAGTTGGCTTCCCCTTTGAAGCCAAGTTAATGCTAGTCCGCAAATACTATAATCAAAATGAGACACATAATCTCCGCACCACTGTTCTCAGTTCCTCATACACTCACTTCATGTACAGCTGAGGCGCTAGCACCCAAGTCATTTGGGTTGGGGCTTCCCTTGTTGCTGCTCTTTGATGACTTCCTTCTCCCCAAGAGTGAACTGTCGTTCAAGTTTAAGGTGAACTTGTAGTCACCGTTGAGTCCAGATATGATGGAGCTGGATCTTGTCTCCTTTTCGAACTCCTCAACTGAATTTATAGAATCTTCAGAGTCATTAAATTCAGGAGAAATAACAAGCCGTTTTGTTTTAGTCACAAGACTTTTAACATCGTCCTCGTCCTCACCATCCTCATCATCATCCTCATCATCATCCTCATCAATTTCGCTATCAACTAGTGCATGTGTCAATGCCAGTCCTTCCGTATTACCGATAACATCCTCTTCATCTTCCTCTTCCTCTTCCTCGAGGTTGCTGAAAACATTTTTAAAACTCACGTTCCCGACAGGATTTGGAGTTTTCGGAAACAGTGTCAAATCTTCTTCGTCAGAAGATGAAGAGAGATAATTCTTCTTGAAATTTGAGTCCGTGAATTTCACATTTGATGACAGTATCACATTGGTCATCATGGAGCTTTCTGACGCGGCAGCTTGCTTCGAATATATGACTGGATTGTTGAACACCATCTTTATAGCGCTTGCACGTGGCGATAGTAAAGCCAAGTTGTCAGAAGAACGAACTAAATATGGTGATGTATGCCCGCTGTTACCCCCTTCGTAATGCTCGATATGTTCAACATCATTGTCAAGTTGTCTTGATGATGCAGTCACCATTTCTGTGCCCCTTGTCGACTGAGGAATCTGGAGGGCCATGGTTTTTGATTCGTGGAAAGATGTTGCAGAAGCTGATGCCGAAGCCGATACAGAGTCGGAAGCTGATGCTAATGCTGAGACAGAACCAGAGGCAGATTCTATGAATGTATTTGCACGGGAGTCAGTCGCAACTACAGTTGGGGCTTCATCTGTGGTCTCCGTAGGCTTTGCATGCTCCACATGTTCAAATGACAGCTTCGAATGTATAACACTCGAGAAGTAATGCTCGGGGAAGTTGTACTCGCCATGTCTATTCACAACGGAAAGTTTCCTTTGACTTTCACTCTCTGTGGCACTTCTATTCCTTATCCATGGGTGTCTCCAGATTTCCTCTGCTGTGATTCTATCTTCTGGCTTTATCACCAACATGCGACTAATGAGATCCTTTGCCTCGTTTGAAACTTCGTCCCACCAGGGCGATAAAAACACATAGTCTCCCTTCAATATTTTGAGGGTGAGGGCTTCAGGGTTGTCGTCATAAAACGGAGGGAATCCACTCATAATCGTGTACAAAAAGCACCCAAGCGACCATATGTCTACTGACTTTGAATAGTAGTTTTTCTTGCTCACCCTGTCGAAGGAGTTGTACTTCCCGTTGGTTTCATGGCCGTGGCATGAGATGACTTCTGGGGCAGTGTAGCCAGCAGTCCCACAAGGAGTCTTAAGGTTTTTATGCAGACTCTCATATTTTAGCTGCTTAGCCAACCCAAAATCAGCTAACTTGATGACACCTACAGTTCCACCACCAACACCTTGTTCAAATTCACCTTCATCCACCTTGGTCTCGTCGTCCGACTTTCTCATGTACAATTTCTTGGCATCCGAGGCACTCATGCCTGCGGGCACGGACCTCTTCTTCATTGGAATAGTATTGAAAAGTAAATTTTCAGGTTTGATGTCACGGTGTACTATATTCCGGCTATGCAAGTATTCGATCGATGACAACAACTGCGTGAAAACATGGCGTGACAAGTCCTCACTAAAGTATGTATACTCGATGATTTTGTTGAAGATTTCTCCCCCGTCACAGAATTCTAAAATGAGAAAGCAGTTGTCGTCGGAGTTGTGAGCGTCTAGTAACTTCAACACGTTGGGGTGATTTAAGCGTTTCATAATTGAAATTTCGTTCTTTATGTTGTTGAGTTGTTTCTGGTTCAAGTCCGCCTTATTGATGACTTTGATTGCCACAGGCTTTCCGCTAGCAGTGTCAATACCCTTGTACACCACAGAAAATGCACCCTCGCCGAGTACGTCGAGTAGGCGATATTTCGGAGGTAAATCGGGATAAATTGAGCTACTCAGTGGTGCCATTGCTTCACCACCGGTCGTGAATGCTGCCCCTCCATCTGTCTTATTGTTGCCCTTACTGCTGGGAGAGCTTCTGGTACCAGCATCACCCGTTGAGTGGGACGAAACAGTTACATTGAAGGATCTGAGGGAGTCTTTCGAACTGTAGTCTGAGGCTACTCCTGCTGATGTTGCGACAGCCGTTGCCGTTGACGTTGTCGTGGTTGTTCCATTTTCGTGCCGTGTGGTTGTACTTTTGGAGCCTGCCATGGGCTGCTCCTGGGAAAAGAATTTTTTAAAGTTCTTCAGCATGGATGTTAGTAATTGCAAAGCCATAGGTTCGTCCTCTAGCGACCATAGCAAAGATCCCACTGCCATGTGCATGGAGTAAAAAGGAGCCGATGCAGATGCTGGATTTGTGTCGTCCGATGAAGACTGCTCCTGGTGGTTCTTGAGGCAGACCCTTTGCTCAGAAGCTTGATGTCTGGAGTGTCCAGCAAATGCTTTACCAGTCCCACCTCCCTGAAAATTATCCTCGACAAAGCTGCCCCTCTCGCTTGATTCAGGGGGATCCTCTTTATCAGACAAAAGTGGACTCACCGCACAAGTTGAAAGGAACTGAATAAACCACGTCCTATCTTCGGGTACAAGTCAAATACATACCAGTAAGAGGGCCATACTGTGAGCTCATCTGTCATAGATATGTTTGGAAGAATACAGTGAGCAAATCTTTTAAACGGATTAATACAAAATAAATAAGCAAGAAAATAAAAAGTGAGTTTATGGATAATAAAGCTTAGCACGCAGAAGTGCAAAAATAAAATAAACTTTGAGGGGACTTACAAACTGGGGTTAGTGCAGGTGTGAGGATGTGTAAAGAGAGGGGAGCAGCAACGTCATGGTGCGTGAGCCCATACAAAGACAAACAAGAAGACTTTTAGTGCATAGTGCTGGTGGCACAGCCAGGGAGGTGGGGTGAGGTGAGGGGGGCTAATGCTGCTGTGCAAGCTATCTGATGTGTGCAACTTCGGTATATTTTACAGTTGGTGTTGATAAATATTTTGCATATACAAATGGTTCCACTTCCAGGAACTGGATCTTAGCACGAGCTTAACTTGCAAACTGTAGAGACTCTACTATTCTCCTTCACGCATCTTGAGTAACCGTCAGCAAAATGTTTACTTGTAACTGTTTCACTGTCTCATGTCAAAATCTCAACTCCGATGATACAGGGGAGCATTGTTTTGTGCCTCCTTAACTACGATCCTATTGTGTGCCCATTTTGTTCGCTACTGCCAAAATCGATCCCGAACTTGAAGAAATGAAAACTAAAAAAAATTCTTTGAAAAAATAAACAAAAAAAAATAAAAATAAATCACCACATTTTTTTGTAAAAAATCTATCAAAAAAAAATAAAAATACGAGGGAAGCAAAAGAGAACATACGTTATACTTCGAGCACTCCTACGAGAAAGCATACTAGATAATCTACAGATCTCTTAAACTCGCACACTCAGCAATAGTATTCTAGAACAGAGCTCTCATAACCGATATACTTGCCTGGACTGTGAACTTTTCGCGTCGAATAATACATTCGCAAAGAAGTGTCTTAGATCTGAAATCAGCATTCCCCACAAAATTTTCGGGCACCGCGCAGATAAAAATGCCTGTGCCATTTACCCTTTCCGACTTTCAGTGGAGTGTTATTACCAATCACCTTTGCGAGAGTGTGCAAGGGGTAGGTAGCCATGTGTACACATGTAGACGAACTTTGGTGTTGCCTAAAGCTCATGAACTGCAGATAAGGAGAAGACTGACTGTTCCCATAGATCACTTTTACAGTGTGAATTGCAAATCGAGAATATTTGGAGACTAAACAGGAAACGTGCAAGATCAAAAGGAATAAAGTTGCTCTGTTTTTTCTCTTTGCAAAGAGAAAGACGACTTGAGCAGAAGGAAATAAAAAAAGAGGCACTAAAATATGTATAGCCCTACAACGGAAACTGCAAAAAACATACAAAGAGGAGTCACCAATGTTGCAGATTGCAACGAATGGCGCGCTAATACATAATCCAACTTGAGGGTCATATATATCGCAATATCGTGGTAAAAAAGACATTCTTACCATGCTACGTTGGTGCTTAACTTGATGAAGTATACGCTGGCACAGCAGGACCTCGGCCTAGGCGTTCTGGGTTTACGAACCGGTAAACTCTATGTCTTGATTGAAAACATTCCATCTGATAATCCGTTTGAAGCCAGCGCACGCTCTCCCTCGTAGTGTGCTAGCTGCTGCAAAAAGAAACAATTACTTAGAAAAGGAAAATCTATTTTTGGGCCCCTAACCTTAACATGGTAGTGCAACCCACTTGTGCCTCGCCACTGTGCGTGAAGCAGATGTCATCGGAAAAATCCCTTTGCAGGATGACCGTTTGGTAGATAAGTCTACTGAGTGCACAATAAAAAGAAAAAATACATCCAAGTCTAAGCCGACTACTGATCCTATTCTTAGCTCGAGTCACGCGAATGCTCTTCGAGCGGCAGCGAGTGTTAAGGTTGAGTTCGTGGATTTCAAGTCGAGTCCGACAAAACTACATGGAATATATACGTGATGCACGGGTGCGATATTAGGAGCCACTGTAGATATTGACGCTGCAGAAGATGAAAATAGTCTGCGCCCTGGGTATTTTACAGCGATATCAACGAACAGCAGTGTACCAGAGAGAGAGATCTTATGTTTCGAGCTCCAAACCTCTTCTTATAGCCCATGTGACTACTAACTGGCACAAGCATGCTCCCTATGCAGTACGCCCTACTTGCAGAACATTTTGCAACCATACGTAAACGTAGCTCCTCGTATATGATTTGTGACGCTGCATCAATGTTGTTTCACTATATAAGAATCCAATGAGGTTATGTTGTAAACGTTTATACTTTGATGGTAGTGATGAGAAGGCCGATGGTTATCATTCGACAGCCAAAAATCGTACTCACTCTCATCTCATCGGTTCCTGTATACAACAACCATCGCTTCTCGTACAAATTTGCTTAAACCTGTCTCATGTACTATTGTAAGGAAATACCCAAGGACAATTCACACATTATAATAAGACAATGTCCAAAAGCAGTCGAAAGCAGTTCTCTGCGTCTGTTAATGTTGATACTGGACTTCTTGAGAACTTTGCTAGTGTTTTAGCAATTGAAAATTATGAAGTCAAACTCAACCTGATTTGTTCATTTGTCACACCTTCTGGTAATAATGGGGCATTACTGAAGCTCCTCTCAATCTGGTCCTTCTACTCAACTTCGAACGACCATTCTGCATTCATTGATCTTTCCGTCAAGCTCTCCAAACTCACACAACTCCTTAACGCAGGTTCCGCTCGTGCCCTGGATAGTGCCTCGAATGAAACAGCTAAGGATGCCTCTATTTCTGCACTTTCAATTGCATTTCTTGAGGCAAAACCAACCATAACTGCATTCTACAAAGACTTACTTACCAACCACATAAGGGTAGTCTACAGATCTCTCAATAATAACAGGCCATCTTTAACCAATCCTGTGCTCCGGATTCTTCTTCATCTTGTTTCCTATTCTGAGGGTTTGCTTGTGGATGACTTTGTTGACTCATTTGACTTCAATTTGACCGTATTGCCCAAGCTTTTGGTTCCTATTGGAGCTAACGGGAAAGAATCTGGTAACGGGTCCGCTACTATATCTCCTAGTGACCCGGCCAAAGATCATTTGTCATTACGTTATAATTTTATTCGCTTCTGGATAGCTCTAGTATCTCATGCTGCCCCACTTACAAGGAAAGATCTATTTGGAGCCTCTAATGGACCTGGATCAGCAAGCAATGGCAGCAGCCATATCACTTCAACAAGCACTACGAAAATATGGAATAATCTCTGGAAATACATGGCAGAGTATGACTCGCTACAGACCTTAAGGTTCATTTTGGAGTGCATTGACACTCTGATCTTGCATGAGCCATCATTCAAAAAGTCTACAAAGTGCAAAATTTTGAGTGAGAACTTCATGTTCAAGATCCAACTCTTGTACAACCGGGTTGGTGACGAGGAGTTCAGCAAGTTTTTCACAGAATTTATGGAGCGTCTTGTATCTGACTCAAAGTATGGGTTAACATTCCCCAATGATACCCCATGGGAGGCTGCTCATAGTAACAATAACTCTGGTGCAGCGCTTGTCGTCAACAACAAATCCTTTCGCATAAACAACAAACTCATTTACACACTTTTAACCACCTTAAAGCCATGGGAGGCCAATACCCAATTGCAGCTCGTGGGAAAAATCTTGGCTACAAACATCGAGCTTGTACCACCATATATGAACTGGATAGTGCAGTCTGGAGGTGGATACCATGACCCTAGTTTGACTAGCTGGTGGGTGGGTCACACATTATTGTACAATAATGTACTCCAATTACCACTTCCTCATGCCCTTGATGTAAGTGCAGCCTACGATATAAAGCTTGTAGTTGAAAATATCTGCCTCGCCCCATTATCGAAGGGTTCACTTATTAAATGTTTGAAGTCTCCTGATAGCCTTATTAAACAATTTGCATGCCAGTTGGTATACCTTCAATTGGAAAGATTGACAAAGGTGTTGCCAATAATGCAAAATCAGAGGCAAGAATTCACCGAGGCAATTTTCAGCTACTTTCCGGAAGAAGCAGTCTTCTTTGCAACGTACAAGGATGTTCCTGCAGAGTTGAAGCTCTTGAAGTTAACATTAATTATGATATTGAACAAATTTGAGCAGCTAGACAATGGCACAGATTCTCGAGGTCATGGACCAAGTTCTGGATCCAGTGCATTATTGAAGCATGTCAACGAAGAAATTAACACTCTTATTGGCTCTTCGTCTGCAGCAACATCGTCTCTCAAGGGCATGGATTTGGCCATGTTAGACAACTTTCTCGCTATAACTTCCCAGCAAGGAGGGGATGACCAAAGTTTCAAGTGGTGGAATAGAGCTGGTGGGGCATCATCATCTGAAAACTCTTTTTTCACTACCTTAATTAAACTATCTACTGCTGAAGTGCATACCCAAGGGACAAGTGGAGATTCTCTTGCCCTCAAAAACTTGCAACTTTTGGAAAACTTGACTGCCTCAAGTCTCGTCTTCAACAAGAAGTTAGTTGTCAGTCCTATATTTGCCCTTGCCAAACTGAATCCTGGCCGTTCCGATAAAGCATGGAAGCTTTTAGATGAGACAATATCCCGAGCCGTTAGATCTCCTTACAAATACCTTGATTTGAGTCACGGGAAGTATCTGGATGTGAGTTTGTTTTTGATTGTACTCTTTGAGCAGCTCAGATTTCTGTTGAGCGATGGAGACGAAGGATTAGAACAGCTAGTCGAGTGGCTCTTCGCATTTTTGAGATACCTTGTGGTTATAGGCGAACCAAAATCAGCCATCTTAAAATTAGTCAGTGATTTACTCACCGAAGGTGGTACATTCGAGGAAATAGTTGCAAAACGGAGTTTAGTTAAAAGCTTGGAAGCTGATGTGGTTCATATTGGTAACCCCGGTAGTTTTTTTGACCAAATTATATCTAGTGTGCAGCTCAATGACAAGAGTACATATCCATTGAATAAGTTTGACCTTTCTGGGTTAATCTTCAGATTGAGGTCTATTGTTACCGGCAGCAACGTCACAGTGTCAATCACAGATGACGAAATTATCGAATTAATGAGCAAAATGGGCAACTTTCTCTTCAGTGTATTACCAGAAGATAAGAAACTAGCTAAGTTTATTACTACCAGAGAGTTTTTCGGACATTTCGTAGTCCTGGAAATATCAGACTTTCTGAATTCAAGAAAGATCTTGGCAACTGGCTTGATAAATGAGATATTCCAGCAGTTACCTACAGTTTTCCAAGATTCTGATTTCAACTACCATATATATAATCTCTACAAACTGACTCCGGAAGAGTACCGTGGCATAATCAATGCGTTTAGCTGGGTTCTCACTAATGAACAGTTGATGAAATTAATCGAGCGGTCTGATTCTGGCCCGAATACTTTGTTCTTGTGCCAAAATGCTATTGGTAGGAGTGGTTTAACTATTGATGGATCCCATATAAGCAGGATAATTCAAGCACCAGAAAGTTCAGAAATATCTCATGCTTCACTTGTGAAAATTATTGAGTCCAAAAAGGTGGTATACCAGAGCACATCATTACTTAAAGAGCAGATTGACAACATTCTCCTGCTCCCTAAATGGCATTTTCTTTTAACTCACTTGACTCTGGTACACCCGTGGATAGAGGAATACTTGATACAGAAATCCATTTCTATCACCAATGAGTCATTATTGTGCTACATCGGGTCCTCCATTTCTCAGACTGATAATGGAGAGAACGAACATAGCCAGTTTTTTGAGCGAATCATTCCAATTGTCTTTAAAGCGGAAGACCTCTCATGGAGCCAACAACTTACCGTATTCGCTGCTGGATTTAAGCACTGCATCTTATCTCCCTCGCTAAAAGCTAAAATTATTTCCAGAACAAATGGGCACATCCAAAGAATTCCCAAGAATGGCTTTGTAGCTGAATATGCCCGTCTAGTTCATGAAATACTTGTTTCCGATTCCCAATGCACACCCGAAATCGATGAATGGCTACACAAGTCTGTTTTATTCATTACCAAAAAATTAGCCATCTCGAATACCATTTCATCTAAATTCCGCCTGTTTATTGATGAATTAGATCAGATAATTCGGTTTTTACCTACAATTGGGACTTCGATTTGGAAAAGTGCGCCGCTTGCCATTCTCAACACTCAACTTGAAGTGATTTTTCAGCATAAGGTTTGGTCCAACGAAAGCTTCGTATTGCGATACTGTAACTCGGTGGTGAGCACAGCACTGAAAAATATCATCCAATTCGACAGGTTAATCCAAATTCTAATCAATAATTCAAACATTGCCCTAATGTGGTTGCCATGCAAAGCAAACCTTGAAAGTAGGTATCAAACTGCTTTGATTATCCTTAGACTCTTTGAAATTGACCCTCGTACAAACTCGACACCGATAGTTTTGAACAAAATCTTGCAGTTCTATTTGGGATCGATTCGTGCTGATGACTTGTTGTTGAAGCGAATCTTAATTCAAATGGAAGACAAGTTGGGTTTCTCTTGGATCTCTCAAGTGCATAATTGGGAGTTTGCTGACGAATTAACAAACGATGAAATCGAACTTGTGGGAGAAGAACAAAGATTGATTACGCAAGACACAAAAGGATTTACTGTGACTTTGTCCAAGAAATTCGTGAAGAACACGAACGAAAACCTTCATACTCAACATCAACAGTTGAGAGCAGCTACAGCTGCAGCCGCAGGCCATATCACATACAATGAATTTGGCACGAATAGCCTCATATTTGTTAATCAAGAGTTCTCACAAAGCATTTATGATCCGGAGTTTTTAATGTTACTTGTGATAAACAACGAAGAGTTGATCAAATTCGAGAATGAAAAGTCTCGCATTGAGGTCAAAAAGTTCGTGGATTTCTCTCTTTTACAAACAGTTATCAACAGCTTAAGCATCGAATCGGTATCGGGTATTCTGAAGGTTATTCTTCAAGGTGTCTTGAAAGCATGCAATGATCCAGAATACTCTTTCAAGGATAAGAATATCTACAAGGTTTTTGCTTCAAATATTTTGAACACTCTCCAAGGAAACACAACCACTTCCGATATTCCCCCACTAATTTGGTACTTTCATGGATCTATCGCTTCGATATTATGTAATCCTGGTCATTACTTGTATGAACGTTCGTTTAGATATGTTCTTTCACATCCAAAGATAAAACCAAACTACATCCCCTTGTTCAGCAGTATTGCCATGTCTTTGAGCAGGGATGCAGAGCTCGAAAGCGAAGATTCACATATGAAGCAAGTGGCATGGCTTTTACAATGCATTTGGTACGGTACTTTGAGCCCCAAAGATTTAGATGTTTTAAAGAACGGAGGAGTAATAGAATGGTGTCTCAACCTACTCAATTCTCCATATATCAATATGAGGGTTAGAGCTCTTGTATTCAAAGTGTTGTACAAGTTCGAAGCCATAGACGAGGGGTCCGATTTGTTGATTACGAGGTTTGGAGCTTTAGCTTGTCTTGAGCAGCAATTGTTGAGTGTGGAAAGAATAGGATCTGCTTTGAAAGCTCACCTGAAGGATCTAATTCAGAACCAGCTTTCTATAAATCTTGAAGAATTAGTGCTCAGGTTGGGTTTGAGTGCTGGATCAAGTAAGAGGATAAGGGAGTGGACTGGAGACGAGATGAGGACCTACGTGAAAAGAATCCACAAGGAAGCAAGTATATAGAGAATAAAATACATTAGGTATCACCTACTCATTATGCACATCCACGTAAGCTTAGTGGTAATTCTATTAGACTTATGCAATGGTATTTCCTGCTGATACACTAGGTGTTAAAAAGGTTTACTAAAGAGTCTTTGCTCTTCTTTTGTAATAGTGCTACGCTTTTCAATGTACCACATGGGACTCTTTGTTTCGCGGTAGCTTGTAAGGTCTAAAAAAATGTTGACCAAGTTAACTACTTACGCGGTTGGGCTAAATAATTCTACAATTGGAACGTCCCCGAGGTTGCAATCGCACTCAGAGCGTCGTATGCTCGAGATCAAATGCTGAAGGAGACTTAATCGACCTGTTGCCCAGCTTTCTTGGTTGCCCAATTTGGCCCTGCACTCTTGCAACCTTAGAGGCAACAACTAAATCTCGCAGAATTGGTCAGAAAACAACGATAGTTCTTGAATGCAAGAAGAAGTAGGTTGCGGTACTCACGGAGGAAAGTAGATACATAGGCTAAGTATTTAGGCAAAGTATTTTTGGTTTACTGAAACATAATGAAAATGTGTTTACAGGTAGCTAATTACGCTGAGCTACTCTCAAAGTTTTTTAGGAGTTTTTGGTTGAACCTAACTGCCAGCATATGATTGATAGATCTTCTCTATCACTAGTCCCTTGTCCTCAGGTTGTTTCCTTAACTCCCAGACGTACTCTTGTTTCGTACACTTGTGAATCCAGTCATATTGAAACAGCGCGAGAAACACTAACATAAAGTTGAGGGAAAGCCAATATAATCATTTTCGTAATGTTCTCTGCATTCAATGGTGAAGCTTGACTCCACCTCCTTTGTGAAATATACCGTAAGACTAAACTGTTTGGCTTCGTTTTTTAATTCTGGAGGATCTTTGGCCACTATCTGGGCTGCATCATTACAGCCAACATATGCAAAAGATTTGGGAACAATGATGCTTGGTGCAGCAGCGGGTTGTCTTGTAACAAATATCACAACTACTCTCGAAGCTGTGGATGGTACATTATTTTCTAGATTAGTTGTAGCTGGAGTAATGGATTGAAAAATGAGTATGCAGCTCTTCATCCACTTATTGATTCAGTCCTTTCAGATTACGGCAGGGAAAGGTTCTACTACGTTGCAAATATGTGCCTGCTTCCAATAGTTGGCTACAACATGTATTCTGAGATCTTCAAAGGAAGGTGGATCGAATCTGGACGAAGTTTTCAAAAACCCAACTGTACAAGAAATTTTGAGTAATAAAACTCTTGGTATCCGGAAAGAAGAGAAACCAGAGATTCCTGTTTTCATTTATCATGGTATGAAAGATGGAATTGTTCCCTACATTAATGTAGAACGTATCTACGAAAAATGGTGCGACTGGGGGATCAATTCATTGAAAGTGGCAACATCCGAAACAAAATACACGTCACGGAAGGACTAACAGACACACCTGCTGCCTGGGCTTGGATTGCTAAAAGATTTGAACATGCACCAACTGTCAACGGTTGCCAATTAACCAAGAGATTCAACAACTTAATATATCCAGGTGTCGCAGAACAAGTTGTTGATCTTGTAGAGAATACCGCCATGGAATTATTAGACCTACCATTGGGTCCTGACACAAAGTTTTTCAAAAGGGGCGAGAGTACCGACTTTGATGAGATTGTCGAAAGGCGGTTGCAAAACATGTGTAATGAGAATACATAAATATAAGTTCTTGACCCAGTTGGGCAGACATGTATATTCTTTTATTCATTAACTTATCGCAGTAATTGGCCACATCAATTATTGATTAGAATTAATGAATAATTAGTTATCTCGTCAACGGAGAATCATCGCTTCTGATAATTGTTCGTCACTGGTCGCATGGAGAGTCTACGTTGCACGACGTTTGAGCAGCCAAAAAACCAGACTACGTCACATGCAGATTAAGGGAGAAGAAAAAAAAAATAAAAACGCTCTCCCCACAAGAAACACACTCTCTTATAGCTGTACCGACAAATCAATCAAAATGGCGGTAAGTATGAACTAAGTATGAACTATTATAATAAGCACCTTCTGTTATATACTGACGATAAGTTTGGCAAATTAGCGCACTATTCTGTAGACTTGGTCCTCATATCTATAATACTCGCAGGAATCCATAGGAACACTGGACTTGTGTTCGACACAACGCACTTCTCTTCTGTCGATATCAGGAGGTGGTTTGGGAATTACCTTGCCTTTGGAGAAAGAATGTATGATCAAACAGTTTCTCTCTTAAAGTTGACGGGATATTTCAAGCAAAGAAATTTGGTACTTGACTATGTCTCTGGCCAAGCTGGCAAAATTTTGAAGGAGCAGACTGGAAGAGATATTGAGGACTTTCCAAAGAAAGATTGAGTGGCTTCGGGAAGTTACAAGCCGCCATTAGCTACTACAGGTTGAAGATATTTATGTTTTTTATGTATATTTAGTAAGATTATTGTAGTGTTTTCAATCTGTTGGTGGCGTGGCCCTGTCGAACTAACTCACCGCCATAAGGTGCGCTACTGCTGATCGTGAAGATTCTGTATATGAAAGGCAAGCATAACAGAAATTACTGCGAACAATCTTATCACTCACTTTCTTCCGACACTCGTCCCATATTAATACTAAAGGTATGTAATGTACTTAGACTTCTCTTACATCATTCTCCGATCTTTTCATAGCACCCATCTTGTCCATGATGCTTATGCTAATCAGTAGGATCGAAAATCGTAAACCAGAGAACTGGTTCGGATTTAGATGCCATGGCTCGACGCTTAAGACACCAAGTTGAGACTTGGAAAAACAAATTCGTACATTTCCCCGTGTAGATGTGGAGAACTAACTAAGCTAAGATGTCGGCTGCTAGTGAATTGGCAGAGTCGTTCAAGAATGCCATCAATATCGAGCAAAAAGCTGATCTGATGGCGACAGATGAGTACTTGAGAGCTTACTCACCAAAAAGGCTAGCCCAAATGGGTTTAGCGGTGGTGAACTTGGTTATTTCAAATTTAAGGACTGGGCTAGGGGGCAAAACGCTCATTGAATTGAATTTAGATCCGGCCATCGCCAGTGCCCCAGACGATGATGTCAACCCTGGGACTATCAGAGTTGGGGATATCATCAAGCTAGCAAAGATGAAAGTGGAAACGCTGGCGAAGCGTCCTGGAGGAGAAGAGGACAAAACTTCTGTTGATCTTGAGGCAGTAGTGACAAAAGTCACCACCAAGATGATAATAGTGGCAATTGACGAAGACACCTCGGATGACAAGGTGATGAACCTATATAATAACACGAGCAACGACAACGCAAGGGTGTGGATCGTGAAACTTGCCAATTCAGTAACATACAAAAGAATGCTCACGACCATGAATAAATTAATTGAGCTTGGAGAGGGCCCCAATAGCACTAGGAGCAGTTATATAATCGATTTGTTACTCGGAAATCTTCAATATTCCTTGTCCTCGTCATTAGCGAAGTCTAGAACCAAGGAATTTTTTGACCCAAATTTGAACGAGTCTCAAAAGAATGCTATTAGATTTGCAATTGAAGAATCTCCCATTGCAATTATCCATGGCCCTCCGGGTACAGGTAAAACGTATACTCTAATTGAGCTTATAAAGCAATTGAGTTTGAACCATAATGAAAGAGTGTTAGTATGCGGTCCTTCAAACATATCGGTAGATACAATCTTGGAAAGACTCGCCTCTGCCTTCAACGAACAAGATGTCAACACTAAACCTAGGAAGAGAAAGTCTTTGAAGTCAGACGATTCTAAGAGACTAGCTCCCGAAAAGCTCATTAGAATTGGTCATCCTGCTAGACTTCTCCCAAGCAACCTCGCACACTCCTTGGATGTTTTGTCAAAAGCAGACTATAGTACGGGTGGAGTAAGTTCTGACGCAAAAGAAGTTCTCAAAGACCTTCAAAAGGACATACAAGAAACACTTACGAAGGTAAAAAAGTGCAAGAAATACTCGGAACGAAGAGCGCTATGGTCAGAACTTAAGCTTTTGAGAAAAGATTTGCGAGAGAGAGAGCGCAAAGTGACAGAGGAGTTATTGGTGGGTGCCAAAGTGATTTTACTGACGCTCCATGGAGCCGGCGCATACGAACTTACATCGTTGTATAAGAGTAATGACTCAAATATCAATTTGAGTCATCAAGAAAATCCGTTATTTGATACTATCATTATTGACGAAGTATCGCAGTCTTTAGAGCCCCAGTGTTGGATTCCTATAATTAACCACTTGGGTTTTAAAAGATTAGTGATCGCTGGTGATAACATGCAATTGCCGCCTACAATCAAGTCCAAGGATGACTTAGTACATTTGATAAAAACCCAGCTCTCAGTTGCAGATCCAAAATCAAAATTAGCCAATTTGGAGTGCACTCTTTTCGATAGACTTGTGGAAAACTTAGATGGGAATAAGTACAAGAAGATGCTTGATACTCAATACAGAATGAATGTTGAAATCATGAAATTTCCATCATTTGAATTATATGATAACAAACTCAAAGCTCATTCGTCAGTAGAAAATATCAAATTGACTGATTTACCTCAAGTCGAGGCTATTGATGAGACAGAGAATGTATGTATATGGTATGACACACAGGGAGGAGATTTTATTGAGCTGTCTTCCGATGACGATATTGGTGGAGCACAGCTGATCATTGCTGGAGGTGGTTCAAAGTACAACGAGCTCGAAGTGCTATTATGCGTTCAACACATGAAGAAATTGCTAGCCTCAGGTGTGAAAGCAGAGGATATTGGAATTATATCACCTTACAATGCGCAAGTATCTTTCCTCAAGAAGAGAGTAAATGAGGAAGTAGGTCCAGAACATTCCATTGAGATCTCGACCGTTGATGGGTTTCAGGGCAGAGAAAAGGAGGCAATAATCCTATCACTAGTGAGATCCAATGACAATAGAGAAGTGGGGTTTTTGCGGGATCAGAGACGATTAAACGTTGCAATCACCAGGCCCAAGCGGCACTTGTGCATAATTGGTGACATGGAATTGATGCAAAAGTGCGGAGTGAAATTCCTCAAGGACTGGTCTGAATATGCAGAGAATGCGTTTGAGATCAGATACCCGCAACTTGATGATTACTGATAAACTATCCCAATCCCAATTGGTTTGTTATGAATCAGAATCAGGGGGTACAAAATGATATCATTCCGAGACGGTCCAACAGAGATCCTGCTTGACATTGAGTTTTTAAGCATGTCAAACTTGATCAGATCCAAGATTACATGCATGAAACAAGGGAGAATGCCGTGATGTATGGAGAATGAAGAAAAAAAAATAATTTAAACTAACATTGTCGTGTAGACTGAGTATGGGTATGTCTCATATGTTCTCACCGAAGTGAAGGGGTGCAAAGCGTTTCTCTTAGCATGCGGAAGGAGTATCGTATCTACAATCATGGATAACACCTAGCTGATAGGTGAATCTGATATGGTAGTACATATGAGATGGACGACTGAGGTGAGTGCTTTTCTTGACGACAAGCAGTGAGGAAATGCCCCCATTTGCAGCCCTTGGGGCGAAGAAAAAAGAACAATGCGTTGTATGCCAGCAATTAGCAGAAGCGGAATAGAAAAAGGCAAAGCCAGGTCAAATGCAGTTGGTACTGGTCGTCCCACAGACACATGGTTCTATCCACTGACACTTTCCTCATAGCCTCATTCGATCACCCACCATAGAATTTTTCACCTTGGCATATGCTTTCGGGAGCAGACACGATTCACGACATATTAAAAATATTTCTCTCCTCGCATTAGCGAGCACATTGCGATATCAATTTCGCGCTCCTTCAAGATCCAGTGTATGCCCATCTGATTCCGTTCAGAGTAACAAAGAGGGAGATCAAAAGCATCGAACATTCATCTTGGGAGTGGATCCATATTCGACGCTGCATCAGTTTGCACAAAAAAAAGGAGAGCTCGAACCCATCTTGAGGCGACCAACTGATTGTTGACGGCTATCACCAGTGTAAGAGCTTGCCTGGAATTCGTGTTTCGTTACGCAAAGACGGCATACAAGAAGACTCGCAACCTCTTCCCCTGAATCAATTGTCTGTAAAAAGCTTAAAACGCGTATTTTGTTTACCTTCAATTGCATGCATGCAGCAAAAAGGAGCCGCAAATTGGCAGGGGTTACAATCCCCGATCAAACTGAGACCTTTTCGTTTCTTTTTGCAATACAGTTTTGGGAAGAACGGCACCTAATCGGTTCTCGAATCGTTTGAAACCTTGTGCTGCTGCCTAGTTTCTCCTCGAGGAGCACGAAAAAAAAAATAAAACAGGATTCAGTACCTGGGGCCCATAATCCAATATAGACGCAGCCAGAATAAATAAATAGTTTGCATTTCCACAATAAAATTTTCTACCTACAAGCTCCTTTTCTTCCTTAAAGCGGTTACTGACTCTATACGTTCCTTTCATTCATTTAACTTCTTTCCCTTCTCTCTCACTATGCAATTCACTCTTTCATTAGCTTCTGCTTTAGCAGTCTTGCAATTCGCAACCGCCGATATCGTTTACGTCACACAATACCACACCACTACTGTTGACTACGGTTACAAGGCCCCTGTCGCGTCCTCTGCCGCTCCATCCCCACAGGAGGAGGCTCCTGTCCAGCAGAAGGTTGCTGCTTCCGCTCCATCGCCTGCAGCCACAACTCTCGCTACATCTGCAGTCGCGCCTGCAAGCTCTTCTCCATCTGCCTCCGCAGGATCTGGTATCTACGCCCAGATTGCTCTTTCTCCAGACTTGGACCAGACTTTCGCAAAAGATACATTGGACGCTCACAACGCCGACAGAGCCAAACACTCCGCTCCTCCTTTGTCTTGGGACCAGACTGTTTACGAGTATGCTCAGGCATATGCTGACAAGTACGACTGTTCCGGTACCTTGATCCACTCTGGCGGTCAATATGGTGAGAACTTGGCCTGTGGGTACTCTGACGGCCCAGCAGCTGTGCAAGCCTGGTACAATGAAGGTAACACCTGGAACTACCAGTCAACCACTGACTACGACCACTTCTCACAAGTTGTCTGGAAGTCCACCACAAAACTCGGATGTGCTATCAAGGACTGCCGTGCTAACAACTGGGGCTACTACGTTATCTGCTCTTATGATCCAGCCGGTAATGTGATGGGTGAGCAGCCAGAAAATGTCTTACCTAACTAGTCTTGTTTCAAAAACTTGGCTTTAGGAAGAAAACACACATACATACACGGAAACTTTATGTCAACCGTTTCCATTAGGGTCTTTCCTTGTACCCTTTCGAGACCTACTTACAAGACGGCTATCTGCTAGAAGAGTGATGACGATCTTCTGGAGCAAGTCCATCTTGTAGGTTCGTTTTTTAAGCAGAGAGGAGTACGGTGGCGACAGGCGCTTGTCTTTTCATTTCATCTTTCAAAAGTTGTTACTCTTTGTTTTGTTTATAGGAAATCACAATTCATGGCTATCATCATTCTGTAGCATTCCCACAATATTATTGTATTCGTCCTATTTACTTCCCGCGTTACTATACCATTTAGTTTCAGATAATGAGATGGCTGATGAAATCATGCGATTTACCAGTATGTAGTTACCTTCGATTGCAGTGAAAACTGCTTGACCTTTATCCCTGTTGTAGTATTCGGCGAGGTGCGATTCTACGCATAAATACTCTAGGGAATTGGGAAATATTGTGGCGGTACCAATTTTTCTTATTCTGTTTCCATGTAGAAGCAACGTCGTAAGCTTTGGGAAGCAGGAAAAATCAGCATTGAGGTCGTAGAACGAGCCAGCCTGTGACCTGACTGGGGTATGTTTCTGAGGGTGAAGAGCAAGGTCTGAATCCACGTTTGGTGATATATCTGATATATCTAATTCTCTCAATTCTGATGCAGGGAGCCTCGACAAAAACTTATCATCAATGTGTTCTTGTAACTTCAATCCTGATAAGGATATGCGACGAAGATTATGAAGATTCGAAAAATCGATATCGCAAATGGATGAGATTAGATTATGTGAAAGATCTAGCGATACCAATGATTCGATTTTATACGACAGCAGAAACGCCACTAGCCTGTTTTCGTTAAGCTGAAGTTCTTCTAGGGTATTTGAATAGAGAAGAAGTGGTGTTACCTCCAGGATCTGGTTGTTGGAAAAGTTAAGTTTCTTCAACGAGGAAGGTAGTGATCGGATCACACTGTGGTTTCGATTAGTATTTTCGTCGCCAAAATCCACAGCAGTTCCAGCTTCCCTTGCACTTGAAAATCCTGAATTAAAATAATCTATTGACATCAACCCAATGCCAGACATTGAAAGCTCAGATAGATTTGGAAGCGACATGATATTGGTCCAGTTGAAATAGTCAATTTCGTTATCATCTAACAACAAGGTACAGAGAGATCTTGGGAGTGTACCTAAATCATCCAAATCATCTATACTGTTTTCCTTTAGCGACAACACATGTAGCGAGTTCGAAACTGGGTAGAACATGTCTGGAGGAAGTGATTTAATGTTATTTCCATCCAAGTAAAGTTCGCGTAAAGACACTGGTAGTTCAAGCCCATCGTAACAGCTAAGTTCATAGTTTTTCAGAAACAGTAGGAATGCAAGCAGCTGGGGTAGCGGGCAAATGAAAGAAACAGATTCTATGGAATTATAGTCTAACTTCAAGGCATTCAAATTTGGGGGCCACTCAATTCCATTTATAGAGCGAATAGCATTAATCGAGGCATCCAATAGCTTCAATTTGTGTAAATCTCGGAAATTAGGACCTTGCAAAGATGTAAGTGTGTTTGAGGATACCCTGAACTCTTCAAGTGATTCCGGAAGATGCAAGCCCTGTAGTGAAGTAATATTGTTACTTCTGATGTCAAGAATTCGCAAATGACGAGCCAGCTTTCCTAAGCTCGGATTGAAATTACCAGATATACCATTGTTGATCAAATGCAAGGTGGTGAGATTTCCAAACTTGAGAGGATTCAATACATATAAGACCATTTCTCTGTTCTCCTGTTGAACCTGCTGAGGTGAAAAGTAGTTGACAATGGAGATTCTATGCATTTTCTCGTTCAAAGACTCTATAAGCTTGAGTATATTGTTGTTACGAACACATACTTCAATCGTCTCGGGAGGAATTGCGTAAGTAACGGATACACTGATTTTTGGTGTAGAGTCTTTGTAGTAGTACGTATCAAATGCCAACACTTTAAGTATCTTGCTGAGAATCTCTAGCTCTTCATCCCATTGACTGCGTACGTAGAACGAGTACTCCAATTCTGATGGGAAAATATTATGCGAAGAGTTCATATTGAGAGTCAGTAAATGGATCAAAAGGTTGTAAGCTTCGTTAAAGTCACATATCTCAAACACGTCGTAAATACTGTCTGCACTAGAGGACGTAGTAGACGTTGGACCTGCATTAATTTTGGCTGCACTGTTAACACCAGTCACTACTTTGGTAAGTTTTGCAGTCATGAAACGAAGCTCGCGATCCTTCTGCGATTTATTCTTAACCAATATTCGGCTCCTGAATATGCGTTCATATGATAGTCTGAGTATCGATTTCGATAGGTCAATGGAGCTGGCCACGTCAATTTGCTGTGTCCATATCTGAGTCTTATTGTGCTGTGAAAGTTGATGCAATGACTGCGAGCCTGAGTATGCCAGCGACCGAAAAAACTTATCGAACAACTCGTTCGGAGGTATAAATCGAAGAATACGCTCTATAATCTCGTCAGGAAACCTGTCCATTATATGAGGAGACCTAGGATTGAGGACAGTGTTAGTAAGGTATATATAAGCAATACTAAATTTGCGGCTAATGACGCACAAGCTGCACTCCAGATGCACGCATAAGGATTGGGTGCAAAATGAGTCGCACCAATATATAATCCACAGGTTTCCCTCGGTCACCTATGTCACAATGAAGGAAGTGCCAGGAAGTACGGATGAGTTTATACCCACCTATCATTTAGCTAATCTGAAAAGGTAGCACCCAGTGCTTTATCGCTCCCGACCTCGACTCGTACTCCCCACACCTGCACAAACATTTTGCTTTTCGACTCTGCCTACATAAATTCAAAACAGCCGCTTGGGCTTAGCGATCCCTAGTGCGTACTCATCTAAGACACTCTGCTCCCTGCAACTCTCGCCTTTCATTAAGTACAATCAAACTGGCCGCAGTGTTGTGGTCTGCTGATCTATCCTTTATCTATCGCTACCCTCAAGGAACTCGGGGGTGAGGTATATCGAACACAATCAGAATTTTTGTGCTGCATATTTGTGTCCAGTCTGCGCAGCTGACAGCCTGAGTGACCACCACTAATTTATTCCCTATCCACAGAATGGACCCGTCTCCCATAAAATCTGAGTTGGATCACAGAATTGACCTGGGTCCGGACCCTCTTGAGTCATACGAACGTGATATGTCCATCTCTGCAGCAGGCACTTCCCCTCCCATAGGGGTCATCTCCTCATCACAAGCAGCCGCAGCTGCTTCTGCTGCTTCTGCTGCGTCTGCGAAACAGAAACGTAGCTCACTAGCATGTATTCGGTGCAGAACAAGACACATTCGTTGTCCAGGAGGAAACCCCTGCAAAAAATGTCAGCTTGCCAAGGCTAAATGCGAGTACGTCGAAGCAGACAAGAAGATTGTGGTTTCAATGAAGTACTTGAGCAAATTGCACGATGACATTGCGCGCTTAAAGAAGGATAATGCCACGCTCCGCAATAATTTGAAGGAGGAGCGTGGGCGTGGCATCTCCCTGCAGCCACCGTATGGTCCATCAGCGGGGTCTGCGGTGGGCTCAGCTGGTCCCCTAAACGCGTCTGGTGAGTCTTCAACAATTGGCCCCGCTACGTCTCGTTTTAGCACTACATTTGGTATTAATCAGAATTTTGCCAGTGGAGCTGGTTCGCTCAGTATAGGCCCTCCGGGGGGAGCAATGCCAGCGTACGCGGCAGGCTTTGGTGTTTCTAACGGCAATGCCGGTGCAAATTCATCTTCAATCGGCTCTGGTTTTACGGAGGTAATCCACCCATCTCTTGACAAGCACGGCCGGCTTATCCAATCACGTACTGGCGAGAAACTCTACGTAGGCTCGTCCTCAATGACGCTTTTTGGATTAGAGATCCAAAATATGGTACCATCATTCTCATCTTCACAACTCTTTTCGAGCAGGAGTAGTGGCACAAATAGCCCAGCGTCAACCCCGGGAAGTAGCACTACAAGCGGTCATGCAACATCAGGGGCTATCACAGGACCTGGACCGTCGACCACCGTGGCCCCCTCTGTCTCCGTATCCAAAAGAGAGACGAAAATACTTGAGAAGGAGGGAAACGCCTACAAAATCATCCTTGCAAAGACAAACACGCGACCTGGAATATCTATCAACTTTTCGCTTCCGTCGTACTCGTATGCAATGCTCCTTGTGGACACGTTTGTCAACTACAATGACGGGTGTTTCTATTTCTTTAACGAGGGGCTCATCAAGAAATTCCTCACAAACTTATACTCGGGCAAAATGGAGGACAACAAGCGCATTCTCAAGCGCAATATATCACCCAGTCGCGGTCCCGCCGTTGATGAGAACACTATAAAGAAAGACACCGATGATGATACAATTTTGGAAACCATCTGGTTTTGCAAAGTTTTATTAATTTTTGCTACAGGGGAAATGTATTTGGGAACGGAGAGCGACGTTCATCGGAAGAAACGTAGGGGGAAGAAGGAGAATTCGAAGGAAAATGGAACCACTTCATCGTCGGCAAAAGCACCTACAGCGTCAACTCTGTCCGCTGACGCTCCCGAAGACCAAGGTGAAGGTTCAGGTGCTAAGAAGGGTTCAACATCTGGCACTTCTGGCTCGCCCGGAGCCACAAGTACAGCTAGTGGCAGAGGCTCAGATAACGGCCTGCGGCACACGAAGAACACCCTACCTGGGGCTGGGTTCTTTTACCAAGCCTCAGAGCTCTTTACCGGTCTTTTCGCCTCTGGGGCAATTGATAACACTGTCAAGGATGGAGGTATTGAAGTCATGCTACTTTATGCCTTTTACCTCCAGGTTGCTGACTGCACAATTGCCTCTTATTTCTACTTTGGACTTGCCTTACGGTCCACCCTTATCCTTGGTTGGCATGTTGATGCAGAGAAAGAAAACCTCAATCGGTTCGAGTTGGAACATCGACGCCGTATATGGTGGACCGTATACATGTATGAGCGAATGCTTTCGCTGAAAGCTGGACTTCCGCTTAGTTTCGCTGACGATAGTGTATCGACAGAATTCCCTGTCGACATCAGCATGCTGCTCAACGACTTTCCAAAAGATGCCGCTGATGTGCGTGGTTACTACGTGTTCCCACCAGCAGAATACATCAACAACTGTGTCATAATCACGCAGATTAACGCCATGATATTGCTGTCGTTGTACACTAAACAGCCAACGATTAATATCTTGCCAGTGGTGTCGGAGTTAGTGCAAAAATTGAAAAATTGGAAAGATGCATTACCAGAGTTTTTGAAGGTAGATTTCACGAAAAGCGATAGAGGAGACGACAAAGGGAATAATGGCCCTAACTCAGAGGGATCGACCGGAACTAGCAGTCAATCTGACACCGGGGATTCTCTCAAAGTGTCCCGTTTAGTTGTGAACCTCATGACAGAATACTTTCAAGGTATGAACCTTGCGGTGCGTCCACTTCTATTCCACTTTGCCACGAAAAAGCTCAAGGAACTTCAAATGCAAGAAAATCTGAATAAGTACGTGGACTTGACAAAGTACTCCAAGAATGTGCTCAGTTTGCTCAACGCGTCATTCCAGGCTTCTATCAACCTGATTCGGTGCATTTGGGCTCTTGTTCCTGAGAACATGGTGGCCCTCTTTGGGTGGATGGACCGTGAGTATTTGTTTACATCAGCGTCAACACTTATTTTGTTCAATGCAAGTTTTGGCGTTCATGAAGCTACCAAGGAGCACTTGGATCATGCGTTGACCATTTTCACAAAAATGAAACGCTTGGGAAATTATCCTGCTGCTTTGCGTCGTTCTCAGTTGTTAAAATTGATCAGCGTATTGGACTTCAATGGTGTAATGGTAGATTTGTTGAACAAGCACGATGATGAAGGCTTATACACAAGATCAGAGGGGAGCTCGCAGTCACAAGCCAACAGTGTACCAGAAGATGAGGGTGAGGTCATGGCTATGGGCCAACCCCTGAATTCTGCCTCGCAGTCCGTAGGTACTGCTAATCACGACTCGGTTCCTGACGCTACTGGTATTGCATCAAACAACTCTGTGCTCGATTTCTTGACCTTCCATCCAGTAACGCACGCAACTGTACCACAGCCCTCTGCCGGCATATCTGCACCAGCGCCACCCGGGAATGGCCATGGTATCTCTGCAGGTCAGGCGTCTCTGCAATCAGGAGTGCGCTTCAATAATGCAGGCAATAGCGGCAATAGTGGCCGTCCCCTCCACACATCTTCATCTCTGGGAATGCTAATTGATGCAGCTGAAGACCTTGAGATGGATATCGGTTCTGGGTATGCCAACAATATCCCCTCGGGACCTGGGCTAGCTCCTGCTGGTGTATCTGGCGGCGATGTGTATATGAACTCCGACCTCGCTGGTATTGAGGGGCTAACGTACTTGGATGAAGAACAAAAGCTCTGGAATGAAATCACCAATGATGCCACTTGGTTGAACATGCCCGGAGCCACAGGCCACCAGGCAAACTCCGAGGAGTACGGCACGGGTGTAGCAGGTAGTGGCATGAGCCACTCCCTGATTAATCGCGACTATGGTGCGGTTCTCCACGCAGCAACTCTGGGAGCTAGCAACAGTAACCTCCATGCCAGTCTCTTTGGTACTAACGACGATGGTGGCTACAGCGACATCATAAATCTGGAGTTCCAGAATATGTTATAATAGGAATACTTATAGATTATATAGAAGCAAGATAGCAGAGAATGCCTGAGCGCTAAAGAACAATTTTTGTAGATGAGAAGCTGTCTTGGTGAAGATACGTGCCAGGCACAGACACAAATCGACGGTCTTACAAGTGTATGTAAACTGTTACTTCTCAGAATTTTATTATATTATTACATAGTATACACATTTAGAAAAAGTCCAACATATTGTTGTTGGAGTTTGCACCTCCTCCATTATTAGCGCCTTGCGACATCTGAAGAAGCAGCTGAGGTGATATATTGGCCTGAATTTGTGATTGCTGAAACTGCTGCTGCTGCTGTTGTTGTTGCTGCTGCTGCATGAGCATATTGGGATCAAACATATTTGATATTGACCCACCACCAACGCCGGCGCTGCTCAATGAGCCCCCATTATACTGGCCAACGGGTATTTGGTTCGCCACCGGGGAGTCTAAGAATGCCTGCTGCTGTACGGGTTGCCGTTGGTGCTGCTGTGGTATCTGCTGCTGCTGCTGTGGTGGTACAGGGACACCGCCGTACTGCTGTGTCACCTGTTGTGGCACCATACTCGATGCGTCTATTCCTCCTATGCCACCTACACTACCGTTTACTCCACCTAGCTGCAGTTGTTGCTGAGGATGTTGTTGTTGTTGATGTTGTTGTTGCGGTGGAATCTGCCTCTGCAGTGCTTGTTGCCCAGGGGATTGGCCCTGTCCCTGTTGCTTTTTGAGTTGTTGTATTTTCATTTTCAAAAACTGAAGTGCTTCCGGATATAATTCCTGGAGCTTGGAGTAAAGCTGATTCAACTCAGGCATATCTGGTGGAGCAGACATGATAAATGGGAACTGTGGGCGGCCCTGTTGTGGTGGTTGCAGACTCAAGTTGTATTTTTCGTTGAGATACGTCAACACCGATAAGTTACAATGGATGCGGCGCGTGCAGTTCTGGTACAGCTCCACAACTGCCTGTTTATTCTGTGGCGGGATCTGCTGGAGCATCTGCTGGTTGGTGAGAAGATTTGTGTAGATGTTTATGGCCTTTTTCATAAGCTGTGTATTGATAAGAAGGAGGCATGTGACACGCTCTCTATCCTTCTCGAGGGAGCTCATTGCAGACACTGGGAAGAAACTGGCACTTGAACGGGCGCGGTATGTGGACGCAATACTAGTAGCGATGAGTACCAGGAATACTAAGGTGATTGGCTCGACAGTGGATTAAAGCTGCCGCAACAAACGAGACTGGCGGGGCTTGCGCAACTTTTTTTTTTTCGTTTTGGTTTGAGCGCATGTAGAGCGTGGCTAGAAGTGGGGGGTTGTATGCAATCCACAAACAGTTGACAATACTGCATACTTAATGGTTGCAATACACGCCAGAGATCGGCTAACAGCTATATTTAATGTCTTCTATTGCTATTTAAGAGTCCTTCCTGTCCTTATATCTTGTGTTTTTTTGGTTAGATTTATCTGTGGGTGCTACAACTTTTCAGTAAGCTCAGGAACCGCTTCATTGACATCTGCAACCAATCCAATATCGGCCACATTGAATATGGGCGCCTCTTCGTCTTTATTGATTGCAACTATAGTCTTCGCATCTTTCATTCCTGCTAAATGTTGTATAGCTCCAGAAATCCCCACTGCGATGTACAAATCTGGAGCGACAATTTTACCTGTTTGCCCAACCTGGAGCGAGTTGTCGCAGAACCCAGAGTCCACTGCTGCTCTCAGTGCACCAATTGCGGCACCCAACTTGTTTGCAAGCGGTTCCATGAGTGCTTCAAAAGTTTCTTTGTTTTTCAACCCACGCCCACCGGAGACAACTTTGGTGGCAGACCCCAACTCCGGTCTCTCTGACGACATCAACGATTCAGATACAAACTCAGTGCGGTTTCCCGAGTCCGATAATTGTCCGCTAAATTCTTCCACCGAAGCGCTTCCACCAGTGGCAGCTGCTGGAGCAAAGGCTGACGCTCTCACTGAGGCAAGAATCACCGAGTCTGTTGACTTGACTGTTGCAAGAGCATTCCCTGCATATATTGGCCGTACAAAGGTGTCTGGAGCGACAACCTTGATAATATCGGACACTGGCTGGACATCCAAGAGAGCACCCAATCGTGGCAATGCGGATTTGCCCACAGCAGATGCCGGAGTTAGGAAATGGGTGAGTTCACCCTTGGCGTTGGAAAGTACATCTTTGAAAAGGGGTGCCAATTCCTCGGCTAAGTTGTTTTTGTACTGGTCACCGGACGCTAAAATCACTTTGGATACACCTTCTATGAGTCTAGCCTCGTTGGCAGCTTCCTTGGAGGTGACAAGTCCAATGACTGGAGACCCGATCTGAGTGGCAGCGGAGACTGTAGAAAGAGCACCAGGAGTGATTTTGGAGCCGCTGGTTTCTAGGAATACAAGAGTATCCAAACGACGGGCTGAAATCGAGAAGCACTTTCTAGGGATTCTTAACATGTTGTTCTGAAGGTGTATACGTCGAAGCAAAAGGAATTGATGAGGTAGTTCAATCGAGTGCCTGAGAACCGACAAAATACTACGCAGCTCTGTATTATGCAGGACGATAATTTGGGCCGGTTGTGAAACAAACGAGTATTTCAAAAACTCAGGAGTGTTTTGAGGTATTGGGGTCCTTGAGAGGATAAGAGATCATAATCAGAGAGTTTTCAATCCCTTCCACCTTTATAGTAGTATCATTTTTTACGATGCGCTTGCCCGTACTACAATTGCAAACCAATGCCGGAATCGGCGTGTTTTGCAGCCTTTAGTTTTGTGTAATAACTCATTTATACTGTGGAGTAAAGAGGAGGCTCTTGTGCTCTAGGTACATTTGATAAGCAAAGACTCGTGATACGCTACTAGACAAAACTTTGTGTCGGATCTCATTCAATGCTAGGATTACTCATAGTAAACCCAAAACGAAAAACATTGCTCCCAACCCACTAATTGTAAGGCTTGGCTCCCAGCCTCTCGATGCACTTCCACTATGTATTGGCTGCGTAGATGTTATGAATCCACCAGATGTTGAGATATCCTTTGTTCCCTTTCCTGTTACGGTGGCAAAGTCTGGAAAATGTATACTGCTGTTGGTAATTACATCTGTTCTCTCGTAATTTGTATTAAGGCTATAATCCTCGTTCGATTGTGTGATCTTCGTGGTTGCTACGTTGGCCGGGTTAAACACGCCCCCAGTCTCTTCATTTTCTTCTGGAACGACCACTTCATACCTGAGCTTTAGCATGACCGAGCTATCAGCAGTGAGCCCCCCTCTGTTCAGAAGCAAAGCGAAATGGGTTCTTGAGTATCCCGATGGGTCGTTTATGTTTTCCACACCTTTGCTGGCGTGAAACTTGTAGCCTTCGAGATAAAAGCATAAGTAATGTGGGTCTGCTTGTGAGGGGTAGTAGCCCTTTCTGGCAGTGGCCACAACAAAGTTGTCTTTATTGAGAGTGAGGAAGTAATGCACACCATCCACCGTGAGAAACGACGTACTCACCAGATCATCATAATGAATGATAGCTGCCAGTTCCGGACTGCCCAAGAACAATTGGTAGCTCATTGGGTCTATGCGCACTGCATGTGCGTACAGTCCATCAATACTGCTATCGAGTGCTTCTGCACGGAGTCGGACATTGTATGATTTGGCAATTGAAACTGCTATCCAGAGGACCAAAACTAGAATAATCTGCATTGACAGGCTTGTAAGGAAATATGCAAAAACGAGTGATCAACCATATATGTGTATTTATATAGTGTAGCCAAGATTTCCTACACTGCCAAGCATTGCGGTGTAAGGGTGCTGAGATGAGAGTTCTGTGAACTTCTAGTCTTGACTAATACCACTATAGGTTAAAGTTTCATCATATGGTGGAGGACGAAGTAAAACATGCCCTGTATAAAGATAACTCTAAAGAAGGGTAAGTGGTTTAACGAATAGTTTCATTTGGCATACGCGATAACAAATCAGCAACCTTAGCATACAGGGCATACAAATGAAAGCAGACATTGATATCAAAAACATACGTAGCGTCGTCTTTTGTGCACACTACCCGCTACACTGAAGAGGCTAAAGGCATCTAGACTATGCTATACTCAGTGACCTATACTCTCTCAGATAAGCCCATGTGGCTGCGAATTGCAGCAACCACGTGACCCAAACACATGCTACTGCCGACTTCCGTCAAATTCATGGATAAAAGTGGCCATAATGAACACTTGCCCCAGAAACCCATTATTATACACAATACACTTGATTATAACAGTTAACTTGACGTACATCGATCATGCCATTTCACAGCCGCTAGTTCCATCACGGTGACCTTGTATAGCCCTCTCTGCTGACACTCTCCTAAACTCATATTGGCTGCGGCGCATGTCCTGCAGACAATCCACATGAGCCTCGATTATGACATCAGGCTCGAGGCCACCACCTCAAGTTCTTCCAAGAGCAGCCGTCAATTTCGCTCTCCACGAGCTCGCCCCTACCACAAAGTATCTAAATATCTACCCAATGTTAGGTGAGTCGCCAAAGCGTTCTCTGAGTCAAGGTCCCCTGCGAGGGGCAGGGGTCACTAGTCCTACTCCGAGCTTTAGGCACATTTCTGCTCGCAGAGTCAATAACCCCGAGAGAGCAGCTGGCGGGCCAGCACCGTCGCTGTTGCCAACAGGCCCTCCAATTGCTGCTCCAATTGCACATGCCTCTACGGCACCAGCTCTCAGTAGCTCCGTAGGTTCAGCTCCTCCAGTTCAAGCTGCTGATGGAGGACAATCGGTGGCAGAGAGCGACGATAGCGGCTCTGTATGGGAGGGTCGTCATCCGGCTGCCATCCCAGAATATTTGTCTCCAAAGAATTGGTCCACCTACGGATCCGCTGGTGTCAATGATGATGAGTCCATTATCTACAAAATGTCTGCGGCGCGTGCTGCCAGCAGATCTACCGCTTGGGGTGCAGCCGCTGGAGCAAGCGCTGGGTCTGGAGCTGGTTTGGGCGCGTTTGCGAAGCGGTCACGGTCGCACTATAACGAGCGTCTTTCGCTTCTCTCTCCATCTCCATCCAACCCCCCTCCTCCTCAAACTCCAGCCTCGCTGCACCAACAGAACCCCTACCCGTTTCTGCTGTCCACTGGACTCGAGTATGTACCTACGACGACGAGTAACGTGGATGTCAATGACTACAAGTTTTTCGTTCCTTATTATCTTCCCTGTCTTCTGTGGATTCCACACTATTGTGCAGAGTTCTTTATTGGGGACTTGATTGGGGGACTATCGCTTGTGTTTTTCCAGCTCCCGCTTTCGTTGTCATACGCGTCATCATTAGCGCACGTTCCTATCACGTCTGGGTTGTATTCACTTGCCATCTCTCCACTCATTTATATGATCTTTGGGTCTGTGCCGCAGATGATTGTGGGACCCGAGGGGGCTATATCGCTAATCGTAGGTCAAGCGGTTGAACCGCTCTTGCACCACGCGTCAAAAAAGCACCCTGTGGATCCAATGGAGATTGTGGTGGTGATAACCTTCATTTCAGGTGCCTCCCTTTTGGGCTTTGGACTCGGCCGGTTCGGGTTCTTGGACAACGTATTGTCTGCGTCACTTCTCAAAGGTTTTATTTCTGGCGTGGGGATTGTCATGGTGGTGAATGCGTTCGTGGTAATGCTTGGGCTCTCAAAGGTGATGGATGAAATAGCAAGTGATCCCCTGCGCCCAGATATTCACTCGCCGTTTGACAAGTTCATGTTTCTCATCAACCATTTCCGTGAGCTACACCCACTCACATTCGAAGTTTCGATGGCTGGGCTCGCCGTGATCATGGCCCTTAGAATTTACAAAAAGTATGCCTCAAAGCATAAGAATAGGTACCGCAAGTATATCGTGTACGTGCCAGAGATATTAATTGTGGTGATTATATCTACTTGGGTCGTGGCATATTGGCATTTAGATAGAAGGGGCATAGAGATAATCGGGAAAATTGCAGCCTCTGAAGCTGGAGACGTTACCACCACCAGCAATTTACCGCGCATGTATAATCCATTGTCTCCAAGACTATGGCCACTTGCTAAGCAGCTAACTACCTCAGGCTTTCTCTGCGCAATGCTTGGGTTTTTCGAGTCCACGACCGCTCTGAAATCACTTGGGTCCACTTATGACCTCCCTATTCTGTCTAATCGGGAACTTGTAGCGTTAGGGTTCATCAACGTGGTAGGAAGCGTAGTTGGCGCTCTACCAGCATTTGGAGGCTACGGGCGTTCCAAAATAAACGCTATGCTGGCTCGAACCACGATGTCCGGTGCTATCATGGGTATCTGCACTATCTTCACCATTATTTTCCTCATGGATTATTTGTACTACATTCCGAAGTGCACCCTTTCTGTGGTCACATGCGTGATTGGTATTTCTCTCATTGAAGAGGCTCCCGGAGAAATCTGGTTCCACTGGCGTCTGCGTGGCTACAATGAGCTTATCACATTTGGGGTTACCGTTACAACCACGCTCTTCTTTTCAATGGAATCAGGAATTGCTGTGGGCTTGATTTACCTGCTCATTCGTGTGATCAAGCATTCAGCAGCGTCCCGTATCCAAATTTTGGGGCGCATCCCGGGCACAAACACGTTTTTGAATGCAGATGAACCTGGTGGTGCACCACCTGCTTCCGCAAATGCTATTGATGCAGCTGACTTCAACGCAGATGCAACAATCCCTACAACAGCAGGATCGGGGTCTGGTGGCCGTGGAGTAGGTGATGCGGTCATGGGCCGGTTAGACGTGGGCTCCAATGGGCACTACGGCCAAGGACCCTATGCACCTTTCCCACTCCACTCCAACAACCCCTCGTCTTCTTCGTCATCTGGGGTACCAGTAGCAGTTGGCAGACGAACACTGGTTGCTCTTCCCGCCGCATACCTCAATGACGATCACCTCACATACCTTAACTACCAAGCACTCGAGGAAATCGAAGGATGCCTCATTGTCAAAATCCCAGAACCGCTCACTTTCACAAACACCACAGATCTCAAATCGCGGCTCAAACGTGTTGAGCTCTATGGCTCAACTCATGCACACCCGGCCATGAAGCGCGTCCGTGACGCATCCATGACCAAATATATTATCTTTGATCTCAATGGCATGTCCGAACTTGATTCACTGGCCGCGCAGATCCTTAAGGAGATTTTGACAAACTACGAAGACCGCAAGATATACAGTTTCTTTGTGCGTGTTACAAAGTCGCCAAAACTTCGCCGTCGTTTCGAAAACTGTGGTATAAAGGAATTGCTCATGAAAGATTTAAGAGATTTGAATTACTTTGTACACCAACAGAGTACCACTGGTGAAGGTGACTGTCACAAGGCCTCGACAAGCTCCCTTGCTAACCTCACTGAGAGTCTTGACTCGCCATACTTTGACCATATCAGCGACGCCCTTAAAGTGATCGATAACTTTGAAAACTCAGCTACCGAGGAACAAGTGTAGCATATATAGACATTCTACAATTACAAGCAAAGTTCTATTTGTAATTCTAAGCATTTGGCCAGCCTCTGCTGCTCTGCTCGGTCCATTGTAGCTATTCTTGTGAATGGCTGCAAGGTCGTGCAGACCTCAATTTGACAAACGCGTGTGAAGCTGGCACCAAAACAAAGCTGCATAAGTCCACATACCTCAGATCCTCGCAATCTTTAGACTCAAGCACACAAATAACCTCACACACGCTCCATTGTCCCTTGAACACGATGTCTGCTGAAGCTGTTCTCGACAAATTTGATGAGGGAACACAAGAACTCTCCATTAAGGAGGAGTACCAGTTGTGGCGTAAGAATTGTCGCTACATGTATGAGTTTGTATCAGAGACTGCTTTGACGTGGCCCTCGCTCACAGTGCAGTGGCTACCAGATCATACTGCTGCAACAGAAGGTGGTGCTATTGACTGCAAATTACTCCTAGGAACACATACCTCGGGTGAGGACACGAACTACTTGAAGGTAGCTGAAACGCAGATTCCAGGCGCTGGTGCTTCAGTATTGAAGAACGGCAGCAACGACGAATCAAGCGCCAACGGTTCAAATGGCAATTCCGCTACTCCGAATGCTACTCATTCACTGCGGATAAAAATCACCCGCAAATTTCAAAATGGAGCAGAAATCAACCGTGCAAGATATAAGCCGCAAGATCCTTTGGTGGTGGCTACAATCAACGGAAAAGGAGATATCGACTTGTACAATATAGCAAAGTCTGGATCTTCAGGTCACCTTGCTTCTTTCACGCCACATACAACGAACGGGTATGGGCTCTCGTGGAGTCCCTTTAGAGCTGGTGAGCTCTTGTCATGTTCAGACGATGGACTGGTTGTTATCACTGATACTGCCACTGGTAAGCCTGCTTTCAAAAATACCACTGTACACGGCGACAGCGTTAACGACTCTAAGTTCCATACTCTTAGCGATAACGTGTTTGGAACCGTTTCCGAGGACAAGTATGCACGTCTCTTTGATGTACGCGCCGGTAACGACCCTGTGGCTACATTCTACAGTGCAGACTCTCAAGGTATCAACTCGTTGGCATTTTCGCCCTTTTCAGCAAACCTTTTGGCCTTGGGTAATACAGACTCAAATATTAGCGTAGTGGACACCCGAAAAATGGGAACGACAAGTGCTGTGTCCGGCGCTACGACGTCGCCCGCATTATTACACACACTCATGGGCCATGGTGCCAGTATTACATCGCTCGAGTTTTCCCCACACCAGGACGGTATATTGGCGTCAGGATCAGAGGACAGACGCTTAATCATATGGGATTTGAGCAAGATTGGCGAAGAACAGGTGCAAGAGGATGCCGAAGATGGGTGCCCCGAACTCTTCATGATGCACGCTGGACATACGGGTGCCGTTATGGACTTGAACTGGTGCCCGTTCAAGGACTGGACCTTGGCAACAGTTGCAGATGACAACATTGTACACTTGTGGGAAGTTGGTCTGAGCATTTTGAACGACCATGTTGACGTCAGTTTGGACGAACTTGAGTAGGAAAAAGGCTAGGAAAAGGAGAGAGTGATTGACTCGGAGCTTTCATCCTCCCACACATTGACCAGATACGGGGGTAGACAAACGCACGCAATATACTTCCAGACTCCGAAAGCGCACACCCTATCCTTGCTTTCGAGATCTGGCGTCTTACCTCTATCTACTAATTCATATAGCGTTCGGGAGTTCAATTCCTACCGCTTTGGAGGTGCTCCTCAACCTATATATATATAATAGTTTGGTTCTATAGAAAGGTGACATACCTCCTTAAACTAACCCTTAAATAATGAACTGAGCAATTGTAGAGAGCTCTCTTGGTCTTGTTTCAGTGGTTTAAAGCTCCAACAGCCTCGCTTCCAAAAGCATACACGGTGTTGGCAACCACACCTCGAGATCTAAAGCACCTCACGTGACGGTAGCGTAGAGGTGAGTGATTGCCGAGCCGATCCCGAGAATAATGAATTGTTAGTACGATAATGTTGCATTGTAGTATGCTTTGAGGTTAGTCTGTGACTAACAGAAATACTGGAGCTCGCACAGGGCAACCAAAGACAAAGGCTAGACTTGGGTGACTCTTGAGTCACCCGCTGGCTGCAAATTGTAGGCTCTTCCTGCACCTCTGTAACGTGAGAGGGGAAATTTTCCCGCGTACCCGCACACGCCAGACGAAAAAGTCTAGTTGCGTGAGGCAAACGAGTTCGTAGAAAAGCCACTTGTTAAGTCTCAGTATTAGTCATTCACAGCTAGCAGACCTACAACTATGGCCGATTTCCCTCCCAATCTCTCAATCCGGCCCTTGACCATTGAGGACGTCGACAAGTGTCTTGCACTCGAAGAACTCGGATTTCCCAAAGAAGAGAGAGCTACGAGGGAGAAGCTCGAGTACCGGCTCACTGTTTGCCCTGAGTTGTGTTCCGGTTTATTTATTCGCGACTATGTTTCCAAGTACCACGCCGTGAACTTGCCCGATGTTGCAGCTAGACAAGTGAAGGAGGGCAAGAACAGTTCCGCAAGCAGCAGGAGCGGCGGTCGCACAGATGACGACGAGAGTGGCACTGCTGTGGACAACAGCGACAACGGAGGCAACGACGATGATGATGAAGATGATGATGACAGTATCCCGATCAAGTCATCTGTTGTGCGCGAAAGACTTGTAGGCCATATCATTGCTACCAAGATATACGGCAACCGGATCACAGAGGCGAGTATGGAAGTTGGTAATCCTTCGGCGAACGCAGAGTCTGCAAACGGTACCAAGGAAGTTCCAGGGCACATAGAGCACTCAAGATTTATAGGTATACATGGACTTGTGGTGGACCCAAAATGGCAGGGCAAGAACTTGGGAACATTGTTGATGCACGACTACATCCAGCGGTTATCCAACCAAGACTTGGGCGACAAGGTGGTTATTATTGCACACAAGGAGTTGATCCCGTTCTACGAGAAAATCGGCTTCAATAACCATGGCGAGAGTGCCTGCAAATTCGGTGGCGGCGGATGGTACGACTTGACAATCGATTTGATTCCAGAGGATGATGATTGAGTTAGCGAGTATGCGGCTGGTTAACCGCACGGTCCTACTTCGTTTTTGCTGCTTCTACTGCTACAACGCGGCGTGAGCACTAAATACTACCCCTATATACGAATACACACCTAATAAGAACTAAACTGAGATACTCTCGACCGAACGGTTCCCATTGGAGTTTCTCTCATCGGCGGACGTCATATAGTTAGACAGTTCCCTAGTTCACCTTGAGCAAATCACTGCGTCCCTCCACTAAGTGTTCGCGCTAAAATCTCCGCTAGGATTCAGTGCGCGCGCTATTGAAATTGAAGCTTTCTACTCCAAACTTGCTGCTCTAGTGCTATCCTTGAGCCGCAATGCAGATCCCTCAAGGCTTGAAAGATGTGTTCGATACGTTCCCGCTAAAGACATACCCAGCTATCTCTGAGGGTACTCCGCTGCACTTTGCTCAGTTGGAGTCGCGTAAACACTACTTTAAAACTACTTCTGATGCTACTGATGGCCCCAAGACATCCACTTTTGTATTAGCAGCACACAATGTTGTAGTCCACGAACAACGTGTTCTACCCTCTGACCCTGCTTCTCTTGCCCAGGCGTTGATAATGTGCAACAAAAACCTGTTGAAGTTACCGCGGGTGGACTCGACTGACAGGAGCTCCCTCCCGCTCAATGGCCAACCTCCATCGCTTGGAAACGCGATCCTCTGTTTATCACACCTCTCTGCTCCTGGTAAACAGCTTCCAATAATAATTGAAGACTCTAGTGTCTCTACCGGCAATGGAATACAACGAACGCTCATCTCAGCAACGCAGATTGCTAATAGCCACAAGAAGTCTCTCACCACAGCCACAGACGTGCTCATCAATGACACCATTGAGACACAGTTGTTCGATGCCTGGATCTCATGTCTTCTAGCTGATCCTGCTGTTGATGTCGCTACTCTTGCACGAATATTCACTTTGAGTACTGGTAGTGACTCTGATGTTTCATGTGATGAAAGCACAAACACTAAACTCCAAGGCTTGTACGCCGATGCCTTGATTGAAGATATCTCGTCTTGGCGGGCGTACCGGACGAGGCATGGCCACCTTTTCCACACCTCCCATGCCCGGAAAATTGCCACTGTTGCACGAACAGTGGCCACCACTGGTCACTACGCAGCAGACACAAGCTCTGTACGAGCATTTTATGCCGAACAACTTGCCCAGATCTCTACCACATTACCCTTACTTGTAACGTACGTAAGTAATCCGCTGGCTACGTCGCAGTTGAAGTGGAAACTTGTTGCATTTCTCGTCCTGGTGGACCAGACACTTTCAAACACCGAATTGGGGCGCCTCGTGGCAAAGAGCCAGTATCTTCAAGAGGCCTATGCAGCCATTGTTGCCGCCTTTTAAAATAGTTATATCACTCCAATGTACATAGTTCATTCTCGCTAGAAACAAATATCTATCTATATAAATTTGTCGCCTGATACATAACGAATGAACAGAGTAGGAGAGTACAGCATGTTCTGATCTGG
Source organism: Dujonia schatavii (assembly GCA_003707405.2). Classification (NCBI taxonomy): domain Eukaryota; kingdom Fungi; phylum Ascomycota; class Pichiomycetes; order Serinales; family Debaryomycetaceae; genus Dujonia; species Dujonia schatavii. The sequence goes on along the minus strand of PPIY02000011.1, from coordinate 209,698 downwards.
GAAAGACAGTACCTTTACCTCCGTTTCCACATCATAATATAACTCTCGTCGAGGAACATAAGTTCTTTATCGCAGCGCTCGATATCGAGATCGTGAATCGACAACCACTCATCTGCGTTTTTTTGCAACCGCACCGTCCACTCATGTTTGTCCAAATCGTGGTTGAGTTCTTCACCTGGCACATATTCATGTTTCACGACCGCCACAAGGTCGTACATAAGCGGCTCGATGCCTCCGCCAGTGTAGGCAGACATATCGATGCTCAAAGGGTACGTGACTACCGTTGGGTTATGCTTATGCAGAAGCAGAGAGCTTGCTGTGTTGCCCCTCGCAATTGCTTCTAAATTTCTATCAACATGTAGAAGCAAATACGGCGGGAGAGGAGCAACCAATCGGTATGATTTGAGAGCTGTTTTGGACGTTTGGGTCACTGTTTTCCCATCATACTTAGCAAGAAGCAGTTCGAGAGATACTTGTGGAATCTCCAGGTTTCCTACGTCACCTTCTGTAGCTGCACCTGTGACTGTCAAGGCACTGGCATTCGGGAGTGATAACGTTAGTATCCAATATTTCAGCATTTGCTCTGACGAAGTTTCGTAATCGGGCACGATCTCCACCTTTTTCAGCTCATCTACACGGGTAATTAATGGCACAGTTGTCACTTTGACCTTCCCCTGGCAACTTTTGCTAACCACAGACTTGGGCTGCGAGTGCAACTGATTAAGCAACCACACTAGGAACTTTTTCGGTGTTCCTTTATCTGTGGCATTGACTCCGTGATGATCGATTTTCTGTACATGTCTGAGGAATTCATGTACCGATACATGATTCCGGAAGAGTCGTGGCGACCAGATCTTGCGAACTAATAGGCCAAATTTTTGTTCCAATGCCGAACTCTGCCGCGTGTCTGAGCTCAAGAAGTAGTCCCGTATTGGTTGTATATGCGCTACGAGTTGGATTATGACATTGATAAAATTAGCAGTGTTGCTGTTTAGTCCGATATAACCTGGCAGGTATGGTTTGCCGTCCAAGGTGTATGCTTCCAGACTTGCAGTTCCTAGTCGCTTGATATCCGTTTTAGTGTACGTGGGCGCTATTTGATAGCGTATGTTATCTATCACTTGCACACCGGTGCCATCGATTTCCATGTTTTCCGGTAATATGTACACGCGGAGAGTCTCCATGTTGATGAATACATGGTGATCGAGGTTGACCGCGTGTATATAGGCGTGGGAGGTTTTGGACCGGCCCGCGTAGTACCGCCCACACACCAAACAACTGTAGACATTGACATCCGTAAGGCTCACCAGACACACTCTTTCGTAGTCAAAATTGAGCACATCTGTATTGATGGTGTCAAGGTAGTAATGAGAGGACGTGATGGCAGTGGCAGTGGCAGCTCCATCGCTTGCGAATGCCTCCCGTTTGCTCACTCCGTCACCAGTGCCACTCTTCAGGCTTTGTATCTTTGCACGTTTTACCGGGTAGAGGTCAATTGCACGCTCTTCTTCGGAATTCTCCTCATCACTTGTATTGACTTCGCGGGTCATAGCTTTGAGTAAGTCAGTGCGGACTCATCAGATACAAGAGAGCCAGAACCAAGATGGATAGTGTTGTTGCATTTCCGATATGCAGGAGGAACACCAAACGTAGATCTACAACTCCGATTTCCATGGCAAGCATTTTGTATTTACCATTTGTATTTGCTCTCTATATACTGGCACCACTAGTGAATGGCCAAGCTATTGACGTTTCCTGTCAACAACGAGAGGATATTTTCCTCGATAGCCTTCTCTGCGGTATCGCTGAAATGCTTTTTGGGGTCTTGCTTTCCAACATATCTCGTTTTCAATTGCTCTTCTACAGTGGGTCCAGATTTCGCAGCCGCATCCTTAGAGTCTGTCTTTGTTTCCGAGGTGCCAGAGGCGGTTCCAGATGTTCCAGTCGAGCCCGCACTAGAGCCTGAACCAGAGTTGTTGCCAGCTGTAGAGCCGGAGGCTGATGCAGATGAAGACGAGTCTTTCTCCTTCTTACTGTTCTTTGCCGAGCTACCGTCGGTGTGATCGTCAACGTCTACACCACTAGCAAGGTCCGCCGCAGCTTTCAACGCCAGAGATTCAGCCGAGGCTGCAGCTTCCGCAGCGTCTGCTGCAGCCTTTTCTTCGAATTCCTTCTCCTCTAAAATGCGCTCGTTGTACAACTTGGCAATCTTAACCATGCCCTCCACCTTTTCCAAGTTGTCGTGCTCCTTCTCGTTATAGTCACGCATTTTGAGTCCCAGCTTCCAGTCTTGCTTATGTAAATTGAGAAGCATGTTGGTTTCGTTGACTGTCTTATGGTAGTCGATATTGAGTGAATAGTAGTGACGGTTCAAGCCGTGGATGAGCGCCTGTATGGACGGCTTATTCAAGTGTCCCACGTTGGATGTAGACTGACGGGGCTCCTGTCCCATCATCAAAGTTGTGGTGTCGATGGTACGGAACGCGTCGATGACAACCTTCCCCTTGACGGACTGAATAGGGTCAATAACCACTGCCACAGACCGCTTGTTCAACTGCTCGAACGAGTGCTGCGTGTTTACATCCACTGACGATAACCAACACCCGAATCCAGGATGTGAGTGGTACCAGCCAACAACCATCTGGTCACGGCCTGTTTGCCGCAACATATCCATCATACGAGTCTGGAAGACGTCGTCCACCGCTTCAACTGAAACTCCTGTACCCGATTGAGGCATGGCAAATACATCAATCACATGGATTGTGAAGTCATCGATGAACTCACCAAGCATGAGCCCCATTACTTCCATAGGAACACCAGCACGGCCATGTTTAAGCATTTTGAGGAGGGCAAGTGACGAAATGTAGACGGTTTCCGCATTGTCGATTGCTGGTCCGTCAGACGGCGGGGGTGCACCCCCACCGAATCCTGCGCCCGATCCAAGAAGTCTCTGGAGTCTTTCCATTACGGATATGTGTGTGTATGTGGTTAGCTTAACGTAAAATAAGATAAATTATGGTGTGCTCAAGAGAGTGAACGAGCTGTAAGGTGTCCTAACGATCTGATATTTACGGTGCCGAATGCTGTCCCTGGTTTTGCGGTAGGTCAGATTTAGGTGTGAAATAATCAAGACGGTGGCTATGTAACGGGGATCGATACACCTTTCGAGTAGTAAGTTTCAGCCCTTGCAAGACCTATGCTGGTGGGGTGGCGAGTGAACGAGCGACTGAGCGAATTGTCAGGGTTTATATGCAGGGTGTTCTTGGCTGCAAAAAAAGTGGCTGCAAGAGCATCCACCGTCAATTATCTACGCACGAAGAATACGACCGCCGACGAGCTAGTTATGGATAATTTGGGTCTGATGCACTAGTCAACATCCTACCCAAGCTCCCCCGGATCCGCTGAACCACCGCAGTCTATCCTCTATGTATGGCACGGCATAGGTGGTGGTGTGTATCTCTGCTGCAAATGTTCTGCTGCAAATATTGCTGAAAACAGAGCACACTCTTCCCCCATCGCAACAATACGTATCTATCTATTTGACTCCAGATGATGACACCATATCCTCTTACTTCTCCTGCCCTGTCCTTGCTTACTCGTTTCATCTTAGTCTCCTATATGCAGTATCCTTGGTGCGTGCACGCTAACGCCCATCCTGAGCCCGTTACACAAATTTACCATTTTGTTTTTATTACACAATACTTCTTTAACAACAACATTGCACAAAGCTCAAAAGGTTGCAAAAAAAAATAAGCTTTGGTGTTGACGTTGAGTCCGACCGCCTACTCCTCGCAAACGCCCTTCCACACATACCTTTGCCGGCACCCACGTAGTCCTTGTTACCCAAAACATCTCGCCAGCGGAAAAATTCCTCATCGCAGAGTGTTTGTGATCAATCCACAGAACCATTGGAACACGGTTCTCTAAACAATAACATCTGCAGCAGCAGCCCGATCACTACAACACACTGCTAGCATGACTAATATGATGACACTCTCCCAGGAAGACTTGGGGTATCGAAAGAACGACGGAATTTCTCCAGACGATGCCACCACAGCAGCTGCGGTAGCGGCTGCTCTGTCTGCCGCTGCAGCTGCAGGACTCCCTCTGTTGAAAGACGAAGTGGATGAAGAAGATGACGAGCATTCGCAGTTGGTCCATGATGCGCATCAGGTAGCTGTGTTAGCGCAACAGCAGCACAATCAGCATGCTCTTCTTCAGCAGCATGGTCTTCTGCTGCTCCCTCACCTGCTACAGCACGAACTGCCTCTGGGCCACAGCCAACTGCTGCTCCAGCAGCTGCAACAACACCAGCACGGACAGCAGCAACAGAACCAGCACCAGCACCAGCAAAATCAGCTCCAGCAGCAGCACAACCAGCACCAACAGCAGCATCAGAACCAACAGCAGGCTGATCATGCACAGCTCTCGCTCCATGCTGCTGCAGCTGCAGCTGCGCAACTTCACCCATCGCATCTCCTCCAGCAGCATCTCCACCACATGCCTCAACTCTCTCCCCATCAGCACCAGCATGGGCAGCAGCAGCAACACAGCCAGCAGCAGCAGCAAAACCAGCAGCATCACCTCCACCACACGCAGCAGCATCTTCACCACAATCCCCATCACCATGCACACCAGCTTGATTTGCTTACGCAGGCTAACGAAGAAGAGCTCCTTCAAGCTGCCGGCCGCAAAGTTGCTCCGCGCTCGTCTGATCTTTTCCGGGTGGGACCTACATTTTCTGACACTCGCCATCACCAGGATATTTACTGTAAAAAGAACGATATGGACGTAAACCCGATTCTCGAGGCCCGCATTGACCGTGGGTTCGAGACGGGAGAAAATGGCACCTGGATCGGATACAAGCGTAACTACTTCACGCTTGTGGCGCTGTTCCTGTTAGAGAATTTCGATTTCAATCGGTTCATTCAAAACAAATTCTACACGTATGAGAAGGCGCAGCTGAAGGATGGAAGTGGCGAGCTGATCGAAAAAAAGGTTGAAATCAGTTACTTTGCCATCCGTCTAGTTGCCAAGTGTTCAGATGATGAGGTTGCTATCTCTCTTGTGCAACACACAGCTAAGCGAGACAAAGGACCACAATTCCCACCGCCAATTTACCCAGCTGTACCAGGAGATATGCCAGATCATGAGACTGTGCGGGCCCTGTGTAACAAGCGGAACGGAAGCAAAATTGAGAATATGAATAAAGTGTTTTACTTTGACCGTGCTGAATACTACCAGCACACAAACTTGGACACAATCAAGGATGAATCCATATTGAAGAACTACCCTAGTGACCTGATTGCAAGAGTGGCGAGATTCGAACGTATTCAATTCACCTCTTCTATTCGTCTCAAGTCTACATCTATCAACAGCCGCTACTTCACGCTCCACGTAGAGCTCTTGGGAATCATCGAGGATGAGGACCTGCAGATCCAGCCTATTCTTTTGCTGTCGATTGAAACTCCACCCTTGATCATCCGTGGCCGCTCTCCGTCAAATTATCACAAGGACAGAACTAGTGGCTACAGACCCCACCTTCACCATCACTAGCGTCCGTTCACTGTCGCTCTGTACTATCTATATGTATATTAATAAACATGACCAAGCAGCCAAACTATCTAAGTCAATTGGGGTAGAACTAGCAGAAATCAATATATCAGTGCCTCTTGTAGTCGCTCTATGTAAAGGAGAAGAGTGGCACAGTGTGAATAGTACACGTCTATGCCTCTCCTGCCATTTCCTCGCGCTCTTTTTGAGCTTGTGTGTACAAAGCTATTGCTACAATATAGAACATTGTATTTATAGACTAAACAATTCTTTGTTCTCATTTCTAAATACAATACCTCACAGCCTCTCCACCTCCTCTTCTTGTGAGCATTGAAAAGCAAAGTTCGGTACCCAAATCCGTAGAGGATCTCGAAGCTAGCAAAAGAAGTCTGACGCGAATGACACCTAAAGTCCCTGGCAACTGTGATTTTATATATGCTAGTATATCGCTGGTGTACTATCCGAACTCTCTAAGTTTTGAGTCGGTACTTTGGTAAGAATAATGGCTGAGCTGCCTATCTGCCAAATGATCGGGAACTAGCTCAAAGAAACGGGTTACTTTTTCTCTACTTTCGTTTACTCTGAATAGTTCTGAGTTTATTCAGATTACTTGTAGCTGGTGAATCAAAATGTATATGTTTCCCAAATTTCGCAGCCAAAGGCGCCAGCCACGATTTACCCCACGAAAAAAAAAAAGAATAGACTAGTCACATAGCCAGAAGCTTTCTTTCCGAGGCGATCTGCTTCCTGTAATATGAACTAATAAATGTGTATAATAGTGAAACTCGAGCCCGAATGGCTCCCATTGGTTTCTTCCCTCCCCGGATGCACTGCCCTCGGTCACTGCTTACCTCCGTCTGCCTCGAAAAACCCTTCGCTCTTCCTGCATACATCCCTACACCCGCTATCAAAAAATTTATCCGGCAAAATTTGGGGAAGATCAGTTGTCCGCCCCCACGTCTTCTTTTGACATTAGCTAAACCGTCACCGGGTTATCTTATTTTGTCCCACACGCTCCTTCGCGTCCCAGCGCATCCAAAACCCGTATCGTCTTATCGGGGTCCTCTTCTCCTTGGTTCCGCCCACACAGACTCTTCCTTCCACAACCTTGCATATACACATTTTTAGTTTGCGGGGGAAACCAAATCCAAGCCTACTCGACCTCTAAGGTCTCTTTTATTTATTTCAGTCCATATCTACCGTGTCTCTACAGGCACGAGCACAAGAGGTGCCACCAACGGCACCCACCCTGGCATCTGTAGGCCCCACGGGGTCTACAGCCTCCAGCTCCATCCCAACCGCTGGTGATCAAAAAGACAACAGCCCCACGCGACTGGTTTCTGCTCGTCTGGCCGCCACCAATACCAGCACAAGCGATTCTTCGGATGTGAAAGTTATAGATAAACAGTCGCTCGAGTATGTGATACGCTCTGGAATCTCAGGCGGGATTGCTGGGAGTGCAGCAAAGACCCTTATAGCGCCACTCGACCGTATAAAAATTCTCTTCCAAACTTCGAACCCAGACTTTCTCCAGTACCGTGGAACGTTTCTGGGTCTTTTCAAAGCTGGACGGCACTTGTGGATGAATGACGGTCTCTGGGGGCTTTTCCAAGGCCACTCGGTCACCTTGATTCGGATCTTTCCCTATGCCTCAATCAAGTTTGTGGCGTACGAGCAAATCCGTTCGTTCTTCATACCAAACGACACGTACGAAACCGCCTGGCGCCGGTTTGTTGCTGGATCCTTGAGTGGATTGGCACTGGTGTTCTTTACGTATCCGCTCGACCTCATCCGTGTGCGTATGGCGTTTGAGACTTCTAAGCACACATCTCCTGCTGGGCTGTTTATGCTGCACCACAGGGGTCGCCTCATATCAACCATCTCTTGTGTGTACAAAGAACACCCTCCGCGCCGTGCCAACGATCCTCGCTGGCTTCAGATGATGCGCTCGTCGTTCCCCCAGCCCTTAGTGGCCATATCAAACTTCTACAGGGGTTTTGCGCCAACCATCATGGGCATGATTCCGTATGCAGGGGTCAGCTTTTACGTACACGATCTTATCCACGACGTGATGCGCAGCAAGCCTTTGGCTCAGTATACAGTGCAGCCAAGGGGATTGGGTGTGTTCCCAGGAACTGCTGCCGCTGGTATAGCTGTTGACTCCACTGAAACAAAGGAAGTGAGCAAGAAAGTACCAAAAGTGGTGAAGAAGCTGGGTGACGGAAAAGAAGAAGTGTCTTCCCGTGATTCCAGACAACCACTCCGCGCGCCAGCTCAATTGCTTGCGGGAGGGCTTGCAGGGATGTGTTCACAAACCGCAGCATACCCGTTCGAAGTGATTCGGCGGCGGATGCAGGTAGGTGGAGCAATCAATAACGGGCAGTTTCTTCTGTTCAAGCTGACCGCAAAGCTCATATTTAAAGAGAGTGGATTCCGGGGGTTCTTTGTCGGGCTCTCGGTAGGATATATCAAGGTAATTCCTATGGTGGCATGTTCGTTTTACGTGTACGAACGGTGCAAGTTGTACTTCGGGATATAGTCACCGTGTGTTGTATCCCTTTAAAGCATTTAGACTAAAATAGAATTAGGACAAGTTTGCATTACGCTACAAATTTCAGTTGGCTGGGTAGTTGTAGTTACTACCGACAGCCCAGTAGGCATTGCGGCTTCAAAAAGTGATCAATTCCAACCGATGGTCCTGATTGAGTGGCCCAATGGAGTGAAACTTGAACAGTGGATGTAACAACATACCATGTAGCTACAGACATAAGAGGGTGGTAAGCTCATTTATATATATATACAGGAGAGGGGGGTTCTACTATTGTCTTGCGATGAACCCACCACTAGAAGAACCAGAACCACCGTTTCTTCTTATCGGCTCTGACTCCGAAACGTGCAGAGGATGCAGTGGCATCCGTGACACCGGTCTTGATAGTGTCCTTTGCCAAACTGGCCGTCGTAGACAACTTGTCAGTTCCGATCTTGAATCCCCAACGACGTAAAACCTTTACAACGCCTGGGGTAATGGCTGCGGTGATTGGCAAGCGGATAACAGCCAATGACTTATGGAGCCCGTAGGCAATCGCAAACTCTGTCCAAGAGAATTGTGAGATTATGTACCCAAGGATTCCTTGTTTCTCCTTCGAAGCCTCTACGCCTGCAGTTGGGTCATTTGCACGCTCAATTTCCTCCTGGATCTTATCGATCTCCTGCTTCTTTTTCAACTCCTCATCCGAGAGACCGTATCCAAACGTCTGCTTGACTTTATTCTCGTAGATCTCAATTTTCTCCTTACCTGACGTGTGAACAAGAACGTAGATGATGGGGAGATCGATCATTGAGAGCGCAAAGTAGACAGCAAGCGCAGAGTAACCGTACTCCTTAAAGAGTGCCTTAATTCCTGAAGGTTTTGGTGGTGGAACACCACCCTTTCCTGCTCCTGAGCCTGCTCCTGCTCCATTGCTTCCTGTACCTGTACCTGCGCCAGCTCTTGCTGAGCTTTCACTGGCCCTGGCTGTGGTAGACTGGTTCCGCATCGCAGTTCTAAAAGTGCTTGGGTTTTGGGGCTTGAAAAATTGCCGTGGCATGGCCGTCCGCATATAGGCAAGGCGGCCAGTAGGAGCCGAATGTACAAACTGTGTATATATTCTACTGAGTGGGTTGAATCTGAGCATGGCTTGGGTTAAGAGACTGAAACGGTAGGTTGGCGTAGACTAAACTGAAACTCGTAGCAAGTTTTGGCCACCCACAGTGAAATCATATGCAGGCGGCTTGGTCGAGTAGGCAGAGTGGCTGCAATTTTTGACCGGTGACCACGGCTACTCGCATTCCTCTCGTGCGAATACACAGGTTCGATTCTCGCCGATATGTTTTGGTCCAGACAGTTTCAATTATGTAAGGCGGGCCGTGTGCTTCGTTTCTACTTCTAGGGAATTGCTGTCGTTCTATTAACTCTATAAGCAATTGTATCTAATGATTAGCGGAACTGTGAATAAAACGCCTCCTCCCTGAAACGCTTGGCTACGCGTTCCAACACTTCTGCAGGATATACGTCTTCTAGACGTTCACCGCCGTTGAGCACACGTTTCTCGTGTGCCTGCTGCTCTTCCTTTGTCATCACCACTATATTTTGAAACGACAATTCTTTGTTTCCGTCCCAGCGGGAAAGTGTTAGGCGAGTAGAGTAGTTCAGGATCGGCAGCTTCCCCCTAAATACCTCCTCTAATACGTATGCCACCTCATTGAGTGCTATCGGTACACGCTGGTCGTCCTTTCCAATCCGAGACTGCTGTCCTGCAAGACTCTGTAAAAAGCCGTCGTACATCTTGTACCTGTTTTTGCCTTCGATGGCCTCAACCGGGTATCCGGCCACCAGTGTCACCACATATGATGCGATTGCAAGCCCAAACATCCCTGGAACAGTTCCTAACACTGGTAAGATCCGCACGCGGAAGTTTTGAAGGGACGCAAGTTGGTCTACGTCCCCCTTGGCTACCTCTGCTTCATCGAGTGGGAGTAACTGCGCCTTGCGAGGATCTGGTTTCTCTGCAGAAAAACATACGGGAATCCCCTGTGTAATTCCGCGCTTCTTGAGTCTGATCCGTACCAGCTTGGCCAATGGGTCTTCTTCAGTCTTGGAAATGTCTGTGATGTTGATGCGCGTGGGGTCCAGCTTACACGCGGCACCACCCAGCGAAATCACCGCGAGTTTATGTTGCACGCAGTACTCCAACAAGTCCACCTTGGTATCTATGTTGTCAATGCAGTCCACGATGTATGTGGGCTCCATGCCATCACCCAAAAGTAAGCGGTCCAGCGACTCGCGATTCCACAATTCGTTCCGTGTCTCTATCTCCACCCAGGGAGCAATCGCTTTCAAATGGTTGCGAAGACACTCAACTTTCGGCGTGCCCACATCTGCTAACGTGGCAACTGCATGTCTATTGAGAGACGACAAGCTCACCTGATCGAAATCGATAATGCGCACTTTGCCCACTCCCGACCGCACTAACAGAGTTGCGACTGCAGAACCAACACCTCCAGCACCAACAACAACCACACGCTGGGCCCGCACAGCATTCATACCTGTTTCTGAAAGAAATGCATAGTTTCTGGCAAGCTGCTCGCGGATGAGTTCTTCTGAATGGGGACGAGATTTACCACCGTTACCGCTGCTACTCCGACTGCTTCTACTGCGTTTGCTGGACGCATCTGTCGGGGTCGTTCCATGTAACCAGTAATGTACCAACTCAACAGTACCTGTAGTCAAAATCGCGGTCGCTGCAACAGCGAGCCATATTCTAGAACTGCTTGACGACATTCCTGGTAGGAAAGAACTGCTTGTCTGATCAGCTGCTTTTTTTCAGCTCATCACTTTAAATGGCTGCAACATAAATATGCAGGACTCTCCATAGTGATAGATTTAGTGTCTGTTTTCTGCAGAATACATACTCCTGTACACAAGTTAGTACAAGTGTTGCAAGACGGTTAATCTCACCCGAAGACTCCAACCTGGATAACCAATCGTAGACGAAACAAGTGGATAGGTGTGGTCCAGGAAAGGTGGAAGCAGCTCATACCGTAGCGTAGGGGAGAAGATACGTGGCAGCACACACCCCACTATCAACAACGTCCTGCCGTCTACTAACATTACTACGGAGGGCCCAGAAATAATCTACTCAGGAGTGCTCACTTGACAACTTGACATACGCACAGTCCATAACTTTCTCCCTATCTCTACTCCCTCTGCCTCGAACAAATTAAACCTACCAATAGGCCCAAATACTTCGAATTGTAGAAGCATTTAGTGTAGCTACGTCACAGTGCTACCAAGCGAGTTATATTGAAACTAGTACTGTGTCGCTACTTTGACCGGCATTATCTTTCCTGGTGGATATTTGGCACAATGCTAACGGGGTGGTCTATTTGAAATCCTCGAAAAGAGAACTAAAACATCATGCCCCTTCATATTACTACCAGTTTTTCGTCGCATATATGTATTGAACTATCTAGAGCTTGGCGCTTTTTCTGCCAACCGTGCACTTGATCATTCCGTTGGGGTCTGGAGCAGGGTAGAACAAGTCTGAGTTGTCCTTGATTCCCTTCCATTCGAAATTGAACAAGATGTAGTGCTTGTTTGGCAATACGTATGTCACATTTGCAACTTCTGGCACTTCCTTCAAAATCTCGTCAGCCATGTTGTACATGGTGGCTTGTACTGAGGGGGAGTTTTCAATGGCAAATCTCTTCAAGGTGATTTCGCGCGCTTTAGTATATGTAGTGTCAAAGAGTCCCTTGTCAGCAGCTTTGAAGATTCCCTCCAATCCGCCAATCTTGCGCGAGTCGTATTGCCAGCTTGCAGTCACGTCTGTCAGCAAAATTCTGTCCCAAGTAGGCTTCAAGATCGTGTAGTCGCATTGGTGGAAGCCGTGGAACATGGAGCCTGTGGATTTCAATACGGTGAGGTCTTTGATACCCGTAGTGAGAACCACTGCCCCAGTGCTCTTGGTGTAGTCCAAATGCACTCTCTTTGTTTCAGGGCCCTCGTGCTTGAACGAGTGAGGATGTTCCTTGCCATTAACGGCATATTTGGTCCAGCGCTGCTGGATAATGTTGATCTCAATTCCGGAAACATGACTGTACTTGGTGGTGAAGTGTTTAGCCAAGTGTGCAGCAAACCGCTCAACGGGCCACACCTCGGTGTTCTTTGCCTCTACGAGGATTGTGTTCTTGCATGTGTCTGTGGGGACAATCGAAGCATTGTCTGCCTTCGTGTACGAGTCGTCAAATTCTCCACGTAATAATAGCTCAACGTTCGCCTCTAACACCTCCTGGATATTTGGGTCCCTCTTGTCCTTCTTGACTTTGAGAAATTTAACGTTGGCCTTACCGTAGGTGGAGTGGATCAATTCAGACATATTTGTGTGTGATTTCCGTAAGAAAGAAGAAAAGAGAAAACTAGAATTACCTTGCCTCTCCAATAAATAGATATCTGTATTTTCGACGAAATCAATTCTTGTTATCTGGATCCACCATCCATTTATATGCACTGATACCGGCCACCCGTTAACACCGCGGAGATCTCCGATTGCTGTCGCACACAGGAAATTTTCAAGATAAGAACTCCCCACATTCGGTGGGAGCTAAACGATCTCGCTGCAATTCGGCGATGCCCGGGTGCGCGTCTGCACAAAATGTCTCATCCGGGCATTTACTGGTTATATATGGCCTGATCTGCCAGCAACCGGTATCCCGTACGCTGCACTTCTCTAAGCAACAAACCCATATTGGTTAATCAGTAGTGGCATCGCCGATCAGGCACCACCAATTTCGTAGCTTTCCTCGTCGTATCCCCAATCAGTGCTTCTATGCCTCTAATGTCTGATTAAAGCTATTATCAGTCTCTCTAAAGGCAAATAGTATAGCTGATTTCCTTCATCGTTTGGCTCGTCGTCAATTGCCTACATGCCATTTGGGGAAGCTTTCCTGTAAGTGTTCCCAAAGAGGTCAATGAAGCTGGCTTCGTTGCACCTGATGAGACTCTCAACTTGTAGCCACCAATTTGGTAGTAACGGAGGCTTTGAAGTTTTTTTGCAGCCAACACCAACGAGATTTCTGGCAGGTGTCACTGGTAGCGTATCTGGGTTAAATTAAATATTTATTATGCTAACTAAAAACGCATGTATCGTTATATCATTAAGTGCAACGTGCATACTCGTTGACAGCTGGCCCTAATGCTTCATGTGGCCCCTGTATTCTTCAATCACTTGTGGTAGTGACATTGCTGCTAGCATTTTTTCTTATTGCAGCCTCATGTTCTTCCTGCTCCTCTACAAATCGTAAACTCTTTCTTTTCACACTTTTGGTCGATACATCTGCCGAACTCGTTTTTGCGCCACTCGTACTTGCTGACGAGGTCAACAGGGGTGTGATCAGAGTCACTTCTCCATCATCCTGTGCTTCTTGAGGAGGCAGTGGCTGCTGGCGAATCTCAGAAACAGGGGTGGCATCGAATACCAACTCCGCGGTACGAATCCATCTCCGCCGTCTTGTGTACTTGCCAAAAGAATCCTCTGTTGTTGGCTTCTTCCACACATTATCATAGTAAATGTACCCATCGTCAGGAGACGGATTTGCAGTTGTCTTTGAACGCTTGCTGTTTGGTAACGTGATAGCCCCGTCATTGGTCAAATCCAAGCGCCACGTCTTGTCAACCCAGCGCCAGTGTGCGCCCTGTGTAACCAATTGCAGCGACTGCTGTTGTCCAAACAGGTAGTTGGAGTTTTCAGCGTTTGGCAACGTGAACGATTCAATAGACGACGACTCATTAAGAAACTCATCAGTCCACGGAGTACGCTCATACAGGAGGAGATTCGAGGTCCATCCGATTCCGAGCCATCTTCTCTGGTTTTCATATATGGCGTATGTGAAGCGTACAGGTTTCCCATCCGATGCCAATCCGGCAACTCCTGCTGCTGTGGCAACAGCGCCACCTTTGCTAGAGGCAGCTGCGTTAACCTTTGCAAACGCAGCGGCGAATAAACCGTGGTTGCGTGCAGTCAGGAAGTCCAATCCAGTCAAGTAGAAGCACAATAGACGAACAAACTTGATCTTCCAAAGCATTTTCCGAGTGACCCGCAGGTATGCGGAGTGGTAAGTGAAGATGTAGAGACCAATGATGAGCATAATAGTACGCGGGTGAATGACAAAGAAGGTCACAATCAAATACACGGGGGTAAGGAAAACAGTAGTGAAGAGCAACCGCTTGATGTCATATGCGTTGAGAGACAACGAAGTTATGGGCTGGAGTAGCATGTCAGCCTTGATACACGTGGTGGTGAGCGCTTGAATAACGTCGTCGAGCGTTGGGTGCAAATTGGACTCCTCCAAGATCTTTTGGTTGAGTATAGCATAGAGAGTGATTATACCAACAATAATCAAGTGGCCAAACCAAGTGACAAGTGTCTCGAAATAAAGCACCCCAAACGCATAGAGAGAAAGGAGAATAAGATTGAGGTAGTAGTCGTCATTAGTCCACGTGGCTACCAGAAGAACCTTGTTGGATATGAGGAGGTATGGATATGCCTTGAGGAGAGCGCGTGCAACCGTAGGCGGAGTGGATGAGAGAAGCGGGCTCGCAGTGGATGCGTTTGCTGCTCCAAACCACTTGTTGCTGCTACTGGAGGATGTATTGCTGTCAGAAGAGGCGACATTGTTTGTTCCAGCAGCCCCAGAGTCGGCTCCAGAATCAACTTTGGTTGCAGTTACCGGGGTGGTCGCTGCAGTCGTCGCAGCCTTAGGAAGAGGAGCAGGTGCTGACGCCGCTGCAGCTGTGGTAGCGGCGGCGTGACCCGCAGGTCTCGGGGGCAACAAGGGTCCCTTCACTGTAGACGAGAACTGTGCTCTGATCTCGGTATTCTTCTCTGTGCCATCATTCGCCGAGCCCAGAGCACTAGGCGGCGATGAAGGTGTGGTTTCAGGGGATTTTCCCGACATCTAGGAAGCGTTATTGTGTAAGGAACGAACACTACAGAATGGGTGCGGGGGAAGTGTTGTCGAAATGAGCAAGGGGAAGAATTTCGAAGAACAAGACTTCAAATAATATTCAAAACTGATCCGAGAAGAAGTCTGATGTGTTTCCAAGACCAATTGACTTCGTTTACAACGGTGCGGCCTAGATAAATGCTAGTTTCGAGTGTGGGGGAGAGAAACTTGTTGGGGAGTTTGCTATAGGAAAAAAAGGGTGAGAGAATTTCGCAGGCGCACCACGAGCATCCGGGGCTGCAAATGCACATGAAGGAAAGGCTTCTCACTGTGAAGTTTGGCGTGTTTAAAGCTGACTAACAAGTTTATGTTCAAGAATTATAAAGCACGAGCTCAAGAGTTGGGAACTAGGATACTGAACCCACATGGATGCTGCTTCTTGTGACCTCTATGATGACTGTGAGGTCCGTAGGGCGGTTGGAGGAAGCGAGCATATGCGTCCGCGCTTACTGCAAAAAGTGTCAAAGAGGCTGTGATTTTCCCGCTCAAGCGAGCTTGTTGCTGCACCAAAAAAGCCACTCTTCTTCTGCGATGTCCGAGAGCTACTTTTAGATCCTCTCTATGTGGTGGTCTGCCGCAAGCAGAGGGTTTTCCGGGGTGATTTTTTATTCTAATGTACATAGTATGCTATAACAATACGGCCACTAAAGCAATTATCCCAACTCCTCCTGAAACTATCTTAGCGGCACCTGCTTCTGCCGTTGAACTTGACTTGCCTGTAGATGCAGCAATAGAAGCTGAATTGGATTCAGATCCTTGACTATTTGAAACCGATCCTCCATTTCCGCCTCTCCCTGCTCGTCCTCCTCCTCCTCCTTCAGTAGCCGAGACTACTAAAGTCAGAGTGGATACTAATGGAATCTTAGACGTGGCCAATATGCTTGATACTACGCTCGATGGTGTGGGCATCAGACTGTCGATGGAATCGGTTAAGAGTGATATACGCCGCACTGATACCTCGGACGAAACGATTATGTATGAACTGGTGGATTCGGGGTTGGTCAAACCCCCGATGCCTCCTGTCGTTGAGGCATCCAGTTGTGAATCAAGTGAAGCCGATGGCCGCACGATAGCAGGCGGAAGTATAGACGAGGAGTTACCAAACGCCAATGCTGACCCAGACTCCGATCCGGAATCAGTGTATATTCCAGTGAATGCCCCCGTTTGGACGGTAGCACTCTCAAGTATGTCCGCCGGAAGTGTAGTCGTCAGTGACTGTACCAAGAGCATTGTATGTAAATTTAGTGATAAAACATGAACCTATGTAGACTCACTGGGAATGCAAGTAATTAAATATATATATATATGCATGTGTATACATAACTATTGTCCCGCAGACGAGAATCGACTGTGGAGATTTGATCGGGGCTGACCTCGAGCCATATGGGGTCAACTTCAATGCAGTCACTTGCCCTAAACGGTGAGGATACGTGCTGCCAAAACAGTTCTATGCAGCAACAGTCGTCTCGAAAAGAAAACTTTTAGTACACCTCCGGGCTCATACTTCTGAAATTGGCATTTCGGGGCGGTTGTGCTCGCTAATTCGCTGTAAAATGACACAAGCTGCAGTTGGAGTATTATACAGAAGAAGCTCTGATGTAATAGCACATCATCACTATGTTGGTTTTTTTCATTTTCCTCTGAGGAGACTCGGCTAACTAGGGCATTTTCTTATCTATAGCTGAGAATGCTATACAGCAAGACAGCAATTAATAAGATGGTATTAGAAAGAACATCGAGCAGTGGGCAGAAGTTCTCGATACCTCACATCCCCACTGACTGGTTACAAACAAACAGCAAACTGCGTTCGTGTGATGAGCTGCATTTTGATAAAGACCGGCACCAATGAAAACTGAAGCCAATTGTATATGTAGTGTCTTTCTCTATAAAAACCTCATATTGATAAGCGTAGTCAACAATATTTGTTAGTAGACCATGATGTGCTTTATTTTATAGATATACTTGGAACATAATTTTCATTCCAATTCCAATTTGTGTCAATTCAGGTACTGGGAGAGAGACCTCGATATGCCACAACTCAAGCTCATCTCTTTAACCTGCTACTGCTTGTTTTGGTTTTCTGTGCGCGCGCAAATTACAGTTACTCCGATTGGGAATCTCAAAACACATTGCACGACAGGACAAGGATGGATTTCTCGAAACTAATAGATAAGGAAGTACAAAAGAAGAAGAAGAAGAGAGATGTTGAAAGACGAAGGTTTGGTAAGTCCAAAGAGGTATTGAAAGAGCCAGCAAAAGTCCCTGAGTCAGAATTGCTGGAGCCTCACAAACTGATCAATGTTTCCGAACCCATGGATCTGAGCCAATTGGCTGAGGATAAAAACAACACTCCCGCGGATAATGGGGGCGTACAAGAGAATGATTTGGTGCCGGAGTCCGGAGGGACACTGATGAAGGAAAGGGAAGACGCTCCACTCATACCGTATTCTGATGAAGAGAGAGCTCTTGCAGCCGAACTACCAGAGGAGGAAATAGATGCCAAATTGGCTAGTTTCAATGAACTAGCTAACGAGTCAAATATATCGGTGCTAGCAAAGGTGAGGAAATTGGGAATTCTTTTAAGAAAGCAGAAGAAGGATGAAGAGTACAAGGCGCAGCTAGACCGTGAAAATGAGCTCGATATGGATCTTATCCTCAACGAAATTGGTCAACACGATAAAAATGGTGAGCTCCGAGAAAAACACTACTACCAGTTGAGAAAGTATATCAAATACGTGGTCAGATGCTGGGAAACTGCCATTGCAAACACCCCGGAGGGAGATTCGCGGATCCCAGTCTCAGCTGCTCTATTACTTGAAACCAAACGAGATTTGGTTCCCTTGCTTTACAAGTTACGTAAAAGAAATCTCAAAGATAAGATGTTTATTTCCCTCACCACTGTGGTTTATTACTTGCAGCAGCTGGACTTTAAGATGGCAAACGAAACGTATTTAAAATTGAGTATTGGTAATGAAGCTTGGCCCATTGGAGTGCGCAGTGTGGGTATACATCAAAGAGCGGCAGATCTGAAAATCACTGGTCTAGGAAAGAAAGAGGCTGCGAATATCATGATGGGCGATACAACAAGGCGCTGGATCACTGCGATAAAAAGGTTGATTACGTTTTGTGAGAACTCAGTAAGGGGGAAATTATAGATAGAGGCGGTTTTACGTCAGTAAGTAAACGATAATGCAAATGAGTAATGAGCATAGATATTTACAATTATTCGGCCAAATTTGGCATCATTGGACTAAAATTAGTATATGCGATATTCGTCGATAGAGAATCATTCTTGTTTCTACAACTCGTGAGCTTTTCACTCATTTATTGTCGCAATTCCCGTCGCAAACTATTTAATATGTGTGTGGACGGTGTATGATAGCAGGTGGTTTAACCTTTGCAGCCAATTAATAGTTATGTTGGTGTCACGTGCAATGAGGGCTGCAGCCCTTTTCTGCTCTCCAAAAAAATTTTGGTGCGCCAACAGGCGCTGCGCTAACCTAAACGAAATTTTCAATTTTCATTGAGCTGAGATAGTGGTTTTTTGTACCTACCATACACTAATACAACAAAGATGGCTGTATGTATACTATTGGGAATGGAATCAGAAGGCGTATGCTACGTTTAGCATGTCGTCGTAGGGGATAATATTATTGAGACATGGTCTAATCCATATGTGCAAAATTGGACATCAAGGTTCATCCAAACTCAACTCGAAAACGGGAGCTGAGCACAATATTCACCCTTTACGGGTGTATTTCAAGCCCAAAGATGAACGTGTGTTGGAAGCACTACCCAAGTAGGCTTTACTACTAATGGCCAAGAGAAATTGTGCCAGTCAATGTACCGTGCATTTTCACGGACTGCCATATCCACAGCAAGCGGTCTCATAAGATTCTCCGTATCGTAAACTGTTACTAACAATAATAGCGTGAAATCAAAGACATTAAGGAATTCGTCGAATTGGCTAGAAGATCTGACATCAAGTCCGCTGTCGTCAAGGTCAACCAAAAGATCAACGCCAACGGTAAGAAGTTCAAGCAGACCAAGTTCAAGGTCAGAGGTTCCAGATACCAATACACCTTGGTTGTCAACGACGCTGCCAAGGCCAAGAAGTTGCAACAATCTTTACCCCCAAACTTGGACATCAAGAACTTGTAAGTTAATACATAGCTGAAATACAAATCGGATAAAGGAGTCATGTTGTAGCTGCTACAAAGTAATCGTTATGTATGTTTATTTGTTTTGTCCAAAAAACGATAATGCAAACTAAATCCACGTTCCCAGGCATTTCAGCGCAGTGGACGACATTGCCTTATTTCCTGCCTCGGAAATATCTTAGACAACATCTTCCATCTCTATATCATCATCTTCATCGTCGTCATCTTCTCCACTCTTGTCTTCCTTCTCATCCACCAAACCCAAACGTGCAGCCCGTTCAGCATCCCGCAATCTCTTGTATTCAGGTTTCAAATTGTACTTCGATGTATACGGACCCTTTTTGATGAGGTTTGCGATCGACTCGAGCGACTCTTTGAGGTAGCTTTCTGGTTGCCGTGTACGTTCCTTTAATCCCTTCATCAGCCAGTATTCGTACTCTTCAAACAACCTAAAAAGCAAGTCCAAGAGGTCCTTCTTCGGCATTCTAATGGCACGGCCAGCTTCTCCGACTCCAGACCGTCCCACAGCATTCCGGTTTGAACCAGCCCGTAAAAAGACTGACGAAGCATTCCCGCGGATAGAGGGACCTGCATTGGACTGGATCACTCCTACACTTCCCTGTAAAAGCGTTACCTTAGGCCGCTCCTTCTCTGGCTGTATCATGTTCCGTTTTGCGAGAATTTCATTATATCTGCTATCCCGTTTCGACGGGATTATCTGGCAATCATGGCAGATCTTTCCTACGAGTGCTGTTTTCTTTGGAATCGTTTTCACAAACGGTATGAACTTTTTCGGAGGAGGTACGCCATCCTTGCCCCCATTTTTCTGAACTCGGTAAAATTTGTATGGTTTCTTCTTTGGATCCAAAGGCGTCAGCTCGGCCTTCTTCTTGTCTATAGGTTGTAAATGAGGCTGCTCAGGCATTTCGGCCATTTCTGTAAGCTCCTGCTTGAACTTGGTCAAGTTCTCCTCAGACACTACATAGGAGTTTCTAACCTGGGTGTTTAGCATCGATATATCGTACTCCTGTGGGATGTCTGCTGTATCCTCACGCTGGTTGAGTACAAGTTTCACTTGAAGCTTATTGGGCCCTGAGCTACCATTGCCGCTGCCGCCAGCGGCTGGTTGGCTCTGCTTTATTTTAACGGTACCCAACTGTTGTCCTCCAATCTTGTCCACCTGTGCCCATTTCTCTGCGAGGTAACGTGGAAGTTTGACTAGCCACACTTTCTGCGCACCGTTCTTGAGATTCATGTCGAGCGATTCATCTTCCTCCAAGTAGTCCTCTGGGTCAGAAAGAATGGAGTAGTCTGGCTCCTCTTCGTTCTGTCCGTTATTCTCGGTGTTCTTTTCAGCAGGAGTAGCTGCAGCCGGTGGGGTCGTCCTCTTCACTGGGGAAGTGTTAGCTGTACTCATGGTGATGAAGAGCCGGTGTGTGGTGGAAAGCGACGCTTGGATATGAGTGGGCTTCATACAAGAGAGCGGAGTTCCTTTCAAATACGAAATAGTTTTCGTTTATATGCAGGATAGTATTTCGTTATCAATTAGAGCGGCACAGATGCTAGTCGCCCAAAGTCTTGGATGAATGCGTTGAATAGTACGACGTTAGTAATTGTCGTATGTCAAGTATCCTTTGCCACTTTTCGACCACTTGACGTGACAACCCTTGTTCACAGAGGGATAGGACGTGGCTGTTAGTGGTTTATATACAGTCCTACGTCATTGCAAACTGAAGTACTACTTGAAGCGTCTCGATCAAAAGGCAACTAATTGCTTTCCATTGCCCAATACTTGTCGTCATCACTTCAATGGATAGAGACATACTTGTCACCAGACCCCCGTTATACCTCGCACGTGGAGATTGTGGGTATTGTCATTTGCAGAAAGAAGACTCCAATGCCTTACTGAGCTGGACGGACCCCACGCTCACAGCTAAGGACAAGCAAAAAATCCAGAAGTTGGAAGAAAACGCCTCAGCAACAATATACCTTGGCGTGGAAATCATGTCATGCCGAATGTATGACAAGCTTATGAATATAGGGTTTAGACGGTCTGGTGTCACATTATACAAGCCGGATCTACTCCGAGGGTGTTGTAGGTTATTTACTGTACGCACGAATATGGCTGGATTGAGAATCAGCAAACAGCATCGACAAACTGTAAATCGGTTCATACGTGCTATAGGTAGAGAAGAGAGCGAAAAGTCAGGAAAATCTCATTCTGCCTTCTCCCTCGATAAGCTTGCAGATGCAGAAAGAAAGGCTGATAAGGCAACGTTTTACACAGTGTTCGGTCCGCTGAACTACTCCGATGAAAAGTATGGGTTGTACAAGCGGTACCAGATGAGGGTGCATAACGATGACGAGAGTGAAGTCAGTAAGGAACTGTTCAAGCGATTTCTCTGCGATACCCCCTTTCTGCAAGAACAAGTGAATGGAGACAAGGAAACATGGGATCACTTAAATAATTGGATGCTGATGGATACTGAGAGAGATACCAGTGCCAATCAGAAGAAACGGATTGGTCCAACACACGAATGTTACTATTACCAAGGCAAGCTTATCGCGATATCTATACTTGACTTCTTACCGTCTGGCGTATCTTCAATATACTTCATATGGGATCCAGACTACCCTCAATTCTCGTTGGGAACACTCTCGGGTTTACGCGAGATTTATATGTGTGAAAAACTTGGGTTGGGATACTACTATTTAGGTTATTATGTTGAAGACTGCCAGAAGATGAAGTACAAACGGAAGTTTGGTGGGGAAGTGCTAGACTTGACTCATATGGCGTATATCCCCTTTGAAAGGGTCGACAACATTTTACTGGGAGGTGGATTTTTCGCGGCAGGAGGTATCAACGATCACACACATTTAGAGCTGGAGTCCTTTATTACTCTTGAGAACGGATACCCTTCCAAATACTCTGATCTGGCAGATGTTGATAATGTAGCGGATATACTATTCTCCCCAGGACTGAACATTTACGATGCCGCTGAAAGGGCCGATGGTGCTCTCGTTAACCGCTATGGGATTGCTGACGACACACAGGTTCCACAAGAGTACAGGTTACCACTTGTGATGCCTGGACTCATACCAGTGAAGCAAATTCTATCGTATTTCGAAACTAACCACCTAGAAATGGAACGCTTCCATTTACTTGATAGGGGAGGTAATGTCAAACTGCTTCGCTTCAAAGATATGAGTCCACCAGTTAAGCGTATCCTTGTGGACTGTATTCGACTCTTTGGAACAGAAATTGCACAGTGCACCTTCTTTCTTGTATAGATTCATAAATATAGATAGGTGCCTACTAAGGCTGTATGTCTATGTGGCTGCAACTCATTGCACAGTCAAAAAGAGGGGTAAGAGATCCTTGAGTCACCTGAGTCATAACTAACTCACGAGTTACCACAAACTAAATGGACACTCACCCGCATACTTGGTTATATTATTGCGTTACCCCTGTCTTGTGACCTGCCCATCTGAAGTTGTCTCCCATTGGCTCGCTCGCCAGAATGAATGATCTCCTGCGACTCTCCCCACACTTTCTGCGAAGATCGTAGAAAAACCGCGCGCTATAAATATCGTGTGACAGCTGGGTTATAGCAGTTTATATTATGCAAATTATTCACCAAAGATATTCAGATCAAGAATTATCAATCAAGAAAATCTTACTTCTTACAACGCAAATAATGACTAGAACTAATAAATGGACAGTTCATGAAGCATCCTCTGCGCCAAAATGGTTCACCCATCATGGCCCTGTCAACCGCGACCCCACCAAGATCAAGAAGTCGGGTGCAGGACGCGGAAATTGGGGCAAGGCTGGCGACGAACTCACTGACGAGGAAATGGGAACAATGTTCGGCAAATCCAAAAGACGTAACTCAAACCATATTCAGGTAGAGCACGATATGAAAGAATTGTCTGACCTGATTGAGCGGGAGCTTGAATAATATATATATATATAAAAAAAAGCTGTTCACATAGCCTTAGATAACGACATTTACGATTCACCATATAAAATACAAAGAGATATTCCAACACTTTATCGCCTTGTAAGCCTATAAAATCACATGCGAGTTGCAGACATGGAGTACGATAGCAAAACCTCAAAGGTTGCACCTTTGTAACTGAATGCGGGCTGTTGCATTGCTACCGCAACAAAGGAT
This sequence comes from Dujonia schatavii, assembly GCA_003707405.2. Taxonomy (NCBI): domain Eukaryota; kingdom Fungi; phylum Ascomycota; class Pichiomycetes; order Serinales; family Debaryomycetaceae; genus Dujonia; species Dujonia schatavii. Next base: position 186,264 of record PPIY02000011.1, on the reverse strand, counting down.
AGTGTCCCAAGACTTTTGTTACTGAAACCGCCTTGTCGCGTCTTTCGTGAATTGATGCCCCTACCCCACGTGGACCGTTCTTCTGTATTCCATGCAGGCACCAGCGTATTAGCCAGGACCCACGTGTGCTATCAAGCTATTATTTTTTATGCGGGTCAAATATTTTTTAAGTCTAAACTATGTTACTAAATTCAGGCTGAGTTGTTGCAACTGCTTCTAGGAGATGGACATGGAACTAAGGGGTACGCTTTTCGTATTGATGGTCTGTTTGGGTTCATGCTCTAGCGTTAATTATATCGGTGAGCAACGTATCGTGTATCGCATCGCGCAGCTGCAAGTAAACAGTTATATATAAAAAAATAATAAAAAAAGTATCTACATGTGCAGTCAACTGTCAAGAGGAACACATGAAGTATCTACGAGCGCTGAACACCTTTAGAGAGTCCTATAATCACTACCTGGGGTCAAATGAATATTACTTTATGTATTAATTAACGCTTATTACTAAATGAAATAAAATATGCTTTCCTGAACTGAAATTTTTTAGACTTGTAAGACGAATAATTACTGCTTCAAGTCAGAATCATAAGACTCTTCTTGGGTAGCATATCTATCTCTTCCAAGCTTGGTGGAATCCACCTCGTCGTGATACTTCTCACAAATCTCTTCCAAAGTCATTCTCTTGGTTTCTGGGATTAATAATGTGGTGAAGATACCGATCAACATGAAAAGAGCAAAGATCTCCATGACGTGTGGCAAGTAACAGTTCTTCTTGTCAGCAGGACAACCGTGGTTAACCAAAGTACCAATACATGTCTGAGCAATGATGGCACCAACCTTACCAGAGGCTGCTGAGATACCGTGAGCAGTAGATCTGTATCTAGTTGGGAAAACTTCACCTGGAATCAAGAAAGTGGTGGTGTTAGGTCCAAAGTTCTGGAAGAATTGAGCAACGACGTACAATCCGAACAAACCCTTACCTCCGTTAACCTTCAATTTGTTGTAGCCGAAACCAATTGCACAGAAGAGAATAGTCAAGATGATGAAACCACCCAATTGAATTGGCTTTCTACCAACAGTGTCAACGGTAAGGGCAGTAACCCAGTATCCTGGTAAGGAACCAGCACAGATCAAAATCAAGTTACCGGCAGCAGTGTTGTAGAGAGACTTGTACAAGTTCTTTTGGGAAGCATAACCAATGGTGGTCAAGATAAGCGAAGTGTTCAAACCTAAACCATAGAATGCGACATCCAACATGAACCAAGATCCTGCCGTTCCGATAAGAATCTTTCCGTATTTCCATTGTCCGAAATGTCTCCAGAAATCAGTGAAGGAAGCCTTTGGTGGAGCAATGTCTTGAGCGTGAACATCGATGGCGGCTTCAGCATCAGCAACCTTTTGCAATTCACCACTCTCTGTGACATCGAGGGAGTATCTTGGGGACTCGGCAATAGTCAATCTGTAGTATAAGGCAATGCAACCTGGGACACAACCAAAACCAATCAAGACTCTCCACATGGTGTCGAGAGCGTGAATACACTCATGTCCACATGTGGTTGTGTCCAACTGCTTTTTGTAACCGGCAACCAAAATCATGGCAACAATACCGGCCAATAACTGACCGATACCTTGGTTGGAGAAAACAGCAGACATGATAGCACCTCTCCACTTGGTGGTCGAGAATTCAGAGGAGATAATCGAAGATAATGGGTAGTCACCACCGATACCGATACCCATAATAATTCTGAAAAATACAAAGATTCCGACAAAATTGATAGCTGGAGATTCACCAAGAACACATTGGGAGATACAGGCGAAAATCATAATGATCAACTCCAATCCGTAAATTGCCTTACGACCAAAGTAATCGGCGGACATACCGAAACCTAATTGACCGATAACGGTACCAACGGAGGTAGAAACCTTGATAAGAGTGGTGGTTGAGTCTGGGATCTTACCATCCTTCCAGAAAGCATAACCCAACATGGAAATACCCAAGTTAATGGCAAAGATATCGTAAGAGTCAGTAAGGAAACCGACTCCAGCAATCAAAATCATCTTGACCTGAGTCCATCCGAATCCAGCATTGTCAATTTCTTCTAATGCTAATCTTCTTCTTTCAAGAGGATCTTCAACATGGGCAAACTGGCCAATATAATCTTTGAAAGCAGTCTTACCACCAGACTGGCTAACTTGATGTGCGGTATGGTCCTTAATTTCAGACATTTGCTAGTAATATGCTATTATGTGTGTGATCGCTGATGAAAAGAGAAAACAATTTTAGTATCAGCAGGAGTTAATGTGACATTTATACCAATTTTCATATCCGACATGGCTAGATCTAAATTTTTTTTTATTGATTTATTTTCCGTTCCACTTTATTAGCTTTCGGTATACTTTATTTGCACCTGTCCCGTGGGCTCTTGTTCTTGTCTCGTGGGGCTTCAGCGTTTAAATTAATGCATATATGCACGGCATGAAATATGCACGAGGGGTCCGTATTTGGGCGCTGGTAGAAAGTTCGCTAACAAAAAAGAAAAAAAATATTAGTGAAAATGTATGGCAAGAAAAAAAATTAAACAAAAAAATGCTAGTATTAATTGATAACAAAAAATGCCTTTCCAATTTATTAGCACTGAGATGAGCCCCGATGCTGTGTGCGGTGAGAAAGGGATTTGTACTTCCTGACAGATAGATTGATTAGCCACGCGGTCAATAATAAAAAGGAAAACGAATAATGAGTGGATCCTGTCGTAAGGTGCACCGTTGCATTATTTAATTGTAATTTGTAGGGCTAGTGGCCGTACGTACAAAGCCTCTGACCGTGGTGCTCGCATAGATGAGATCACTTCGTGTGCATTTACTTGATGGTGCTTGATGGTGGTCTTATATCAATCAATATAGAGAAATGAGTTGTAGCATGTACGGCTTTCAACTGAAGTACCCACTGTGCTGATTCTTTTTCGTCTCCCCAGGGTCGGTTGCAGTATTAGCGCTGGTGTTGGTAATTACCGCACATCACATAAGCGCTCACACTGACAGAAAGATGTTAACGCCGTGTATGGTGCCTCTACATTCTTATAGACTGTCTTGATTGATATTTTGTACTCCTCTTCCTTTTTCAAAGCAGGAGATAGCCAAGCCAATACGTCGGGAGCATAACTGGTCTTTCTTATATGTTGTGCATTCTCTAAAATAATCCACAGTTGCCGAGAAATGAAAACACTCTTGATCACCGTCTATATCCTTGGCTTTCATTTTCTTGGGCTGCGCATGTCATCTAAAACTTTACATTGTCAGAATGTGGAACTTACTGGTGCCCACATGGGTTAGCATATTCCAACATAGACTGAAAAAGATTGGAGATCTTGCTAATCATTGACAATCAGAAGGGGGTATGATAAGGGAGAAAAACAATAGCTACCGTGATTTACTGGTTTCAATATCTTTCAAGTTTTTTTCTCTTTCTGCCTTCCAGCCCTTTTTCTTTTGTCTCGCTTCGTATGCTGCCTTATTTTCCAAGACTCTGTTCACGATCAACTCTGTGTTCACATCATCAAAATCATGTGGTCCAAGTGCTTTAAAGATGCCTGCCTCCTTTACTTCTGCATATGGATCTTTTCCCTCAGAGTCTTCCACAACCTCCAACCCATGGTACACGCGCTTGACAACGCCAGGGAACTTTGCCAAGTAGTTGTTGCTCGGGGTGTACGGAGCTCCTAATATGACCCCATCCACGTATTTGCATTGCAAAACGCACAAAGAACGCTCAAATATGTTCATAATTGGGTAATTTAATCCTTTTTCCACATTAACTGTGTGGTCGTCGTGGATTCCTACAAATACTCTCGCACCCGCCTTATCTGCATCCTCCTTCACGATCCGGAGCGCTTCTATATGCCCCGGGTGAAACAAGTCAAACCCGCCGTCGATATAGTAAATTCCGCCATCAGGAGAACTGTATGCAGCCTTGTTGGACTCTGAGGGGGGCACGAGTTCTGTGAGCTCATTACCTCCTGTGCCACTTCTATTGTAGCTGTATACTACAGACCCGTTGTTTAAGCCTGTGGAATCCGTGGCATACTTCTCGAACTTCTCTAAATGCTCGGAATCAAATAAGTCGTCAGCACCAGCACGGCCAAATGGCTGGAAGTGGTGGCTCTTGGACATCAACAACATCCTGCCCACCAAGTCCGTGGTCAGAATGTTTGGCGTACGCTTGACAACGACAAAGAGCCCTAAATCTTTGACTGTTTGGTAGCAGTCTTCGCCATTGGCGTCTGTAGTTATATCATCTCCGTGAACCACGTAGTCACATCCGTACTCCTTCATAACGTCGGGACTAGTCACGTACGGCGCATCTTGGACTACGACAGTGGACCACTTGCATGCTTCCACAGCTTTCACACGCTCAGCCATCTTCATAACGGTGGGGCCCTTATTATGAAGAATCTCTTCATCGGAGTGAACGCCAACGTAAAGTTCTTTGCCTAGTTGTCTTGCCTGAAGCATGGCTCCAGCGTGTCCTATTTTGTTAGTACGGGTCAGGCAGATCATACCAGGGCTGGAAAATCTTTCACTTAGCTAGAGTTCAGAAATACTTTCCTCGCATATTCTTCCTTATATAATCTCCTCGTAGCCATGGATCTGGTACTGGTGTGTGTGTTGGCCTGTGCTAATCAATTTGGCAGAGTAGGTTTTGATCACCTCAATTGAGCACCTCATGCTCTGAAACTTCGATACATACCATGGTGTGCAAAGTCGAAACACCCATCAACCCAAATCTTGCAATTTTCGATCCCGTCTGGTCTTTCAAACATTTTGTGATACAAATCCAGAGTTTCTACATCAAAACGAGACGATAACGATTGCTGTTATAGTCTGTGTTGATTCATTGGTCACGTGATGTACATTCTGCTCCACTCCACGTGCATCCATTTGGGTGCAAAGTTCGAAGTGAGCGGACCGGCCAGGGGGGCCAGGTTGCTGGCTCGCGGGGACACTAACGGTGGTTCCATCCCAAATGCATTGACTATATACTAGACGTACCTTCAAGGAAAAAGGTTGAAGTATCAAGGCATCATCTTCTACTGTCATACAAAACCACTTTGCTGTTCACTCACTTCTGTTTCCATTGCTCTCTGGCCGTTTCTTGATTTTCCGATTCCGGATTTGAACCCAGGCGTAGAAGCTCCTCCTCCTCCTCCGTTATTAACTTCACTCCCCTGTTTCTGTGGGTACTGCTGTTGGTATTGCAGCTGATATCGATTCGTGGATGGTCGCTGTGGCTGCTGGTACAGTTGTGGATCATTTCCGCTCAAAGTACCCGTCCCTGCGTACACACCTTCAACTCTGTCCCCACTTGCCCGTTGCCGAGCCCTGGTAATCAAAAAGCCGTAGATGATAGCTGCGTTATTGGTCAGGCATCCGTTTAACCAGCTGAAAAATGCGCCTATTAGTGGCGGTAATGTCAAACACAAATCAATCACAATCTGGCTCTCCATTTTGGCGACAACCTTGTTTGGGATGTGAATTTTCAGGTCCACTTCCCTAATGAGCCTCAGATGTATGGTGTACATAATGATTGGGCCCAATATGGGGAAGAAAAACGCTACTAGTGGTGCTAACCCAACCCCACAGTTTAGTCCAACGCCACATGACCCTAAAAAACAATTATCATTGCGCCAAGCTCTGTCCTGAACCAGATTCCAAATGCGCTGCTCCTCCTTGGTTGTGATGTCCGGCGGCAACCTTAGCCGTTTTCCGGTCTTTTCGTCTTTGAACGGGTCCTTATTGAATTTTTCGCCCGCAAAATCGTTCCAATAGTCTTGAACGTAACTGAATCCAGGAAGAGACTCTAGTTGGTTCTGGAAGTTCTCCAAAGTGGCCATAGCACAATGCGTTCACGAAAGACGAAGAGAAAGTCAGCACTGCTAATTGCTTGCTGCAATTTAATTTTACAGTCGCTAAAACGCGCATACCGTAGCTTCCGCTGACGCTTCTGTTTGTTTAATAAATCTGTCAACTTGTATGCAGGCCTACTTAACACTCTATAATGATTTTGCTATACTGGCTCAGCAACAGCGCTAGGAAAATCCACTAAATCCTCTAGTTCTTGACGCAGAACTGGTTGGCATACGCCTAGAGTATCTGCTCCACACATGTAGCAGCTCAGCTTCTTCTTTTTCACTCGGCCAAGGAAACACTTCTGGCAAAATAAGTGCCCGCAATTTGTCTTGACAGGCGACTTGTAATCACCTTTGCATAGAATACATTTGAATGGAAGCGCATCAGTGCCCGCACCTTTGTCTTTTTGCTTCCCTACTTTTGCCGTTGCCGTTTCGGCAACCAATTTCCACTCCTTTGTCACCGGCTTTTTCTGTCTCAGCTCATCTCTTACATGAAGAAACTTGCATGTGTCTCCGTATCCACAGTATCCAGTCTGGAGGAAATCCTTGCACACATCAGGTTGAAAGTCCACCACTGTTGTAGTTCTTATATTTTCAGGAACTGCCTTGAGCGGGCCCGTGACTGCTCGCGGTTTGATGGTGTCACTGCTGTTGCTCATTACCGTGCTTGCTTCTGAGTCGAGGTTGGGTTTGGGTGCAGCTGACATTCCTGTTAGTGGTTTACGTCTTTTGAATCCACTGGTCGTCCCTCCGCCTAGACCAGCTTTTCGCTTTGTCGAACCAGTTTCTATTTCTACTTTCTGTGCCAGCTCTTCCTTAGCGTTATTGTTGTCAGTGGAATCCACTGGGGCTTGCTGAGAGATCAGCTCTTCAGACCCCATTCTTTCTCTTCGCACATCTCCACGTGCGTTCTCCTTTTTCAATACTCTCTTCTTGAACATCCTATAGATGATTGCCTTGGTCAACTGCTGAGTTTTGGTTGCTCGTGAATTTATAAGCTGTAGAAGACTCTATACATATATGTAGGTGTATGCAGGAAATGGAACTGATGCCCACAACAAGCGAAAGAGAGCTACGGTTGAAAAGGTTACAAGAGATACTCTATGCAGCCCCTTTTACTCTCCTCTCTTCTTCCCACCTATTCCTACATTGTGCATTGTGTTTCTCTCTCTTCCTCGCCATCTTCTAGTCTTCCTCAGACCCCTTCTCCAACAAAAGTCACGTGGTGGTATTCTGTGCACACCTCTAGTGTACGAACCTCTGTGCTGCTGCTAAATACCAACAATTGCCTCCACCATTCTCCTTCACCAAAAGGCTTAAAACGAAGGCTAGTATCCATGTGGAAATCACTAACGTATGCATACGGGTGTAATGTTGTCAGATCTGCTGCACCACTCACAGTGTCTAGAATTGGGACGGTCACTCCTTTGATTGTCACTGTCAGACACTTTTCAAACTCGGAGGAGCAGCTTCCCTCCTACTTTAAACTCTTTCCGAAAACATTCCCCAACGGAGGCCCGCCAAAGGACCCCTTTAGTATTAGATCTAGTCAGCTTCGTAAAGAGTACCGTGTGCTTCAAAGTGAGCATCACCCAGATGTGGCAGCTGCGGCCGCAACTCTTGCTGGATCTTCCTCCGGATCTGCCACGGGTCCGGCGGACTACTCCTCGCTTGTAAATAAGGCCTACACAACCATGAAGAACCCGTACTCGCGGCTTGCACATATCATCCAGCTCCATCATCCGCGTAACCTCGACATTACACAAGACGAGGTGGCGAAGGGCCTAATTGCACAGTTTCAGAGCTCTTCTCAAGAGGCCTCATTAGAATATAAACAGATGCTCATGCTCGTATTAGATGCACACGAGAGCTTGGAAATGGCAGAGCTGGAACTGGACTTGGAAGAATTGTCAGACGAGAACGATGCGCGAATCCGTGAAAGTGAATCCAAGATCGAGACACTTCTTGGTGCGGATCCAATCGACTGGGACGACGTTATCCTCCAGGCCATCCAACTCAAGTATTGGGTTAACATACAAAACGGAATCAAAGATTGGGAACAGGGTAAGCCTGTTCATCTCACACACTGATAATAGCGAGGTTATTGCAGTACATTGTCATTACCTTGGTAGCTTATTATTAATAGTATACATTGTATCTTCGGACTATGTAATGGCTGCAAAATTAATGTTGTCAGAGAATCTATAAAGGCGGAGGAGGGGAACCGTGAGAACTGAGAGGGTGGGCAGCTACTGTAACCATCTGAGTCCACAATATGGCACTATTGCGATCCCAATGAAGGCAAAACCTATCTTCAGTTTCGACACTGGATTGCATGTGCATGGAATCTTCGACTCGCAGTGCAGGTGGGACTGACATATTGACGACTATCTCCGTCAGTGGGTGTGGTATGCATGATGAAATTAAGGGAAACAAAGGGATGAAAGTCAGAATTAGTTTCCTTCGCTGGCCATGGTTCTATCGTCGTCTCCGGCACCACCCTCAGGTTCTTCGTCGTCGTCTTCGTCATCCATGCCGCTCTCATCATCGTCACCCGAGCCAGACTCATCGTACTCGTTTGGTAACCCTAATTCACAATTCTCATACTCATCCTTTTCTGCATCTGATTGCGGGTGTAACCGTAACCACTTCATGCGCGGTCCGCTCGAGCTCACCTCGTTGATTTTGAATCCAAAGAGCTTTATGCCGAAGTCCAGCGAGTTGAATCTCTCGGCACGGATGCGGCATTGATTCTCGATCTCGGGAAACATTTTGACGAGGAGTCCAGGGAAAGTAGTGCCGAAAAAGGCACCATCGATATTGAGATACCTTGACAGCAGCGGTAAGTATATATCGTTACAGCAAGGGCAGTAGAGACGTACAGTCTCGTGGCCTGGAATATCAGTAGCCCCTACGGGAATCAAGTGCATACCATCGCAGTAGTAACGAGGACACAGACCAAACTCATTGCGTTCAAACTTGGTTGCCATTGCCGTAAGGCCAGGTTTTGAGATGATGTATCGCGAGTGGATGAGTCCGTAGAGAAGTTCAGCAGACCGCGCCAAGAGAACCTTGTTGGGAAGTTCGCGTATAGCAGCTGCACCCACCGCACCAACCCCCAGTGAGGCACCGCCGCCAGCACCGGCACCTGCGCCACCACGTATTTGCGCCCCGTTACCGGACACACCAGCTCCCTCGACACCAGCCCCGCCCGATCCTGTGGTCGTTGTGAGGGTCGGTTGGTCTTCAGCTGTCTCCACTTCGTAGTCCAAGATGGTATGAAGTGCCTCACGGTAGTAGGGAACCTGCAGTGAGAGCCCCGTCAAATTGAAATCGTCCTCGATGAAGTCCTGCGCCACCGGTACAAAGTAATCATGGCCAAACGATTCGCAGAAGGTCTGGATCCACGAGATGTAGTCGTCTTCAGGATCGCTCGACATTCTCGGTATGTGTGTGAAAGGGCGAAGGTCTGACGTTCGAACGTGTGCTTGTTGTTGCTCCCGGGTCGCTCAAACCCCTGTGCGTTTTTTTGCTCATCCATATTGAGCCCAGGTTTTGTGTAATTTCCTGCAGAAATGTGCACATGGCTGCAAACTTCTAGCGAGCAACGCAGCTTTGGGGATGTGTGATGGGCGAGATTCGGAGGCGAAAGGTGACAGGGACTTGGTGGTGACGTAATACGATCGTGTATTTCTTTGGTCAGTAGTTTTTTCCCCCAGCGTATTTGTCCGGGTGCAGCGAGGTATGCACAAATCGAAGATGTTCTCTCCATTCACAAGACTCAAGAGAGGAGAAGTTCAATTCTAGGGAAGCTCTTCCTCTTTGATATTCAATTGATCCCTCGTGTCTGTCGTCGCTATCTAAGATCAATTATACGCTTTTTCTTCACGTAAGTATGCCTCTTTTCGCTTCATAAGCACTAGCTCAAACAAGAAGTATGATAATCCTGCATATCCCGCGCACACATGTACGTGGTTGGGTTGGATTTTTTTTATCTACTAGAATGAACTATCACTCTCGTATTCTTTGGCCCACCCACTGCACACAGCAAGATGTTCGATCCACATCCATACACTCTCCTACTCACTGTGCTAGCTGTAATAGTCATCCAGCAGAGTGTCAAGGCAATTGGGAAGCCTGTGATCCAGAAATTTGTATGGAGAACATGGTGTATGAACATAGCTCCACTTCTCTATGCTAATAAGGAAAGTGTTAAAGGTAGCAGCAGCAGCAGCACTTCGCCATCTGGTGCTTCAAATCTCATGCAGCTCACGAAGAAGCAGACCGAATTAAGAGAAACAATTACCCTGCGCAATAGTATTAGCGCACAAGATCAGTATGCCAAATGGACCAAATTGAACCGCCAAGTAGATAAACTTGAGGCAGAGATTAAACAATTGAATGCCGCGTTAGTACAAGACGAGCAGCGCGTGGGTAAGTATGTTGGCTACCTTATAACTCTTGCCACGACGTTGCCCATTTGGTTCTTCCGCGTATGGTTTAGAAAGGTAATTCTCTTTTACTTACCTCCCGGTGCCTTGCCGTACCCAGTGGAATGGATTTTGGCTCTTCCGTTTGTGCCGACCGGCGGTGTTGGTTTAAGTGTGTGGATGTTTGCTCTCAACTCCGTTGTTGGCTCGCTTGTATCTTTTGTCGAGTTTGAATTCTTCGAGCCCAAAGTGGAGAAGCCAACTCCGCCTGTTGACGAGAAGCAAGTTTCAAACAGCAACAACGATGTAAACGCCTAGTGCGGCATTCTTACACTACATAGTACATACTCAAACACTAATGCATGATTTTTTATTAGTATTTACAAGATCTATAGTAAAGTAGTTCTTCTAGTCGATCGGTCGAGCCTCAAAAAAGATTGCTCAACTCTCTATACCTCTGCTTCATAATGCGTCTTAACTCGTCAATATCCATTCCTTCACCTGAGTACACCCGTTTGGTTCCTCTCTTCACATGCGAACGGAAGGAATCGAGAGCCTTCCGGTGGAAAATGGGGATAATGGAGCTCTTTGTCATCTTGTTTGTGCCCCCAGTTGCGCCAGTTTCACCTTTGTTGAAAGTGCTGTCGAATGATAGGAAATACCACGGATCGACTGCCTTAGTCCAGCACATGAGATCAGTAGAATACTGGAACACCTCGTCCGTCTCCTCAAACATCACGGTTGGCGCACCGGTATCCGAATCCACTTCATAAGCCTTGATGGTTCGAGTGACACCTGAGCGGAGCTCGACTCCGAGCCCGTTCTTCCTCACGGTCTCAGCTTCATCACCACTTTCATGGCCAGCTTGTTTAACCTCGCAGTTCCATATGGCAGCTATGCTAACACCGTTGACCACGCTCACCAAACCACGCCTGCTTACCAGGCTGGGAAGTCGCCAGACATAGATGAGCCCGCTGCTGGTGACACACAGAAAAAAGTCACCTCCTTGCCTTACTATTATGGCATTTCCACCGAGCTCGATCGCTGGGCTTGCATATGAGCCTGTATGTGAGTTCACAAGTTGAAGAGTCCCCAGGAAGGAGATCAATGCGTAGTAACTAAGAACGCTACCAGCCAGCGGTAGCTGCAGTTTTACCATAAGAGGTACCGCGTGTTGGACTTTGTATGGGAAGTAGAGTGTGTAACGGCGCAATTTGTCATCCATGCTATTGGTCACTATGCACACTGTAGGGTCTTGGAAGTCGATACGATCATTATGTACATAGTCGAGGTCGTCATTCTCGTCCCACGAGGGCCCGTTGCGTACTTCAATAGTGGAAATCGATTCACCATTTGTACCCAGCAGGTTTTCCTCCGATGGTTTTACTCTGTCCGGGGCGCTCAGAACAACTACACTGAACGCTAAATCCTCGTCATGCGGGTCATAAGTGGTCAGAATCGTCCAGTCGCTGCCATTACCAATTTCTTTGGGAGCACTACCAAGCGATTCATTGAGAGCACTTGGGTGGTGGAAGAGAAACTCCGGCAAATTTGATGCATTCTTGAATGACGTGGGATATCGGTTCTCCATAGCTATACGTTTGAGTTTGGTGCGTTGTCTTTTCCGAGTAGTTTCCGAGAGACCAGCACCTCCTATGGCAGAATCATCTCCATCACGCCCACTTTCCTCGATCATACCCATATCTTCATTGTCATTGTCGTGGTCTTCGTTGGCGTCCTGGTTAATGGATGGTGCCTCCAATCCACCATACTGGGTGACTCGGGACTTTATTCCATGGACAGACGTCTGAATACCGGCTTTTGGAAGTATATACAGGGTAAATGATATCTTGGAGGATAGGTTTGATGATGACGGGAGGTTCGGGTTTCTACCGATACTGCTAATGCTTTTCAAGCCCCCGCTCGTGGATACTGCGGCTCGAGATCGGGAAGCGGAGAGGAATGGGGAAGCGGAAGGCTTGGAAGTCGAAACTAACATCGGTGCCACTCTTTTCTTTCCGTCTTTAGTTATGGTCACGCTCTGAGTGAGTCTTTTGCGAGGAGAAGGGGGTGCCACTGGCTCAGAAACAGCCGAAGTACCAACCACTGGCAGAGCTTGAACACCGCTGCCTTCGCCTGCGGAGACAACAGCTTTTGTTTCTGGTACCTGGTCAAGCTTTGTGGATGCAGGCAGTGGAACTAAGACGTCAGCAGCCTCTTCTGCTGCCCTCTCCTTGTCCTCTAGTTGTAGCTGCTCAACACTCTCTGCAAATATTGCACTTTCCCTATCAGTGCCGTATCGATGTAGCTGTAAGTCGTTCATCCATGCCCCTACCACTTGGCCACCTAATTCTCCCAGTTCGAACTTGACGCATGTGATTGACCCATCGAGACAGCTCACATAGAGGGTTTCGCCGTCTGGAGCCCAGCATATGTCTGTAATTGAGTCTTCGACAATATTCGCCGCAACTACAATCGGTGTGCTTGATGTTGTACTCCAAACCGCAAGTGAAAGGTCTTGGCCACCAGTGGCCACGACAGTCGAGAAATCGGTCTTGGTATCACCTCCATCGTTGGCGACCGAAGGAGCCTTCGCTTTCTGAAATAATCGTGGGCTGAACAGACACACCTCACACGGCGCTTCATGCCCTATCAACGAGATGTCTGTACCCCAGTTTCCTCTGTTGATAATTGCCACTGATGTCACAGGACCATTAGTTGCGTTTGGGACAGCGATGTGCTGCCCATCCGGAGACCACGACATTCGACGAAAGTATGAGGTTAGCGGACTCTTTTTGAACGGGTCGATCACCAAGTGTTCCATCTGGAACTCGTGCTCGCCACGCAGGGGGTGCTTTCTGTGGTACCTGAAGATGCGTACCGTACGGTCATCTGATGCCGTTGCGAAAAACTTGTTTGCTGGGTCAAAAACAATTCCCTTCACCATCGACTGGTGTACATCGTAGCGCTTGATCCTTTCAAATGTGTTGCCATTCCAGATGATAATCAGTCGATCGAGACCAACTGTCACAAGTAAAGACCCGTCGGGCGACCAGGCAATGTCTTGCACGTCATTATCGTGTGCTACAAGTCTCTTGCGCACAGTCCAATGTTCCAAGTCGGCTGCTGCTCCGTCAAGATCACCAAATTGCTTCCGTGGTGCCGCCAAAGTGGCCTCTTTCTCCCAAATAAGGACAATCTTGTCATCAGATCCCGAAGCCAAGTACTGTCCATTGGGGGAGAACTTGACGCAAGTGACCGCTCCGTTGTGTCTGCTCATAGTACAGAGTGCCTGTCCTGGAAGTGGCTCACTGGCAGTCCCAGTGCCTGCAGTTCCTCTAGCCCCGGCATTCATGGCACCATCAAGAGCATTTATCTCCCCACTGCTATTTTTGTTGCCCTTTTTCTTGTTCTTCAGTTTGCTGTTCTTTTCGTCATAATCTATATACTGGAGTACCAGCTCCGGGTTCCAGATCTTGACATTTCCATCAAGACCTCCAGATGCCAAGCGCGAGCCACTATTGTTGATGGCAATAGTGTAACATCCTACCTTCTTGTTGTCGGCTGCGAATGGTTAGTAAATGAGAGATTCGTGATTATATTATTATTTTCCTCTACAACTAGAAAAACATGACGTAACACTTACCCTGGTGTCCGAACCACGGAATCTTCAATATGTGCATGGTGGTGCTGCTGGAGGGTAGTAACCGACCCACTGAGGGAAGTTTGACATGCCAGTTTGTTTTTGTTAGGTGGGCATCACGTGAATTTAGTGGTGGAAAATGCGACAACTGTATTAAAAGTGCTGCATGTGGTATTTCTCTTGCAATATGCGCTCCTTACACTTTGTTATTTTCTTCTATTTTATTACTCAAGTTAGTTGATGTGTAATTTCTCATTGATTCTTGGTCTCTTCAAAGGCCAAATTCCAACTTAACAGCCTTGCCAAACTTCTCCAAACCGTTTTTCAAAGCATCCAAAGGAACTGCAGCATATGTACCTCTGAAGAAAATCAAGTTCGGGTTCTTGCCTTCAGCCACGACTTCAGGCTGAGGTGGGTCAGTCTTACCTTCGACCTTGAACCAGGACCCTGGAATCATCAAACATCCTTGCTCCAATCCTTGCTCGTAAATCAGGTTCTCCACCTTTAATGGGTCTCTTCCGAATTCTTCCCACTTTGGGTGCTTTGAGGCATCGAAAGCAGTGGTAAAAAACATACCAGCGACAGGTGGTACGAACTCGGTCACCTCCTTTGGGAAAAAGCTGCTGACTGCATCAATGGCCACATCTCTCTTGTGGGTGTATTCGGCTCTCAAGCCAATCAACCAGTCCAAGTAGCCCGCTTGGCCCCATCTTTGCAAGAGACCATTAGTGAGTGATGTAGAAAGTCCTGCAGGGCATTGAATCGACACCTCGTGCAATCTTACGAATCTTTCCAAGAGTCTAGCTTGACCAACAATCCATCCGATACGAATACCGGGGGCAATCACCTTGGAAAAGGAGTCCAATCTGATGACTCTTCCTTCAGTATCCAAAGACAAAAAGGAAGGAACCAACGCCTTGAGGAATTCTTCGTGCAGATGCACCTGCTTCCCGCTTCTTTTAGATACATCGGAGGTATAGGTTTCCATTTGCAAAAAGTAGTATGGTTCGTCCTCTACAATGATTAAATCGTGCTTGATAGCGATGTTGTAAATCTCCTTTCTTCTCTCGGCGCTCAAACTGGACCCGGTCGGGTTCTGTCCCGTGCTGATGGTATAGAGGAGTCTGGGCTTGTTTGGGCCCACCCAGTTGTCCAATTGAGCATCCAAGGCAGACGGAATGATACCCTCAGAATCCATGGAAACAGGGATGGTGTTAATTCCCTGTGCTTGGACAGTCTCCAATGCGGAAGAGAAGCTAAATTCCTCTGTCAATATGTTATCTCCTCTGGCACAGAAGGTTCTTAAAGCACTATCCCACGACTCGGTGTTTCCGACAGACAAAACGACGTCCCAATCCTCGTATTGAGGCTTGTGAACAGTCTGGGTGTGCTCCCTGATGAACTCGAGGAACTCTGGTTGTCCCTCAGTGTAGCCGTATTGCAATGATCTGGCCAACTCAACATCCTTCAAGGCTGGGTCGTTGAGTTCACGACGCTTGAATACCTCGACAACGCTCTTGTCATCTTTGGTGATCTGAGCACCAATGCCATTAACAAATGGAGGCGTAGGGATATCCGCAGTTACCTTGTCAAAGGGGAAGTAATCACTCAATGGTAAGCCACCACCTAAGAAGGTCATACCTGGCTGCCCAAAATATCTAAACGCGCATTTCAATGGCGAATTCTGTCTTGAACGTGACTCTACGGAGAGGTGGTGCGACAAGTCTTTGGATGCTGGTTTGGTCATTGCTTCTTTGATAAAGGTGTATTCAGAAAAGAAGAGTTGAAATGTTTAAAGAATTCTCAAATATTCAAGTAGATTTACAAAATGAGTAATCGTGTTCGACTATATACAGGCGTTATCTGAGTCAACAGCTGCAGCTAAGATTATAAAGAATCGCAATGGAAATGGCTGGGTGCGCGTCCAGTTGTTACGTAATAGATTGTCTTTGGTGAATGGATTTCTCTTCCTCGATAGAACACACAGAGATGCTCCAAGAAACACCTCTGCATGTTGCAAGAATTGTCGCAAGAGCTTGAGGGTGGCTTATTTCCCCACACTATAGTTGGACTGAGAGAGAGCCCGAGTCATTCCGCGAAGGCTGGCCCGATGCAGGTTTGCAGGGAGTCCTACAACAAAAGGCGAACGCCGTAACTCTTGCCCCAACAAAGGCGCAAGTAGCCTTATTCATTCCAATGTAAACAATGACCGATTTGGAGTCAGTTTACACTTCCATCCTGCTCACCATTTATGTCTCACCTTTATTGTCACGTGAGCAAAGCTTAGCGAGCGCATTGCAAAAGATGAATCAGATTGACCGTTGCAAAGCTTATTTTGTTTGGTTTATGTAGCAGCGCCAGAAACGAACTACTGAGTAGCACATGTGAATGCAAAACTCTCGAAATGTAGCAGAAAACTGAATTTCAGCGTTGTGGTGAAACGTTTCTTCGAATAGTCAATTCCAGGCACATTTTTCCCCACATTATAGACTGATAATGCGGTGTTACGCAGGCATACAGGGTGCAGTCTGCCCGCGGATCCAAATTTCGCAGCAATCTGCAAGCGATCCAATCGCTTATATAGCGTGTTCAGGCGAAGACATAAAAAATAACTACTCCTGAGCATTTGAACGATGGGCAGAACTATAGGCAGAACTATAGCGCGGTATGGGAGGAAAAAGATAGAAACGACGGACAGTTAAAAACTAGTAAGAAAGCTCAAAATAAACTATTTGACAACAGTAACGCGCTTGGATAGGTCCCTGGTGTGGTTATACTTCTCTGATTGTCTTTCTCTTGCCTGGAACTTCCATCTGAGTGCATTTGCTCGTTCATCCCGCTGATTGTTGTTTGCTTTTCCATAGCACGTTTGATTTTTCGTACCTTAGCCGACAACCTTCTTATGCAAGGGTGAGTATTCATGAAAAAATAAACTGCATCACATGCGCATGGCAAGGAACTTATTCTTAACAGCACACTCCGCAATATATAAATAGAGAGTTTTATCGAAGCATGCTGAAAAGTCCCTAGTTGTTTCTACTAACCCACGAAGCCATAATGGTCACTAGAGAAGAGATTGTTAAAGAATTCTCGAGCGAGTTTCTCGACGTTGTCGGTATGACCATCACGGTCGATGGCCATGATTCAGAAATTGAATACCACAGAGATATGGAACCTCTCCCTGAAAAGATGCACATGATTCTTCCTGAATACTGTACTTACCACTTAAAAATCAAATACAGAGTGAAAACAAGAGAAATCAAGAATCTTCACTACTACCATGCGGTCAAAAAGGCTGGTATCGCAGTGAGGACCAGAAATTTGGATATCGGCGATGTGCAGCCAAATGTAGAGGATGAAACATACACCGCCTCGTTTGAACCCGATACTTTACCCGGTGGCATGTTTATTAGAGGCACGCACCCAGCTGTCACCACCTTCTCGGAAAATGGTAAGGAGATCTTTACATTCCACTGGAGCATTGAAATTGCAAAAAAGGAAACGGCCCCGTCCATTAAAACATAAGAGGTAACTTTGGCATACTTTTAAATTTGACAAAAATAAATTTATTTATATGAAAGACAAGAAGATTGTGTAGTTTGATAAGATTCAATCTATAGCATGAAGAGAAACAGTTTTCTCTAGCAATTGAATCTTGTTGCTACGTAGATGCTGGAGTGTCACTATGGGCATGAAAATTGCTGCGACTCTTTTCGTTGCCAAAAAGAGTTCGAGTCAACGCATACAGCCTGCAACCGAGCGTGCGAAATTGTGGGGGATGGCGCACGACAAGAGAACGCCCTCTGTAGACGAGATCTTATACTTTAATCTCTGAACTGGATAAATGTATTTCCAGACCTCTCCATTGTTCGATCAGCCTTGTACAAGCAGCAACAAGGACGTTCCATCAACCCTGTATCCTTTCAATCTCTTCGTCCCACTAATCGGCGCCACTTGGCAGGATAATGTTATCATGCAGTACTAGCGATAAGGGCAAACCCCCCACTCAACCCCCACCCTCCACTAAGTTGTGCCCGTGCAAAATGGCCACATAAATATGAAGGTTTCACAATATCGATCCGTGTCACGCGTTTATTGTGCACCACTCAACGTCATTTTTTGTACTGGCATACTGCCTACACTGGACCAGATTATTTATATCATATTATTTCCGGGCCAAAACTTGAATCTCAAATTTCCTCAATACCTACCACGCAATCACTTCCCACCGATCAATTCACCGAATAAACATGAGTTCCCCCAAAAGGAGAATAGAGAAAGATGTCATGGATCTCATGATGAGTGACCATGACGTTGAGCTTATCAATGACTCCATCCAGGAGTTTTACGTCATCTTCCACGGGCCATCAGATACCCCCTACTCGGGAGGTACCTGGAAGATCCGGGTGGAGTTACCGGACCAATATCCGATCAAGTCGCCCTCTATTGGCTTCTTGAACAAGATATATCATCCAAATATCGATGAAAGCTCTGGGTCAGTGTGTCTCGATGTCATCAACCAGACCTGGTCACCAATGTTTGGCTTATTGAACATTTTTGAGAACTTCTTGCCACATTTATTGCGGTATGCTAATCCGAGTGACCCCTTAAATACAGATGCGTCTAACTTGATGAACAAGGATGCAAACAAGTACTTGGAAACAGTCAAGATGTACGTACAGAAGTATGCCAAAGACAAACTGATTAGCGAGCACCAGGAGGTTGATGAGGATGACGACGAAGATGACGAGTTGAGTGATGTAGGCAGTTTATCAAGTGACGATGATGATGATGGTGACGACGCTATGGATGTTCATGGCGAGTTTGAGATGTAAGAGATTTTTGGTTTGGTTATTGCATATATTTAGTAGATCTAAGGGAAGGAGGCTGGGTAATAGAAAGTTCCGTACCGGTATGAATTGAACATTGTCATAGAAGAAGGCACGAAGTGGTGCCAATCAGTAACACCGCAATTACTCGCAATGCGATCATAGTAGAAAATTTGCTACACGGATGGGGTGCAGTGTCCCGATCGTTGTAATTCATGGTTCACATAGTAAATTACTCGTTTGCTTCATGTTTAGCGCACAATAAAATGCACTCCACAAGTGCGTCGTCATAGCTCATAGCTTGGTCTTCACCTTTTGGGAGTCTCCTTTGTCTCCCCAGCTCATTTCTGATTTTCTTCTCTGCCCTCTTTTGGCGTCTCTTTCTAATAATTTCCGCTCTCTTTGCAGCTGGTGATCTCTTTGGGATCTTAATCTTGAGATAGCTGATGGCGTCCGACCGCTCTGTCAACCAGATAATGTTCTCCGGGACAATCTCATTCTCTTTGTACTCAAACTCTCTTTCGTAGTTGAGCTCTTCTGACCTTAAAATGAGCTTGCTGATTCCGGTTCCGCTAATGTAAAGTTCAAATGAATGGAAGGGTTCGGACTCGTGGGTGATTCTCTTCACACATATCTCAAAGTTTGGGCCCACTCTGTAGGTGCTTGTTTGTGGGGAAGGAACAAAGTCATATCTAACTTTTGAGCTTAGTTCCGGCAAGTGCCGACTCGATTTTGTGCTCAAGGAGCTGGAGTTTTCCGGACTCGAGCTCCTTGAGGGAACATGAGAAGGCGTTTCCAACGAACTAGCGAGAGAAGACATGGGGAGGAGAGCAAGCTAAGAGTTATAATTCAACAGGATTGGATCTAGGTGAAAGACTTAGATACCAATGCCGAGTACCAAATGTAAAATCATACATACCTGGTCCAGGATTTATTTACAGTTTTATACACTTCTGAAATGTATACGTAGCTATACTTTTCTATACGTGCTCAAATGCTACGGCGTACTATTAAGCTGAATTGCAACCAAAATGCGAACTAGAAAGTTCCACGGCTGCGAATTCACTCGGTTTCGGAAGAATAGCCGGTTACGTCACCCTAACTCTGAACCTCAACAATTACAAAGGACACGACAGTAATACGGCTATTACACAGCGTAGAGTTCATTTATCTTTCTCATTGAGGTGGAGTTTGATTGTGCGGCCGTGCGGGTTTGGCAGCCCGTAACGATGAGTCACTATATGTCGTGGCCCGACCCTTCCTACCCTACTGACTTACTCTTGCTCTCCGAGGTTTAACAAAATTTATATATGGAGAGATCAGTTCGCAATGGTATACATGTTGTGACATTTGTATTCACGTTCGAGACGTTGCGTTAGCTGACACTGCTTATAGAAGACATGGTGATCGCGGCTTCTGTAGTCTTTACCCGCTAAGAGATGAAAATTCGCAGCCGCTAGTCCAATATGCACACTATTGCAGCACTCTTAGCGGTTCGGATACCCCATAAATTGCTATCATTCTCACCCTTCTCCATTGCAATCCCTAACCCTCAGCAATGCTTAGATCTTCACTTCAAAGAGTCACTGTTCGTACGTACTCAATCGAGACGTCTGCGAAAGTTATCGCTTCTTTGAAAAATCCAGACCTAGTCAAAACCAAGGGCTTCGTCAACGGCAAGTGGATTACACCATCTGGTGCTGACGCATCCACCATCACAGTGACAGACCCAGCACTTTACCCTGACCCGTCTGGCAAAATTGCAGAGGTAGACTCGCTCGGAACTGCTGACTTCAATAATGCAATTGACGCTGCGTATGATGCCTTCCTGACTTTCAAGACCTCCACAGGCCGCTATAGAGCTGAAATCCTCTTAAACTTATACAACTTGATGAAGGAGAATCAAGATGATTTAGCTAAGCTCATAGTCTTGGAAAACGGTAAGCCTTACGCTGATGCCTATGGAGAAGTGGGGTACGCCGCCAGCTTCTTTCAATGGTTTGCTGAGGAAGCGCCACGCATAAGCAATGAAATAATACAATCGGCTAATAAAAACAACCGCATTCTAGCGATAAGGCAACCTGTTGGTGTGTGCGGGATCTTAACACCATGGAATTTCCCTGCTGCTATGATCACTCGTAAATTGGGGGCTGCTGTCGCCGCCGGATGTACCACAGTCATCAAACCAGCTTCCGAGACTCCCCTCTCGGCACTCGCCCTTGCACATTTAACGGATTTGGCTGGCTTCCCTCTGGGCGTGGTAAATGTCTTACCTTCACTGGACTCGGCCAAGATTGGCAAACTCATGTGTGAACACCCGAAGGTGAAGAAAATCTCCTTCACAGGATCCACTAGAGTCGGGAAGATCTTGATGGGACAGTCTGCGTCGACGTTGAAGAAGCTCTCGTTGGAGTTGGGTGGTAATGCTCCATTCATAGTGTTTGATGATGCCGACATTGACAAGGCCGTGGTTGGTGCCATAGCGTCCAAGTTCCGCAGTAGTGGACAAACTTGTGTATGTGCCAACCGTGTCCTCGTCCATGAGTCTGTTTACGAAGAGTTTCTGCAAAAATTCGTGGCTAAACTAAAGGAAACAACTACAGTAGGTAATGGATTCGGGCAGGACGTAACACATGGTCCTGTAATTCACGCAAACTCTATGAAGAAGGTTAGACAACACATCGAAGACGCCACGAGTAAAGGTGCAAAAATCTTGCTTGGTGGTCACAAGCTTCCCAAATTGGGCGAAAACTTTCACGAGCTCACTGTTTTAGGAGACGTAACCCCAGATATGCTTATCAGTCAAGAGGAGACTTTTGGACCTGTTGCCCCGCTTATAAAATTTCTGTCCGAGGAAGAAGCAATTCGTTTGGCCAACGACACTGACGTTGGATTAGCAGGCTACTTCTATTCGGCAAACAATAGTAGAGTGTTTAGGGTCGCGGAGGCGTTAGAAGTGGGTATGCTTGGAGTAAACACAGGCGCCATTTCCGAGGCTGCAATGCCATTTGGTGGTGTCAAGGAGTCTGGGTTTGGAAGAGAGGGATCCAAGTATGGAATCGAGGACTACAGTGTCTTGAAATCGGTGGTATTGAACGTCGAATAGGTGTATAATCTATACATGTATGATACAATTGGGGAGTATGAGGGTCAAGGAACAATGGTACTTACGTGGAAGGCATATTCTCCAAGTCTTCAGATACTCAAAGCGGAATTTCCTCTACCTGTAGTGGTTCCAAGGGTAAAGCAGTCTCTGCTGCAGCCTCAGGAAGTATACCTTCGGCCTCTTCAATCTGCGCTTCTTCGTCTACTTCGGCCACATCATCTTCGTTCGTGAATTCTGTTAAGTTCTGCTCCTTTGGAAGTGGTAATTCGCCATCTTTCTTTGTTTGAACGGGCACATTGAAATTCACTCCTAACACGGGTTCGAACAGTCTACCGTTTGATATAGTCAAGTGGGTATCTGGGTTCTCTTTTGCGTAGTCCTCGAGTAAAACTGCTCTCAATTCAGCGATTTTTGCTGGTTCGTCCAACTTCTTGGACAAGTTGTCGACTATAGATTCTGTGTGGCTCTGAGTGTTAGCAATGGAGCTTTTGAGCTGATTAACTTCTGCTTGTAGTTTTGCAAGCAGTTCCTTAAGATCGACACTCTGAGGGTTTATTCTTGTCGGAAGGTCTGTGGTCCCAAACATGGCGCCATACATCCATGACATCTCCTCTACCAACTTTGCACTTGTCACAGACTTGAGGGTGAGAGACATGAGTCCATTTTGCTTCGTTACTCCATTCACGATGGAGGAGGGGAAATGCACAAGCAGTTCATTTGGTGCTTCATATGCTGTGGGCGGTATCTGCTGTACGTAGCTTTGGGTTGAGAGTCTTTGCCTTTTTGACATAGCTTGAGTGGTAGAGAGTAAGGAGTCTAAAGAGTGAGTAGGAGCCTCTTAGTGTTTAGTTCGGAGAAATCATTTTCGATGTGTATATATGTATGCAGGACGTGTCTGCATCCGTGGTGTATGGATGTATATAGCCGTTGCAGTCCTCAAGAGATTCGTCTGCACCCCCGCCCCACAGGGTAAAAGATATTCACCAAATCATTGAACGTGAGTTGTTCATTACTCATGATAACGCTACATAGGTATTTCTTAAAGACTTGCATATTCTTAGTCTAGGTAATAGGTGACTTTAAGATACGCAATTCAAAACCAGTTCCAATTTGTTCCAACAAATGCAAAAATTAGGAACAAATAGGTCAACTTCCTTTGAAAGATTTTTCTTGGAGTCAGGACAAGTGAGACGGCACCTGCTATCTGTAACTTGAAACCAGAATATACTGGTTTCCACTAAAGTTTCTGCCCACAATACATTCCATTCAAATCAGTGACTTCTTTGTTATATAGAATGTGTTGCATAAACATCGATGAATTTTTTAGATAAGACTTCGCATCGATTTCCAAATTAAGCTTTGCTTCCGTATGTTAAAGAAAAAACCCGGGTTGGCTTGGTAAAACCAACGGCTCTTTACAGGGTTCTTGGAATAATTCTTTTGTAACGATTCAATCGTAGAGGTGGTATATAAATACATCCTTGAGTCATCTACCTCACTGAGAGAATATTGTTCATGCTGAACACATGAGAGGGAAATTGTCGCTTGGGTGCAAGTATATTTGATCTGAGCCATATATTTTCGGGCCATATTTGATCTTTACTTTAGAAATAAACATATGGGACTGGCATTCCGCCCTTATCGCAGACATAGCATTACCGCCCGCGGTCAATATTTCTACCCAGGCTTATAAGATGTAGCTGAAAAACCCACACTCAGAATCTTAATTTTTAATTACCACTCTAACATGACTGTAGACGAACCAACTACCCTTATCATCACTGGAGATGTGAAAAAAAATACTCCTATTGCAACCAAAGGAAAAGGAATTTACCTCACCACAAAAACCTCCAAAAATGGAGTCGAAAGTACAGTTATTGATGGAATGACTGGAGCTGCCGTTGGAGCCCTCGGATGGGGAGATGAAGCTGTAATTGATATCATCACAGACGCGGCGAGGGAAACTGTATACTCATACCCAGGGATTATTGGTAACAACTATGCGCAGCAGTTAGCAGACTTCTACATAAAAAACTCACCTCCAAACGCTTTTGCAGCCGCCTTGTGGACAGGTTCAGGATCGGAGTCTAACGAGAATGCATTGAAGATTGCCTTCCAATACTTTAGAGCACAGGGTAAGGTTGGAAAGAGAAAGTTTATTTCGAGGATGACTTCGTACCATGGGTACACTATTGGAGCCCTTTCTATCGGGAGTTCATCAAGAGCAACGTACTTCAGTGACATATTACTCCCTGAAGAGACTTGTCTTAAAATGCCCGAGTGTCACCCTTACCGTTATCAAAAAGAAGGAGAAACGCTGGAGGAATACAAAGATCGTCTTATATACCAATTAGAGGAAATGATATTGAGAGAAGGACCAGAGACAATCTGCTCAGTTATCGTTGAACCACTTCCTGGCTCCTCTCTTGGAACCCTGCCACCACCTTCAGGATACTTGCTAGGTATTAGACAATTGTGTGATAAGTACGATATTTTAATGCACTTAGACGAAGTGATGTGTGGCACTGGACGGGTTAACAATGGAGGTTTGAATTGTTGGGAAAATTTCTTACCCTTGGATCAAGGACCTGATATCCAAACTGTGGGAAAAACCTTAGGATCAGGATATGTCACCATTGCCGGAGTATTGGTGTCTCCTAAAGTTAAGGAAATGTATGCAGCTACCAACTCTATTATTGCCGGTGCTCAGACTTACCATGGCCACGGGTTCAATTGCTTGGTTGCCCTTCGCATCCAAGAAAGGATCAAAGAGCTCAAGTTGACAGCGAATATGTTTGCAATGGGGAACCTCATGGGGGCCATGTTTAAGGAGAAATTGATGAAGTCAAGCCCGCCTTCCGCAATCACCGGCGACATTAGAGGCCTCGGTGGGTTCTGGTCGATAGAGTTCGTGAAAAACGTCAAGACAAAGGAGGTGTTTGATTTGCTGTTGGATGTTGGACACAGAGTTCAGGATGTTTGCTTTGCTAATGGAATCACTGTGATGGGGATGCAAGGAAGTTTCAAAGGTACAGGCGACCACATTTTGATTGCACCTGCATTCATTATTACTCGTGAAGACGTTGCAAAAATTGTTGACATCGTGACCAAGTCTGTCTTTCAAGTTGAAGAGGCTCTCAAGTTGGAAAGTTATTTATGAACCTTTGGGAATTTGAATTGTGTACCCTTAAATATTTTATGAATCGTTAACGTATTCTATTTCTTTTTTTGCAGCAATTTTCTTTTTTTGCAACCATGGTGGAGGTGCAGGACTATATGTACCATGTAGACACAGTTCCAGATGCCGAATACCTGAACTTGTCTATTCCAACAAAGGATATCAGTGAGGTTAATGGCTACCAGCTGAAAGCTCGGCAATGATGTGGTTTGGTCGCCTGATAATTACGTGAGTGAAGAGACAAAGAACTGATACACGAAAAATAATTTGTTCGTTTTCTCGTCCCTCTCAGAGTATAGACTGCAACTTCATGGACTGGCAAGCATATGTTGGTGGAAAGGGGACCGCAATTGGAGAATTTCTTGAACATTAAAGCATAGATCATGGTATAGCGACAAGTTTCACTAGTATTGTGCAAATATTCTCCGGACATGAATGTGTGCTCTCCTTAACTAACAGCCATTATCGTTTGCTATCAAAAGCACATTCTCTTGAACAACCGCTGGGAGAATGGTACAGACACCTCGATTCAGAGTATGCATGGGGGCAACTGCATTAATTGTCTACCACTCCTCAGCACTCAGTACGAACAGTGAAAACAATATCAAATAACCAGCGCAGAAGCAATGGCGGCTCATTTCCCAATTTGGCCAGTAAAGTTAAACTCAAAAAATCTCCCAAAGTCGAACCATGGCTGTAATCTGGAGCAACCCCTTACATAAGATCGTAGAAGTTTATCACATACCAACAAGTTTGTTCAAGCTCCTGATATCTCTGCTGTGAGAACCCAGACCACCAAGCTCTTATTTTTGCAACCGTGGGCTATTGCTGAAGAGAGCCGAACCATATTGCAACTTCGGGCCGCGTCCTGGAAAAAAAATTTTGTAGGCAAGCCTTTCGCTTATTTTTCTTTCAATTTGTCCCAAATTAGTTACCCTCCTCTCATAAGCGTAGTGGATGCTACTGCACAGTGCACACGCGTATCCAAGCCGATTTTTTCTAGTGCTGTCTGCGAGGACTGAAAGTGCGCAGAAAAAGCTGAGCAGCCCAAGTCCAGTCTAGAAGTGTCTTCTGCAACACGACACGGCTAGTGTACCCCCAAACACAGCTATACCAATATGGAAGGATCCGATCCTCAGGTTTACATAGCCACGTATCTGAGTGTAAGTATCATAGAGAGAAACCCTAGGGCGAGTCTGTGAGCCTCTTCTATTTAATGCCCCTTTGTTGGATAAGAAACTCTAGAGCGGTTTACGCGTTAGCGGTGACTTCCAACCTAATTCAACATTCTTACTAACTATTGCGAAAGACGGAAGTGTATGAATGTACTATAAATGACACCCCCATTATGAGGCGGTGCAAGGACAATTGGGTGAACGCGACTCAGATATTGAAGTGCTGTGACTTCCCAAAGGCCAAGCGGACAAAGATATTGGAAAAAGGTGTTCAACAGGGCCTTCATGAGAAAATACAAGGAGGTTATGGCCGCTTCCAAGGGACATGGGTTCCACTCGAGGACGCACAGAGACTTGCGGCAGACTATGGCGTAAACCCCCCTGTGCTTTACCTTGACTTGAGTGATCCAAACTTGGTGATCCCCAAAAAGAGCAAGCAGATGAACAAGGATGGAACACCAGTAAAGCGTAAGTACGTGAAGAAGAAGAAGCCACTCGATGACACGCCAACTAAGAAGCCCAAATTCGATGACTCCGAGATGTACATGTCTTCGCAAGACTCGTTCCGTGGCAATGGCCAAATATCACATACGCTGCAGCAATTGCAATTTCAATTACAACAGCAACAACAGCAGCAACATCAACACATTCAGGCACTGACCCAAGCACATCACCCGCATATGCCTCCCACCTTCAACCAATCGGAGTTCATTGTTCCAGGAGGAGGAAACAGCACTGGGCTGAGTTTCACGGCTGGTCCAAGACAAGGAGGAGGAGATTTCCAGAACTATCAAATGTACCAACGATTTCAACAACAGCAACAACAACAACAACAGCAACTCCTCCAACAACAACAACAGGCACAGCAGCATCCGGGAATACCTCAGCTACACCAGATTCCTACGCAGATCTCACCACAAATTCAAGGCCAAGTCCCAACTGGAAGTGTCACTGGTCAAATCCAGCCTGCACCTCCCAAATTCTACGGGTCTGATGGAGCCAATGTGGCATACGGAAACTTTCCTACGAACTCTATACCCCAGCAACAGCAGCAACAACATGCGCAGATTATTGGCCAGTTCCAGCATAATAACAACACGAATAGTAATAACACCAGTCAACATGCCATGTCACAGTCAACAAATGATGCTACGTGGTCTCAGGAGGAGAATAATAATAATAGCAATAACAAGGAGTCTGATACCTCTGTATCTTCTGCTGATGACTTGGGTCACCCAAAGAAGAGCCATAACAACGACCAGGGCCACAGCAGAACCCACATGGAGAGCCCACAAATGAGGAACGAGCTCATGGATACAGGTGGATCGGACGACGAGAATTCGTACTCGTCGCAGTTATTACGGTTCTTTAGCGAAGATAATGCTCCGATCCCCTATTTCATTTACAACCCCCCCTACGACTTCAACATCAACGAGGCCATTGACGACGAGGGACATACCCCGCTTCATTGGTCTGCTTCAATTGGCAACTACAACATGATCCATCTTTTGATTTCCAAGGGAGCCAACCCACTTGTAGTGAATAACTTTGGGTTGAACCCGTTAAGTAAATTGGTACTGTTCAATAACTGTTATGAGCTCAAAAACTTTCCGAAAGTTTTGGATGACTTAGAGTTGTGTCTCATCAATACAGATATAAACGGCAGAACGCCAATTCACTACTTGTGTCAGTTTGTGAAGGTGAAATCAAAATATGAGAGCTTACGCTACTATATGGACATTATCATGAACAAATTGATCGCTCTCACTGAAAGAGAACAGGCTGCTAATAAACTACAGGCGCCTAATCAGCATCCTCCAAGTTTACTAAAGACGGTGATTGATCACCAGGATGTAAACGGAGATACGTGTCTCCACTTGGCTGCAAAGGCCGAGTCGTCTAAGTTCGTGAAATTGCTTCTAAGCTGCGGCGCCAGAGACGACCTCTTGAATGTTAATAATGAAACAGCAAAGATGCATATTGTTAATTACAATTTATTGGGAGACATGAGTGATGACAACAACCATAGAGTCAATGGTGCAGCGGTCTTAGCCACGCCTATGCAATCGTACGGAGGAAAACCAGAAACCCCAGACACTCAAAGAACAACTGTAGAGGAAGATGAAGACGGTATTGAGGAGGATGAAGACGCGGATTATGGAAGGAGTGCCAGAAGCAGAAGAGGTAATGACTTTGTAAGCAAGGAGCACATTAATCAATTGAGCATGCAGAACGATAATGAACATAACAAAGAGAATATCTTCTCCGATGATGGTATAAAACCCATCGACGGAATCAGTACCCCCTTACACAATGGTGTGGTGAACATAAATGGGTCAGTTTCTGGGGGGAAGTTGCATTCTAGTTTTCAACAGCCAGCACTGCAGTTGGCAGTTATTTCAGAAAGGACAGTGGAGAACACGCCTACAAGAGAAGCAAACGGAGACTTACACAAGACATTGGCTTCTTCAAATATTCATCTGAGCGGTACCTCTACTGTTGAGGCAGCGCTGAAGCATGCCTTACTTGCTGAAACATCCATTCTTCAATATGACCCACAGCCACCTAAATTAGACGAAAACGGAAACATTCTAGAGGATGAGCAACCAATTGATGTTGGAAATGATACCTTTATCGACGAGGAGAATGGCGAAAATGCCACTGAAGATGAAGCAAAGAGAATATCCATCAAAGTCACATCTGAGCCTACTGGCACACTGGCTGCCACTCGTTTACCATTGAATGACCTCTCGTCCATGATACACGTAATGATTAACTCTCTATCCAGCACCTATAGTCAGGATGAAAAAGGCCTCGAAAGACAAATTCGGAATGCCAACTTGGACTTGGCCGGAAAGATCGAAAAACTGAAGGATGCTCTCAAAAAGATGAAGAGCAACTTGTTCAAGCTTGGATTTAGAGAAATTACAGATTTACAGGACGGCATGAAATTGGTTACAGAGGCGCAAGAGGAGTACATGCAAATATTGGAAACCAAGGAAGCCGAATTACACAACGTACTCGAAAAGAATCAAGCGTACCACTTGGCGCTGGTTGTACAGGAGAAAGAGAGCCAAATTGAAGGAGAGGATGAAGTACAAGACGTCGCATCAAAAACCAAGACTGCTATTGAATTAAGCAAACTACAAGTCAAGCGCAACACCTTACTCTCGGAAATTACAAACCGTATCACCCACTACGGCATAGACCCTAAGATGTATAAGTACAGGAAACTTATTAGTCTTAGTTGTGGACTTAAAATGGAAGACATTGACGGGCTCCTCGACGGTATTGAGGAATCGCTTATGGAAAACTCATAATATACGGCATAGCCTATTAGTATAGTGTAGTGCTATGTTGCCCTAGCGTTACATATCGACACCCCACATTTTACAAAGCGCGTCATAAAGGTCGTTGCACATTGCGTTTTGTATAGGTTTTTTTTTTTTTTTTTTTTTTTCGCGCTTATCGAACCTTGATGTATGCAGTCGCCACACGGTTATTTTTGGTGATGACGTCGCATCTGCATGATCTGGGCCTGGGCAAAAACAGAGATGAACTTAAGCAACAAACAAATTGGTCTTTTTGTCTATTCATATCTGCTCTAGTAAAACTCTTTACTGAGCGGCGTAGAATGTCGTCGCGACTAGGCATTAAACAGCCCAAAAATAAAGATGTCACTGGTACGATTGTTATGATGACCGATGAAGGTGGCGAGGTTTCGGGCTCCACCTCTGCCATCGCGTCCGTTGCGGCACCACAATCTCGTGGAGCTTCCATGGATACCGGCTCGTTGGCACTCAAAAGAACTAACAACGGAATCATTTTGTTCCCGCAGCCTCAGGATAATCCAAATGACCCTCTAAATTGGCCCATATGGCAGCGTGATCTCTGTCTTTTCATCATAGGCTTGCAAACATTCTTGGGAGGAGGTCAGACCCCAATATTAGCCGCGGGACTCGGCGGATTACTGACAGAATTCCATAAGCCGCTTACCACAATTTCGTATCTAGTGGGTGGGTTTATGTTGGCGTTAGGGATGGGGTCGGTTTTCGCTAGCCCGACAGCTAAGTTGTACGGCAAGCGATTGGTATATTTGTGCGGGATTGTTATATTCCTTGCAGGTTCTCTTTGGGCAGCAAATGCCCAGTCGTTTGGGAGTTTGATGGGATCCAGAGTCATCATGGGGTTTGGAGCTTCGCCTACCGAGTCTTTGCCGAGTGCGACAATCGCCGAGATATACTTTGCTCACGAGAGAGCATACAGAGTTGGCATATACACCATGTTGTTACTTGGAGGGAAGAACATTGTTCCGCTACTCTCGGGGCTTGTATTTCAAAACCTCAACCGCCACTGGTTGTTCTGGATCTTGAGCATGTTTTTGGGATTTACTTTTGTATTCACTTTTCTCTTTGTTCCAGAGACGTTTTGGGACCGGTCTCCCACTCCGAACAAGAGGTCAGTGGAGGAATCAGAAAAGGCAAGAGAGGCTTATAAAAAGTCTGAGCACTTGCGGAGGCCGAACGAGTGGGCAATGAGTCGTAATCCAACAAGTAACAACGTTCTCCTGTATTTGAATACAAACAATGTGGACGCTACTAGTTTGTCATCTTCAATAGAGCAGCCAAGTACGGCAAACCCCGTACCAATCACGGAAAACACGGTGCCATCTGCACAGGACAATAGTACACCACTCAAGAAAAGGACGTTTGTGAGTACTCTAGCACTCCTTTCCGGAAGACACACCATTGACAGCTGGTGGATGGTGGCACTTCGGCCGTTCTTTCTCTACATGTATCCTCCAGTGCTCTTCGGTGCGTTGATATATTCCTTTTCAGTTATTTGGCTTATTGTGATTTCGGAGACCATTTCTCAGATATTCAAGGGCAAAGGTTACGGTTACTCACAGGGAACGGTTGGGCTATTTTATGTGTCACCGTTCGTTGGAGGAGTACTTGGTTCTATGCTTACTGGTATTGTAAGCGACAGAATTACAAGATACCTCGCGCTGAAGAACCACGGGGTATACGAACCCGAGTTCCGGTTGCTAATGCTCGTACCATCTACTTTTTTCATTGCATTTGGGCTCATGGGGTGGGGGTGGTCTGCCCAAGACGAAGATCCCTGGGCGGCACCAGTGATTTTCTTTGGCTGTGTCAGTTTTGGGTGCAGTATGGCTAGCACTACGGCCATCACGTACTCTGTGGATAGTTACAAGATGTTTGCGAGTGAGGCACTTGTATCATTCAACTTCAGTAAAAACTTCCTCGGATTTGTGTTTTCCTTGTTTAACAACGCATTTATGGATGCAAGGGGACTGAGAACTACATTCATCACGTATGCATGCGTACAGTTATTCCTATCTGCCTTTGGAATACCTATATATATATATGGGAAAAAGATTCGTGCTTGGACCGACGATAAGGAGATCATTAGAGTGTTGTATCACGAAGATAACGTGCCTAAGAAGCCAGGACAACAAGAGAGGGAAGATGCTGAGAAGGCAGAGCCAAGTTCAAATGCATCACCTTCTTCGCCATCAGTGGCGGCTCCTGAAAACAACACTACAAAGGACAGCAACAGCGATGCCACCACAACACTGGTTTAACGAAAATAGATGAAGGATACTCAAACATGAGGTATTTTAGATCCAGGTCACGCCCTTTGTGTCAACCTCAGGATACTTTTGGCTATATTCAGCCAAGCGTTCACACATGGACTTGCCATTCCACACATCTTCCAGCTCTAAAACTGGGGGACCCAAACGTTCTATTACAGCACCACTGACGAGATTCCCACACACACCAGCTGCGATCCAATCGCCTTTAGATAATAAATAGCCGGTTATAAACCCGCCGCAAAACAGATTGCCTCCACCCGTAGGATCCACTACTTTACTTTGGTCGTCATGGAATGCAGGTAAGGTTGATGAAAGTGTAGCAGTTTGGATATAACAGCCCCTTTCGCCACACCGAATGACTGATCCTGAGTCTGGGAGAGATAAGTATGGGGCGAAATATGAATTCACAAGCGACTTGATTTCGTCCACTGTATTCAACTCTGTCTCGGTTTTCTTTAGGAAATTCTGTGCCTCTATGAGATTTGGAGTAAAAATGTTCACCCTGGGTAAGAGCTTGCAAAGCGCCGAGTAGTTTTCTGGCCTGCATTCATCAGGAAGTGGCTCCCATATAAAGATTGGCCTATTCGTCGCAGGTCTGTTGGCTAGAATGGTATCGATGATCAGCTCACACCGTTCAATGGAGCAGATCAAGTGGAAAGAGCCTGAGTTCAACAAGCGATCGTATGAGAGGATATCAATCACTTCGATACGTTTCTTCGGAGTCTTGTAGTAGAAGTCACGGATTCCTGATTCTTTGTAGTCGTTGACCCCTCTTGATGTTAGGCGGGAAGGATCGGTGCGAAAGATTAGTCCTGTTTGCCAGGATTTGATCGTGTGCTCAACTGCCGGTGGGAAATCCGACCCTTTATCGATGATTCCAGCTATGAGGTTTCCCTGGCGAGGACCAGCCACCATTCGACCACCGACAACAGCATAGGTGAGAGCGCCTCCAATTACATCCAGATCTGCTGGACGGTTCCAGCTGGGAGGGTAGCGGTTCTCATCAATTATGAACATACCCATACTTGTTAGCAAGCATGGACTCTCGCGAGGCATAAGAGTGTAGTCCATTGTGGGGAAAGGAGTACGTGTTTGTATATGTGTGGAGAGTGTAAGACTAACTAACTAACAATCACCTCGTATCTAGTGTTAGGAGCCTCTCAACCGACTTTGATCTGGTGCGAGAATAAGGTGGGGAAGATGATACGAAGAATACGCGATAATAAACCTGTCGACTTGCGTCACTGCTCACTCCGAAAAAAAATAAAAGCCCAGAATGCTCCGTATCAGATTAGCTGTGAGAGGTGGGGAAGAGATATGTGTGGCCTTCAAGAAAAATATAATTTTTTTTTCTGTTACGGAGTGATTATAGTTTTGAACATAGAAATTGTATTATGTTGCATGTTTTCTGGGTGAAATATAAGAAGACATAGCCCCGCATTTTTTTGTTTAGATTCTTGCACGTCTTGCAACATTAATCTTTATTCTAAGACTTATTTCTGATCTCATATGGCAGTTGCTACACATACCGTTGCGGGAGTCGTCGCGGGATTAAATCCTCTAGAGTATGTGCCTGGGAACTCGTACAGAATTTTCCTCTTTCAGGCTGTCTTCATTATTATATTATGTCAGATTGTTAACTACCCGCTACGCAAGATCCGTCAACCTAAGGTTATCGCTGAGGTGATTACTGGCATTCTTCTTGGACCCTCGGTTTTGGGTCATGCGAAGAACTTTACTGCTTCTTGTTTCCCTTCTGCTGCCACTCCAGGGTTGACGCTTTTTGCTAATGTCGGAATCATTTTGTTTTTGTTCATTGTTGGAATGGAGGTTGACGTGCGTTTCATCATGAAGAATGCAAGAGCTGCTTTGACAGTGGGTCTTATCAACATGGCCATACCGTTTGCTTTGGGGTGTGGAATTGCTCGCGGCTTTTACAACCAATACCGGGTAGCGGATGAGTCAAATGGGGATATTGACTTCACTACGTATATGGTTTTCATCGCTGTTGCCTTGTGTATCACGGCATTCCCCGTGTTGGCAAGAATCTTGACCGAATTGAACCTCATTGGCGATCGTGTTGGAACCATTGTGCTTGCGGCTGGTATCACCAACGATTTGCTCGGATGGATGCTCTTGGCACTTGCTGTGACATTGGCAAACTCATCCGCAGGTATCAACACATTGTATATTTTGTTGTTGACTGCAGCATGGTTCTTGTTCTTGTGTTTCCCCGTGAGGCTCTCCATGAGATTCTTTTTGAAACGGTTCACTACTGATTTGAATACGGGGGAACCTTCTCAAATATCCATGATGCTAATTCTCGTGTTGGTATTTGTATCTGCCTTTTATACAGATATTATCGGAGTACATCCAATTTTTGGTGCCTTTATGGCTGGAGTCATTATTCCAAGGGATAACGGATACGTGATTAAAATCACAGAAAAGTTGGAAGATCTTGTGCACATTGTGATGATTCCTATCTATTTTGCCTTAGCTGGATTGTCAGTAAATTTGGGGCTCTTGAATGAGGGTATTGACTGGGCATACACTATTGGAATTATCCTCTTGGCTATGTTTGGAAAAGTTGGCGGTGGTTTTTTTGCTGCTAAGTTGAACAGACTCCTTTGGAGGGAATCTTTGGCTGTTGGTGTATTGATGAGTTGTAAGGGTATTGTGGAAATTGTGGTATTGAATGTTGGATTACAATCTGGGATCATTTCCCAAAAGGTATACTCAATGTTTATTGTCATGGCATTGATAACCACTTTCTTAACCACTCCGTTAGCGCTCTGGTGTTACCCAGTATCATACAGAGAAAAGAGGGACAAGTTTATTCGTGGCGAAAT
Organism: Dujonia schatavii; assembly: GCA_003707405.2. Taxonomy (NCBI): domain Eukaryota; kingdom Fungi; phylum Ascomycota; class Pichiomycetes; order Serinales; family Debaryomycetaceae; genus Dujonia; species Dujonia schatavii. The sequence goes on along the minus strand of PPIY02000011.1, from coordinate 151,525 downwards.
CAAATGGGATGGTTCAGGGGTTACGCCTGACGTAGATACATGCGGAGTAGACCAAGCAGATTCAACTAGCTTGTTATCAGGAACAAAAAAATTGGGCTTGGAGAACTTGAGCAGCTTCAAATTGTCGAAACTTGTCGTTTTGGTCCGCAACTTGGACTCTATTTCGTCCTTGATGAATTTTGTGCACGATTTCGCGTCCATGGATCGGAATGAAGGCTATCCCTCTCTGCAAAACTACGAAGTGGATGTTAGGGCTATCCATTTGAGAGAATTCACATCAAGAACCTCGCACTTGTTAGAGGCTTCGCAAGCTGCAAATGATGTGGGCTATTATGAAGAGGCAAATGCCACTGCTTCATCGCCACTTTTGGCCATTTTGAAGATATTTACAGAAATGCTCAACATTCGTTTTCTGTCACAATCTATTTTAGCACCATCAAGAAACCATTTGCTTACTATCATGGAACAGATATCGGACGAGGGAAACGATTTTCTTGTGGGGTGTGTTTCACTTGCCAAGTTCACCACTTCTGATAACGACGCCTTAAAGAGTGCCGCTGTCGTTGAAGGCGAAAACTCAGAATTTTCTCTCTACAAAAAGCTTTTCCATGACTCTAAGTGCAGCTTTGGTTTACTTTTGACCAACTCAAGTGCCAACAGTGTATACAAGAAAACTTTCGATTCGGACATTGATGAAAAGAAATCCACATCTACTTCCAAGAGAAAAAACTTGACTAGACAAGGTAGCAGCTCTAATTTTGCAGGCTTGAAGTCACTCAACTTAGTCTTAAGTCATGCTAGCATTTTGAGTGATAGTGATTTACTTGCTATCAATGTCATCTTCAAATTAGGCTATAATTTGTCAAGAGTTAATGTTTTCGTTAATACTGGATCATCATCTTCTTCGGATGGTGCGGGCACATTCCAAGGATTTGGAACACAAATCCAGAAGTTGGTGAAGCAAAACTCCCATATTGACCTCACTATCCACAATGTGAAGGACACCTTTAACTTTGCTGACGAGATCTTGAAGATCAGACCTGAAATCGCCAATGAGTTGTTCGTTGTGGCGAATAACCTCGGTAAGGACGACACCGATAAGATTTTCGATGACAGTGTCAATGAAATTCTTGACCTCAGTGCTGTCCAAGGTTTCGATGTTTTGGTTGTTAGAGCAGCAAAAGTATAAAGATAACTAATTCCAACATTATTAATGAATACATCAATTTTTGTAGCTTTCAAAGAGGAAACTAGATTGATCGGCATGAAGAATGTTTTGTCGCGAGCGCGCGACTCTTGTCTGTGAACGTGACCTAAGTGTATTGAATAATGCCCGCTTGGCCAAGTGGTAAGGCGCTCCACTCGTAATGGAGCGATCGTCGGTTCGATTCCGACAGTGGGCATTGTTTTTTTTTTTACTTCTTCTTCTCGTTTCTATTCTGTTTATAAGAGCATTCTTCTCTACAATGAACAGCACCTGCAAATCATGATCATGTATCGTATGGGAAAGTTATAGATAAGGCCTACGATTTTGAAGTAGGTGGTGGAGGTGGAGGCGGAACAGAGTCACCACCACTCTTTGGAGTTCCTTGGATGTCGAGCTCTTTTGACTTTGTCAATTCCTCATTCATGTAATCGCTCAATCCGTTAAGGGACACGGGTGGCGCTGAACCCGTTGCTCCATGCTTCTTTTTACGTGCTGGAACCCCCTTTGGTGGGAGCGCCAGTGGTACAAAGGAGTTCACAGAAGTGGCAGATGGGGCTGAGATTGGAGGCGGCGGAGACGCAGCGCTGGCTCCCACACTAGCTGAAAGAGCTTGATAGTCATAGTTTTGGTTATTCTCGAACAACACATCATCAGCTAACCCGTTGTTGGCAAACTTGCCAACAACTTCAGGTAGCCGATGTAGAAGACCGTATCCAACATCGCAGCCCAAAATTCCTCTTTGTTGTCCCACAGGATTCCATCCGCGTGACAAATTCACTGTGACCGGGCGTAATATATCGTAGTCATGGTTATATACGTACAAGGTAATAGGAATGTTATCTTGGCCACCACTGAGTGTATGATGATGGTTGTAGTAACTGAGAATTACGCGTGACAAGAGAGATTCTCCTCCCTGTGCGAGTAGTCCCTGTTCACCTGGTGCATTGCTGAATGCTGAGTCACACCCAATAATGTAGTCAGAATACGGAATCAACTGAGCCTGAAAGGCTGGCGAGTCAGGGTGTGTATTTAAAATTCGCCAGACGTAGGTGGCTGTGGTGACATGTTGAGATTGTACAGTGATCCCTAATTCCTGAAACGTACCTTTAAACAACTCAGCGATCAGCTGGCTAGGTTCTGTTTCATCTTTATCTTCTGGTTTTTTGAGAGGGAGCAGTATCTGGCGCACAACCCCACCCTTAGCATTCCAAACATCAAAAACAATCTCGTGGTTGCTGTGAGCATTCTCTGTGATGGTGGCCAACTCTTTCTGCAAGATTTCAAAGTTGATGAGCCCTACTTGCTCCTGGGTAGTATTCCCGCCGTAGTTGATGGACCCATCGTCGTTGATGCTGTACGCAGGGTGCGAACTATACAACATGGGTAATTCATGTCCATTGACACGGATTATGAAATCGAACCACGCTTCAAACCCATTCTGATGCGCCAATGAGTGTGGCACCACACTGAGGACTCGTAAGCCATAACCTCCATTATTTATCTGCAATGCAGTGTTGAAATACGAGTCCACAACGGCAGAGTCTGCAGTACCGGACCCTCCTTCCAACCTATCAACCAACTTCTTAGCAAAGGAAAACATGGCGGGTTACACTGTGATAAGTAACAAAAAGCCCTGATTGTAGATAGTTTTAGGTTTTTTTAATATCGAATTTCCAACAACAGTCCTGCACATATATATATATATCAAAATTAGCAGCCATTAAAATGACTGATATCTACACTTTACAATGAATTCTTTTGCAAGACTTCATTGTATGTTCTCTATAATTTAAAATACATTGGTTTCTAATATTACAGTAGACTTCTTAGCAATGGACGAAAAGAAGTTTTCTAGTCGAGATATACATACGTATCGTAATCATGAACTAGCTTTCATACATCGCCGTCCGCAACACCTTTCATAGCAGTTTTTTCTCTTTCAAGGGCTAGCGAATATAGTTAGCAATTAACGGGAGCATCTCCTATCAAGCTAACTGGAATTAGCAATACCTCCAGCGTATGCTAAACTCCAAGTTCTACTCTGACCGTTATCCAAGTAGTCATTAGTGAAGCTGTCAGAAGCAAAAAAGTTATAGGAAGATTCTGCATCGTAAAAGGCTTGGTTAAGGTACAAGATACCAGTCCAGCCGCTGTCCACATTGTTAATGAACGTAGAAATTTGTGTATCCCACTCTTGCTGAACGAAGGTTGGTCCTCTGATAAGCGAAGAAGCTGGAGTAATGGGCAACATGTGAACTCCATGCACGTATTCAGGATTCAAGTTAGGAGCTCCAAAGTAAGTAGTGTACGTAATCTTATTCTCAAAGAGGATTCCGGAGACCTTGTTACCAATATAATTAGAGGGCTCAATCGTGTTGTCATCGCTGTACAAGAAGTAATCGTTTAAGGCTCTTGCTTGAATTGCCAACATCAAATCAGCTCTGGATTCCATTGATTGGTCGCCAATCAAGTGACCCCACATCTTCATACCGTACGAAAAGTTGTAATCCTCCGAACTGGATTCTTCGTTCTTACCATCACCGCTCGCAAATAATCCAGCAGCCCAAGAGTGACCTGCAAACCAGTCAAACATACGAGACACGGGGAAGTATGTGTCCTCTTCACTTGGATTGGCAACATCTCTAATCAACGAGTTGACCCAGTCTTTGTTGTCTTCGGCCCAAGTTCCTCCGTATTGCTGATCTACGTATCCAACAATCGCAGCAGCGTGCACAAAATAACCGTAGTGGAAGTGGTGATCGTTGTAGTATCCAGATCCGAAGTCAGCACCGGTGTTACCATCCTGAGATGCAGTCGAGGTTACACCGCCGAATTTGGTATCATACATAAACGGGTAGTATTGCTCGTTGTTGAGGAATGGCTCAAATGCATCCTTTACCTGCTGTAACGTGGATTTTGCTACCTCCTCGTCTTGAATAATGTCGTTGACAACCAACAAGATATAAGCATATTTGTCGAGGACTTTTCCAGAGAAGTAGTTCGAATCCATATTGGCAACTGTCAGTTCGATGTCAACAGCCAATTCTTCGTTGGCGGTTTGTGCCAACAAACTTAATTGCTCTGGAGTATAAGTGAGCGAACCAGTCTGAGTTTGAGACCAAGGTAAATATTGAATATCAGGATGCAATGTTTCTTGGAACGAAAGCAGATTAGCTAAAAAGGCTGTCATAGTTCCCTTGGTTGTTGTTGCCAAAGTGATTCCGGTATTTGCATTGGCACTCTCAGCAGTTAACGACAGAACGTGGTGAGGGAAAGCAAACAAAAGAGTGTTACCTGATGAAGATGAGCCACTGGTTGTGTAGTCGAACAGATAAATGGCATTAGTGCCATCGACGACAGAGCCTCCCACTGTGGAAGATGTGGCGTATAATCCGGCAGCTTCATCGTAGAACCCATCCTGTGACAGGTTGGGTGGGGCAACAGCAAGTTGAATAATCAAGCCATCGATCAGTTGGGAACCGGTAAGCATGTATGGCGTGGTCAGCTCAAATGTGAAGCCGCTAATATCTCTCTTCAGGGATCCTGACGATGGATCTGTAACGTAGATTAACCATTGAACGCCATTAAACAAAGTAACGCGGAACTTGAGGAGATTGGAAGGCAAGGCAATTGAGGATTCCTTTGAAACAGTGAGAATACCTTCAAGAGAGCTGATCGCAGGGGTCAAGTCACCATGGTAAATGGAAGTCACAAAACCCATACCAAGAACAATCGGAAGCTCAATGTAGTCTGAACCAGGTGAGCTAGTTGGAGACAATTGCACGGAAACCGACATATCCTTTCCGTCAGTGACAGTCATGTAGTTGTTGTCTGCGGATATCTCCTTTGCTGTGATGACTAACTCTGCTACACTCACTGGACTGTAGAAGTATGACGCAAACTGAGGGTTATTTGTGTCTTGGGTACCAAAAACTCTTGAACTCAAGTTTGTGTGCTGAACACCAAATCCGTAGTAGTTTTCAGTCGACCAGTAGAGCCCGTAAGGGTAAGACCAGATCATATCTGTTTGAGTACCCAAAAATAGGTTTGCATAAAACTTGTTAGTTTCGTATGGCACACCATTGTTGTTAACTCCAGCAGGAATTGCAAGTGGGAGTTGTTCTCTTGGGAAAACTGAGGGTGGGCTAGCTGTATCGATCACATTGAAGAGGTTGCCAGTGTATAAGCTAGTGGTAGAACTTGGCAATGACGATGCGCTGCTACTTCCTGACAGGGAGCTTGTACTAGACAATGTTGATGAGGTGGTAGAATGTGACGATGAAGTGGCAGCATGTGACGATGAAGTGGACAGTGATGAAGTGACCAGCGTTTTAGATTCACTACTCAGAGTGCTAGACAGAGATACCAGAGAGCTGACCCGGCTTGAAGAAGACTCTGACGTAGTCACTTGACTAGATAAGCTGGTACTTCCAGAAGAGGTTGTAGAAGAGATCGTTGAGTTCCCATACGATGGAATGACAGAGTGACTAGCAGTTCCGTTAGTCGAGGTAAGGGACAGTGCACTACCAACAGATCCCTTGGAACTTGCAATGCTGGTTGTACTAAAGGTTGGCACAGTGGAAGTAACTGAACTAGACTTTTGAGTAGAACCATAGCTAAACAGCGATGTGTTCAGTTCCGGGGTGCTTAACGTCAGTGTTCCCAGAGATTGAGTATTCAGTACCAGTGTACTCACTGTGAACGAGCTCAGCACTTTCTCGCTTCCTGTTTGCGAGCCCAGAGCGTGCACACCCAGGGACTGGGTGCTCACTGTCGGTACGCTTAAGGTCACGGCAGATGAGAACTTCGATGTAGGAATCAAAACGCTCTGAGAAGAAGAAACAACAGATTGACTACTAACTGGGTTTCTCAACGTGGTAGGGACAGATTGATCTGAGTACGAAGTTTTGCTCGTCTTTGGAGTAACAGTGGCAGAGAAGATGGTTGATGTTGTGGTAGGAGCTGATTTAGTGATACTAGCTCTAGCAGAGGGACTCTCAGATAATGCAGATGATGGAAAAGAAGTTGGTGCTAAACCTGGATGGGATGCAGCAGTTGTTTCAGTTGTTGTGTTGGGCTCAATCTTTGATGAAGTCACGTAGGTAATGTGAGTCGAGTACGTGTATTGAACAGGAACGTCAGCACTAGTCACCTCTTTGGAACAGACACCATTGGTGCATGAGGTGACAGTCTGCAAAGATGGAGTATACGAGTTCACACTATACACAACATCTGAAGTTGTGACGTATGTAGAAACCGTAGGTTGTTCAGCTACAGGTGGGGGCACCGACTCAGTATCATCGCCGTAGACGAAAACCACCTCAACTCCAGTTGCTCTTGGTTGCAAATCAACGGAGTGAGAAAAAATGGTCAGGAGCTCATACTCAAAACATGGCGGAGTGATGTAATTCGTTTCTGTGATAGTCGTAGTGGCTTCTTCCACTATAGAGGAATCAGCGAGTGCCTTCCCAGCTAAAACGAGTGGGATTAGCTTAGACAACATTTCAGCTTAGCCTAATTTTTTAAAGGAGACTGGGAGAAGTGCTGTTACGGAGCTGGTTAGTGGTTGCAACAAATTGCTAACGCGAATTGCTAAAGGAGTGACTAGAGTGCGTTTGGCGTAAAAAAGGAAGAAGGGAAAGGCGACGCTCTGAGGGGAAGACGACATTTTCAGCCAGTATATATATATATATATATTCTTCTTAGTGGCGCAAACACAGTGTTTGGTGCCGTTAACAAAGACGGCTGGTTACTGATGCTGGTTAAAAATATAATTTATTTTCTCAGCTGCCAGCCTGCTGCGCATTATGATGCGCGTAAAAAAAAAGTAAACAAGCCAACATTTAAGCTTTAAAGACAAGAGGCACGTTTTTTTTTTTGCTAATATTTTGTTCAAGCGATATGAGCACCACTAGCGACCCTGGGGGAAGACAAACAGCTTGTAGAGGATCCTGATAGACGATAGTCAGAATGTCAGTAAACGAGTACGTGCCAATCTAACAACTCCTGACAACATGGTGGTGAATGTGTATATCATTTAGTACCTTATGTCATCGTTGTAGATGATTATGCGAGTCACGATTAGACAGATCCTACTCCACTTTCAACGGCCAAGTACCACTTTGGTGCTGCAGGAGACGGTCCGAGTAAGTCGGATGACAGCAGCTAACTATCATTTGTTATTGCAGTCGGTAGCGAAAGTCAACACTCTCCAGAGAAAATATCGTATTTTTCAGAAGTACGAAAGTTTATATGCAGTCAAATCTTCACGTTGGCGCTCTTGCAGCTGCAGCATGCACTCAGACGCAAAACATCGAGACAGACAACAGAGGCAAGGACTACATTTTAATGCCCAAAAACATGAAAGATGCATGCGAGTTGGTATGCGTTGTATCACTATTTCAAGAATGCGTACTTGAGCATTCAAATCTGGCCGTTGGCAAATGTATAAGCTGTATGACCTTCTTCTACTCGAACCTGTGGGGTAGAAACCCACTGATTGCGCATCACAAAACCTTGAACCCTTATGCAGACAATGCTGGTAGGCATCACATAGTTGCAGGGAGGCTCGGTTATTTTCTGCCTACGATGCATTACTTTTGACAGATGCATGTTTTCGAGATTCAAACTTTGGGGGTTCATGGCGCCACAAGCCCCGACATATACGCACCAAACAAGCCTTGAATAATAAATGCTGAGGTGTTTTGCACAAAAAATGGAGGGACCGGAACATTTCTCGCTGGCCCTCAGGCTATTATAGCTGACACAGCACCTGTCACCAAAAGGGAAGCTTCGATGAACCGGAACATTTGTCGCTGGCCGTCAGGCTGCTGAACTCATACAGCACCGGCCATCAAAAGAGAGGACAAAACTTTGGCTGCGCACGCCAATGAAAGGTGCTGCATATCATTTCACTATCTAATAGGGGGTTGTAGCCGAAGTAAGCATTCTGCTAGTCGAGATGCTGACGTCAATCACTGTTCTTGGTGTAGGTGTCAGTGGGTTGACTTCTGCATTGCTTCTTAAGAAGGAGTTTCCGACTGCAAATATCACAATTGTAGGACAATACATACCTGGAGACCTTAACATTAATTACACCTCCCCCTTTGCTGGTGCCAATTGGCATACATTCAGTGAAGACGACGATGTAGTCTTACAGGAATTCGATAAGCCTGGATATGAGAGGTTTTTAGAGCTTGCCGCTACTGAACCGAGATCGGGAGTTGCCGAGAGAAAGTCCTATGCATATCTCCGGAAGAATACCTTCCAATCACCTGAGTATGCGTCTGAAAAGGGAAGGTTCTTCAAATGGTACCGGAACTTTGTGAGAGATTTTACAATTCTAGAAGAGTCAGCGTTTCCACTGGATGATATTGCGCTCGGATTTCTGTTTCATGGAGTTGTCATTTCGGTGCCAATATACTTGAATTATTTGCTCCAGGAATGCCTTGCTCAGGGAATCGTTATCAGGCGCACCAAAAAGTTAAATTCTATCTCTGAAGTCCAGGCAATAATTCCTCGTACCGATTTCGTGATAAATTGCGCGGGTGGTCTGGCTGCGAAAATAACTGGAATAAACGACCCGAGTACAAATTATCCGGTAAAGGGCCAGGTGTTACTAGTGAGTAACAACACAGAATTCAAAGTGAGTGTTTCTAATTTCGATCCGGAGTACCCAAACGAACTTTTGTATGTGATGCCGCGGAAAGAAGGTGGTTGTATCATCGGCGGTTGCATGTATCCCCATGATTCTAGCCCAGAGGCTGACGATGAATTAACGAAGAGAATAGGTGAGCGGGCAATAAAATACATTCCACAGCTAGTGGATCCGAAATATCAAAATAACTCTACAAAGTTGGACATAGTGAGTGTGTATGTTGGACTTCGTCCAGCCAGAGAAGGCGGGGTTAGAGTGGAAGCAGATCCAAACACACCTTGGTTAATTCATAACTACGGAGCAGGAGGTGGGGGATACCAAGGTAGTTATGGCTTTGCCAACAAAGTAGTTAAGATAGTTAAGGACAAAGTCAAAGTACAAGGACTTCAACATAAGTTATAATAAAATGAATCGTCTAAGTGGGTAGCACTATAATACTGCATATAATACAAGAAGAAGTTCAACCTCCAGGCAACAAAAAAAAAAGAAGAGCTCCTTGCACAACCTCCGTGACAGTTACTAACGCACCGTATATCACATAATGAAAGCATCTCAGATTCTTAGCTTTCTGAACACTTCGGTGTCTGCATTGAGACGTCCCTGGCAAACTTTCAAAGATGGTCAAATCTGGTATGGTAGGATTAAGTCCGGCTCAAAGAGGCATGCGTTGACAACCAAACAGGGTAACAAAAACTTTTACAAAGGTACTGGGTCATCTGGTATCGGTAAGTTGAACAATAAGGCTGTATATATCATTGACTGGAGCAAAGTACGCACGTACGTAACGCCAACAGGAGCCACTCCCGGGTTGAAAGCACTCGTTTCACCTGGTGCCCCTCAAATATATCAAAAGTTTGAAGGCTACAAGGACAACTTCAAGGATCTGCAGTTCACATGGGACAGCGTTGTAAAGTATATTGAAGAGGGCAGTGGATATAGCCAAGTGAATTTGGAGGAGACGGAATACTTAGAGAAGTTTGTACGTCCGGGCAAGGTGGAAGCCAAGGAACAGTAAAAGTTGGAATGAGAGGCGTATCTATACACGTTAAATCAGTAGAAAGCTACTAGAATTGATAATCGACATGACTGAACCATATATCATGTCTTAACCTGATGAATAGCTTCTGAACTACTAGGTCGTTGGCCATCATAAGAACTACCATATATAAAATCCTGTATATAACAATAGAAATTTTTTCTAGGCCATAACTTCTGTGTGTCTGAGTTAAGTCGCTGATCTGCGAAAAAAGTGTCGCACGTACTGGAACTTCGTTTGACGCGTCTTTCGCGTGCTTGTAAATATTTCATACTATCAGTACCTATGATGACACAACCGCCTCTGAGCACAATGAATACACCCACACCAAATGATGGAGGCGTGGAAACTGAATCCACGTCCCCGATTGACTCGAATACTGCCAGCCTGGATGTTGAAATGCACAACGGCGATAACGTTACACAGGGGGATAAAAACACTTTAAATGGAGAGGAGGATGTTACCAGCATCGAAGGAATTGATGTCGCTGAGGAAGAGGAGGAAGATGAAGAACCATCACTTTCACTCCCACTCTCAAAGATCAAAAAAATCTTCAAAATGGACCCTGACTACATCGCAGCCTCGCAGAGTGCTGTGTATGCCACTGGCCTAGCGACTGAATTGTTCATTCAGTACTTTGTAGAACAAGCATCGTCATTGGCAAAGAGAAGTAAAAGAAAGAAGATCTTGTACAATGATTTCAGTGAGGCAGTTAAGGGCCATGATTCGTTGTATTTTCTCAAGGACACCGTACCAGAGAAGCATAAACTAGAGAGTCTCATCGATAAGAATATACTTGACTCAAACGGACACCCGGTAGATATGAACCCCATAGCGTCATCCAGTCTTTCGTTTGAAGATGCCAAAACAGGTGATTCGGATTCCCTGCACTTGGACGCAACCTCTGCTACCGGAAACACCAAGAACACCAAGACCAATGGAGTAGCGAAGCCACTTGGTAAGGGCCAACAGACACTCAATTTCGCAAGCGTTATGACCGTAGATCCAAGGCCGATAAAGAAAGCTGTGATACAGGATTTGATTGCAGCAGACGACGAGCAGGTGACAGACGTACAAATGAAGGAATAGTCACCACATCATACCCTTATATGCATGTACATGTATGTGTGAGTACCACGATACCTATATATATATATATACGTAAGGACTCATGCAGTGAGTGATAGATGCTTGGAGTCCAGTGTCTTCAGCGCATGTGTTTGCAGCAATACCCAGAGGATATTTTTTGAGTCTCGACTGATGCCACCGCTAACTCTAGACATACCCGATCTCCAGCAAAATGAAACCATCTCGTATGACATTGTATCAGGTATGATGCGCTCATAAACCTCAAGTCCCGTCATAATCAAATTTACATAGCCTGATATGATTCTTGGGTCAACAGACGCTCGCGATAACTCTTGCGTGGGGTTACGATTTTTCATATCCTTTGTTGTTTGGAATGCTGCATTTCTATGCGTCAAAAACTCCCACATCTCGATAAACTTGCGGCCCAAAAAGGTGTCATTTCTCCTTTTGTCTTCCCTGAAGATTACTGTTGTGAACTCCAAAGCGGGTAGAATTAGCTTGACAGCTTCCGCACTTGGTGAAATTATTTCCTCATGAGTTGATAAATTATTACTGCCAGCAACTAGTGTTAAAAGCACGGGCCAGTGTCTGGATATCAAGGGCAACACTAATTTATAGTCAGTACTCAATATTGGATAAATCTTCGTCAACATGTTCAAGATTTGAAAACGTAAGCTTGTAGACGGATGTGACAACAACCTAAAGCAGTAATTAAATATCTTTTGGATGGTGCCATATACGGGCTTTGGAACTGAAGAGTTCCAGATCTCAGCTTCCAAGTTAGGCTCACTACCTTCTTCCTCCTTCTCGTGTTGGTCGTTGTCATCATCTTCATCGTCTGAGTCCTTCATTTGGTCCTCAAAGGGAGTATTTGGCTTGCGCGTGAAGTACTCTTTCTTGGAGTCGAAGTCATTGAACGGATCCACAAGTTTTTCTGAGTCGTCAATCATTGCTAACAATTGGCTCAAATTTGTCATTCCCCAAGGTTTATACTTCGAGATGTTGACTTTATCAACATTCTTTCGTGCTTCTTCGTCATCACTTCCAACCTTGTAGAAATTATATACTTGCGATACAAGTTCCTCAAATACAATAAAAAAACCCTCAATCAACGTAGAATAGCCATGATACAGATCAATCAAAGTAAACATTTCATTTAAAATGTCACCCAACTGATTATCTAACAAGAGTTTCATCCCTGAAATCTTCAAAATTATGAGGAATATACCTGGTAACGATGGTGTGAGAGAACTAACAACCGAAAGCTTTAATCCTAGACAATCGATAAGGTAATCCAGATTGTCCATTATTAGTCTCTGTAATGATCCATTATAGTAGTTGTCAATGATAGCTTGTATCGAAGTTTTAGCGTGCGCTTGAATGGGCGGGAAAGACTGAAAAGTCAAAGCCTCGAGTAGTGGATACAAATAATCGATTAACAAATCTTGCTGAAAATCTTCGAACGTCAACGTACTGGAGAGAATGCCAATAGCATCGATAGCCACTGAATATGACAATTCGTAAACCTTTACACTCTTCATAGAGCCAATATTCTCGGGGCCATTTAATATGCTGGAAATTTCATCTATTAAACCTTGGGATTTCTCCATCAATGCATATGAGATATCCTCAACAAGGTTGGCAGAACCGGGGAATACTGCAAGATTATCAATATTATCTTCCTCATCAAATTCCATGAATTCATTTATATCAAAATCGGCCTTTTTGTTGTCTGAGCCTGATACTTTCCTCTCTTGATTAAATCTTGAAAGGAGTATATTGGCAATCCACAAGTTTATGCTTTTCAGTAGAGCTACTTCAGCTTCATTATCAGCTTCAAAAGTTTCTGAGCTTGCCATAGCGATCGACTCAATCAACTTAAGTGACGTTTCGGTTGAAAAGGTTCTTGAGGATCCTAGAAATTTGATTAAATCCATAATTTCATCTTCTGTCGTGCTGGAATATACGGTGCCAAAGTAGCGCAAGTCGATATCATTGTCAGGCTTGGCGAGTAACTGGGTGTCTCGTGCCAACATGAGCATATTAGAAGCATATGAAGAGCTACCAGTAACTTGTGTATGGCCACTTGCGCTCTGAATACTCGTAATCTTGCTTGCATCTATATGGGGAGGCAACTCAACATCGTCGAATTTATTCTCTGGGACTATTTCATCTTGTTTCTCCCTGTTGTCGGTGATTGCTTGCTGCTTCTTATTACCAGAGAGTATATCCAATATATCCTTATTGCCAAGTTTTTTACGATTTGACTCGTACAAAAATCCTTGAACCAAGTTTCTTTGCAATAGGGTTAACAACTCCATCCTCAATCCAAAAACATCGATGGTAACGTGCTCGGATGGTGGTACTATTTTGTCCAATAGCGAGAACTGGAACTTCAAAGAAATGAAGTAAAGTCGAAGTCTTTCTTGATCAACAGATTGCATTACTGATGAAAGCTTCTTTCGAACCAAATCTTCTAATTTCAAACTAACGCACCGGTATAAATAGCCTTGTTTCTTAACTAGAGACTCATCGAACCCATACTCTCTCCTGTTTTCACCCTGCATGCACATAACCGCAACATACGAATCTATCTTCTCGTACTCATGCTCGAATCCTATACCCTTCGTGACTTCTGAAATCAACATTGGGAAAATGTCGAGCGTCAAAGGAATGAGCTCTGTAAAGAGCGAGAAGAAACATCCATCAACCAACGTCTGGATAAAGCTGACGCACTCAACTTCTATTTGGTGTTTAGTTTGTACTTTGATTCTATTATTTGAAGTTGGCCCCAACAAATCCTTAAATAGGATAGTAAGGGAGATTTTGAGTTGCTTTGATGTTGCTCTGAGCCATGAGTTAGTGCGGTGGCCGTTGAAGGTTGAGGGTATACTTACAGGAATGGTGGGCATGACTGAGGACAACGATTGTTGCAGAGGGGTACCGCTGCTTGTCATTTCTTTGTCCCACATGGCCCCTAAGTCCTCCATGGTCAATGCCAGTTCCTCTTTCAACTCCATCTGAAGACTTTTGTCGCTGAAAACTTTGGCCACTGTTGTTTTCAAAATGTGTATAATATTGACGATAATTGTATAGTTCAAATTCCTAGATGAAGTGTAAAAGTTTACCACTGTAGAAACAGTGCCAGGGAGAACGTGAGAAAGTTGTTCAGCGGTCATATATTCGTTGAAGATCGAATCCAAGGATGTGAAGCATTCATTGACAAATGCATTTTCTTCTTGAGATGTTGGGTTAGTCGATTGCAGAATAAGATCCAAAAGTAGAGTAATGGTTGAACCTAGTTTTGACAAGTTGCTAGCATTTGTTTTTGTTTCTGTGAAGTAGTTCTCAGGGAGACATCGTATCACTTGATGCAAGCAGTGGAGACCGGCCAACTTGAATTCGAACGATTTGCTTCCAAGTGCCAGGTTAGAAGTTTCTGATTCTGATTTGGTCATCAAAAACAAAACCAACAGATATAACTGCTCTATGAGTTTTTGGTTTGGATCCTTGGACCACAGATGTTCAAGTAGAAAGCCCAAGATATCGAAGACATAGCGAATTACAAGTTCACTCAAATTTGGCTTTTGTAAAAGGTTGGACAAAGGAAAGAAAATGTAGTCAGCTAAATTGAGTGCAAGCTGGTAGTTTATTCCAGGCAGCTTCTTCACAGTCTGACTGTAATGCTTGTGTAATGACTGCGATACATCGGCCAATGCATTTGTTAGCTGAATTGAATCTGACTTAAAAATAGGCGGCGGTAGAAGCGCAATGCTTGACAATTGGATGCAAAGTGGCTTGATCTGACTGAATAACAGTGCAGAGAGCTCTTTGACTACCAGAGTCTCTGACATATGATTCTTGGAAGCGATGCACCCTTTTAGACCTTCCAGACTATACTGTTTTAATGGATCATGATTATGCAGCCTGGGGACAATGTCACATGACAACTTTTTTGTTAGTGCCCAATTTTACTTATAGCCTCAGTTCATTATGGAACACTTAAATTCGAGAATGACAACTTTCAGTGAAAAATTTTTTCCATCAGAATTTAGTAAGCCTTTTTCCAGCTTACAACACACATCAACAGTTCATACCACATCACATATAAGTAAAAGTACGTTAGGATCGCCTCGTATCTTTTGTTTTGTCCAGTCCAACCACTTACTGATTCACTATTATAAAATCTGGCAAAAGAATCTCTTGTCTTGACGATGATTAACTAGAGGCGTCTTTGAGTCTCTCAGTGACGGACGTTTAGTTGATTTTCTGATGAATATATCTCTTTTCAACAAAGAAATAGAATCTCGAGACGGCAGATACCTTTTGCCTAGTGGGTCTTTTGAATCTAATGTTGCATTAGACACTCAATACGACTTTTTTTGTGCACTGAGTTGCACAATACTGAATCAGTTTGTCTCTTTTTTACTAACTATTCCCCCTTTTAGAATGACCAGAACATCAGTTTTAGCAGACGCCTTGAACGCCATTAACAACGCCGAGAAGACTGGTAAGCGCCAAGTCTTGATCAGACCTTCTTCCAAGGTCATTGTCAAGTTCTTGACTGTCATGCAAAAGCACGGTATGTATATGATGATAGTTGATACGCATTGACGTTACCCACCCTCGCAAGACACAAAACACAAAAAAACACATTCTCTACCCTCTTTCTCCCACTTAATTCCCGAATTGATAACTGGATGGTTTGATCGGTGCTCAGTCCCTTTCTGTCTTTTAAGTATTCGGAATAACAAAGTTCTAGGAAATGCTTCTTACACGGTTTTGAAATCTTCAGTTTTCTCTAACCGTTTACTTTTCCCCGACAATCTACTTCTCTAAAGTGTTTCAATGAGTGGGTGTACGTGCGAGATTGCGCATTCACCTTAATTGATTTTACATTACTAACATTGACTCAGGTTACATTGGTGAGTTCGAATACATCGATGACCACAGATCCGGAAAGATTGTCGTTCAATTGAACGGTAGATTGAACAAGTGCGGTGTCATTTCACCAAGATTCAACGTCAAGATTGACGACATTGAGGGATGGACTGACAACTTGTTGCCTGCCAGACAGTTTGGTTACGTCATCTTGACCACTTCTGCCGGAATCATGGACCATGAAGAGGCTAGAAGAAAGCACGTTTCCGGTAAGATTTTGGGATTTGTTTACTAGGCTAGATATGTACAATAAAAGTTAATTTGAGGAATAAGTGTGTATTTTACAGAGACAGGTTGTGGTAACGGAGAGAGTCTAAATTGTGTACAATACCGTAGCCGCGTTTGGATATTGTAGCGTTGTGGGGCACTTGAATTGTATCGCGCCAAAATCGAGATCAAAATCGAGATTTACTCACTTGACTGAGATAGCTCATGAATCCTCACACTAGGGGCGTGTTTTGACTATCTGATCCCCTTGCATTACTTCCTCTCCCATGATATTGCCTGAGTCACTTAGATTCATAGGGTCTACGCTATCGTGGACTTTGCGAGCAGGATGTCTCGCACATTTGATACACGAATATGTCTATGAGTTCACCGAGACAAGGGGCGAATCCATGCTCCCCACATTGCAAGCCCGAAAAGACTACGTGCATGCACTCAAGAAGTACAGATTCGGTAGAAACTTGGATATTGGTGACTGCATCGTTGCAATAAAGCCTAGTGACCCGGAACATAGAGTGTGTAAGCGGATTACTGGGATGCCTGGTGATCTAATCATCATAGACCCGTCTTCATCATCGCCATTAACTAATTCTGCCGCAGAAGTAATCACCAATGACGGATTTAACAAATACATTCGAGTGCCCGAGGGCCATGTGTGGGTCACGGGCGATAATTTGTGTCACTCTCTCGATTCAAGATCATATTCAGTGTTACCGATGGCCCTAATAAAAGGTAAGATTGTTGCGGCCAATTCTTTGAACCAGCACTTAACCGATCCAGAAACAGGTAAACTCTGGTGGTGGAACTTCCGTTGGATCACAAATAGCTTTATAGACGAGTAACTAGATGAACTTGTTGCTACGATGACATACACCTCCACTGCACTGCGAATTGACGCCTCTCTATCAGCATGCACCACTGCATTATACATATATACATAGTCTACGAATCATAGTCTGATTTTCTCTTATTATCTGTATTCTCTATAACAAATTTTACTACAAGTTTCCCACAACCTCAAACTCCCGTCTATTTTCCAATCTTTCTAAATTTGGCTAAATCCCTCAATACGCGGGAGCCAAAGTAGATGCTTGGTCCAGCGAGTAAAGTCGCGTGGAACAATGTTGTGAATATCGATGAGCCTAGGTAATAGCGGACAAAAGTGGCTTCGTATCCAACTAAACAAAGAACAAATGATAAGTCACAAATGAATTGACTGAAAGTGATATCACGAAGACGACTAAAAATATTGATGTTGAGAGTGACACCCCATGCGGTTACAAGTGTCAACACAAGAGTGGCAACCACCAAGATGAAAACAAGGGGATAGGCGCCCGAAACTGTTTTGGGGTCCTCTTTGAATACGTGGTGGATCTCGGGCTTGATTCCGATTCTGGAAGCCGCCTTGTGCTTGGACGCTTCCTTGAGACTGCTCAATGGAATCAACTCTACTAGTGACTTGTATATGTTTCCGTTAGATTCCTTGTCTGCAACAATCACCTTGAGGAATAATTTGTCTTGGATCTTGATTGCTCCAGGTAACTGGGCAATGGGAATTTTGGCACTAATGGAGTTTGAGCTTGGAGTGACTGTAGGGAAAATTGAGTGCTCCAATCCTTGGTTGTTACCAATAGTAATTATTGACTGGTGGGGTTTCTTTGTCAATCCTTCAATTTGCAATGAAACCTCAATATTATCCTTGGGTCCAAGGAATAATTGCCGAACCACTTCCGTGTTAAATTCTCCAATTTCAATCTTGCTCTTGCCGACGGAAACCTTACCTCCAACAATTGTGTATGCAAGTACACTAGCAGCTTGAAGAGCTACTAATAAACCATTAATCTTCATTTTGCTATTCTTTTGCTAGTATGGATACTCGTGGTGAAGCGTTTGGCTTGAAGCTATTCTTCTGAGAATGAAATTTTGGCCTAGGTGTTCTTGAATTGAAGTGCAGGAAATCGCGTGCAGACAGAAACGTATTCTTCGTACACCGCGCGCGAGTTCAAGGGATCCTCACTAGTTTTTGGCTGCAATTACTCTAAAGTAGATTTTAGATTCATGTAATCTAACACTTTATATTTTAGTCTACTATGTTATATAGGTAGAGTGTTTGTTTCCTCAACTGTTGACTCCTGTGACACAACTTCGTCATCGAATATTGGCTCTAGTGTGATTTTTGATCTCTCGTGGGGCAGTCCAATGGATACGAGCGACAACTCTTGCGCCGCGTTTGCCATTGAGTAAAGAATTGATGCTGCCACAGTAATGATAGAAAACGAAATGAATGATATCAATATGAATGGAACCAAGATTATTGCTAACTGAGTTAGTATACGAAAATTTTTGCCTCAATTAAAATACTCACATCCAAACACAAAAAAACTCAAGATAATAACGGTTAGAACAGCTATAATGGCTGAAGAGAGTCCAAACATAATCACTAACGGGGAAGTTAGGACAATGAACTTGCGGTGGTTAGTAAACATTTACAGGTGAAACAGTAAATCAGGATAGAACGTACAATCACTGGAATTGGAAACGGCAAGTCCCTGATGCGAAACAGTCTGACTGTACTACCAATATTCCCAAATGAACTGAATGGTTAGTAAAGAGCGACTAAGATGTATGTCCAAAGGAAAATGTTGAAAACAACTGTGAGTACGTACTTGAAAGTCTCTAGGTATTTCATATGCTGCCCTAAGAAGCGATGGGCCAACTGATAAGCATTCCTGCCAATTAACTCGGCTAACGCTTGGCGAATGCTATAGACATAATGCTTGTCAAAATTCTTCCTATTGTGATCTCTAAGGGAGAATGAGAATATTGTATTCATACTTGAAGAGAATAAGAGTCACAGATGCAAAAAAGAGGTTACTTTCAAACTTGGATAAGCAGTCTAGTTCCCGGGTGCAAAAACAGCTGCATGTCGCAGTAAAAATTCCAGGAAGTTACAAAAGCGTCCTAAGTATATTATAACAATTATATGATTAAACAAGAATTGAAAACAACCGATGAGGTGCTAGAAGGACCTAGTCAAGCTTTTGGACGACAACATTAACGTCGGATTTTAAGGGCTCAGCTGTTGACGGATCATCACTTTCAAGCGACTCCACTCCATCAAATTTGTGAGCTACTGAACCATCACCAAATTGAGAGATATCGTAGCCTTGTTCCTTCAAATATTGGAGGAAGGTGAAGTCTTCCTGGCTCATTGCATCCTGTGAGATAGGGGGACATAAAAATAAGCAAAGGAATAGAGAGAAGAAGCAAAGGGCCGACGAAATATATAACGCAACCTGTAAACCATAAGTCTTGCTGACGTGGGAGTATTTCTTAATGATAGCTGGGAATACCCAAGTACCAACGAAAGCACCAATTTTTCCTGTAGCAGCACAAATAGCATAGTACTGTCCACGGATTGGAGTCGCTGCAGTTCTAGCCGCCAAAATACCAATATTGTTACCGGGACCAAGCTCACCGAACGTGCTGAAAAAGCCAAATACGACTGTCCAGCCTGCAACGTGATGTTGCAAGTGCTTAAAGTTAGCAGACATGGCAAAGCCAATAATAGCTTGCAAGCCAACCCCAAGACAAAGGGTCAATCTGGGACCAATGTAGTCTGATACCCAACCACCGGCAATAGCACCTGGCATATAAAAAAGATTGAAGACGACGTTCCAGCCAAACGATTTGTACAAATCAGTTCCTGGAATAAGTGCGTCGAGGATCCAAGATGAGAAAGTACCAAAGGAGTATACTGAGAAGTCATACATGAACCATAACATTGAGATCACAATCAATCTAAACCAGTAGAACTTGAAAATCAACCAATATGGCACTTTTTGGGTCTTGTTCAATTTTGTCTTAGAGTAAGAACCACCCTCAACTAATTTTAATCTTAAAAAAAATAAGAGTAATGGAGGGAATACTCCCAAGCCCAATGTCAACCTCCATACAGCAGTCAAATGTCTAGGGGTGAAAATCCATAAGAGCACCATAGGTACAAATGAAGAGATGACAAAACCCCAATCAATCATAGTGTTGGTGAACCACACAAACCACCTGTTTCTGTGCCCCTTGGGTAAAGAGTTGGCAAATTCAGCTGCGATAACAGAAGATGTTGGATATTCAGAACCAATGGCAATACCCAAGAAAAATCTGAGGGCAGTAATGGCTGCCAACATTCCTGGAATAGAGCCATGTGCACCCCAGGTAGCACACGAGACTAAGATCGAAAAGAAAATAAGCATAAGGTTGGAGACCAACATACCGGTCTTCCTAGACAAATGATCAGAAACGTACCCAAAACCTAACTGACCAACAACAATACCGACAAATGCAATAGACGGTACATTAGAAATAGCATTGGAATCTTTATATTCTTTCGGATACAATGTAGCCAAACAAGTGCTTACAGTACCGATGGAGTTGTTGACGTATCCATCAGAGAATAAACCAGCACCACTGCAGAATGTTGGCCACAAAGTGTTCACGCTTACTTTCTTTTTACTCTCGTCTTCATTATAAAGGTTTGCAGCTTCATCTTCAAGCTCAGCTTTTCCATGTGGCAACTCCTGCGAAACCTTTTTGGTCCAACCAAACAAAAAGTCGTTAAAGGACTTAGGAATATCACGAGAAGCCATTGCAATTGGATATGCCTAAAGAAATTTTAAGATTTCAAATGGGTTTCCAAGATCCTGTAAACTTGGAATACTCATGCATTTATATACGAGAGGCATAATGGAGTTTGACTATGATAATCTACTGGAAAGCAGCTAGAAAATTTAAGTTGTCTTACAGGAAATGGTCAAAGTCGACTCCGATTTTTCAGAAAACGTGGGAACTGATACTTCCAAATAAGACTCTGCAGCTATGCCTTAATTATATTATTTGGCTTTATTTTTTACTTTTCCCTTTCGGCTAGCACATGACGGGTTATCAAGAAGCGCACTAAAAAACAAAGAGCCATGTTATAGAGTACCTAGTTCAAAATGCAACTCTGCATGTTACAAATATCTATCTGGAACATCTAAATTTCACACTCTTTCTCAAGCCTCAGAGACTAATTTAAAGAGATAAACGTGGTTTCGGCGTTTCCAATACAATCGGCGGCACTAGCTGGATCTAGGTGCCTATATCCACCGTTGGGGCTCTATTCTGCCTAACTAATGAGAGCACAGGGAGGCTTATCAGAGTACGTTTATTTATTGTTGTAGCTGCATTGTTGAGCCCTCTATCAACTCTTTTAACTCGGCATATAAGTCAATCTCGGGGAAAATCGGGGACTTTCTAACTTCTCCTGATAACTTGCTGTAAGTTACTTGGAAGCTTCAACGGGAAAGACGAGCCGCGCCGCAAGTCCCTACACTCATATATCAATAGAACATCCTACATAACCTTTTTTCGATATTGGACTTTTATTCCACATTTACCATGACGAAGTGCGAAGTCTAATTCTGCTTGGGGTGCATGCCGTCTCCAACTCATTTCAAACTGCTGGAAGACCATTTGGCGAAATATCCCATGCGCATTCTGTTCACAACATTGTTACCATGCATCTTCAGCCTTGACTCTGTACGAACTTAATTACCGTTTTTTGTGGCTACTTTACGTTGTAGACTAGCGTTAACGAGTGGTATTTTCGACTGCCTAACTTTGATCTCCCTGCATTAGCACGTTGAGCTTATCTTCAGCCTCAAAAAGTACAGCACCCATGCCCCCTAATAAATGACCTAGATTGTGGCAATGTATAAGCCATAAGCCAGGATTGTCGGCAACAAATCGTAACACGGAGTGTCCTCCTGCTGGGATGTAGGTAACATCAAATAATGGTGGATTCTCTATGAATCCTAGATATCCATCCTTGACCCCGTCCTCCACGGAGTTATAGCCAAAGTTCACTTCGTTACTATGGCTCATTAGATAGTACAGATGCCCATGCAAATGAATTGGGTGGCCCATATCCTGACTATTGTCTATGATGATATCGACTACATCCCCAATCTTGATATTATCTCTCAATGCCCATTCTCCGAAACTCAGACTGTTATAGCGATACAAGAGTGGGATCTCATGTTCGAAATTTTGCGGCAATAATTCTCCACTATTTAATAAGCTAAAAGTAATCATTCCAGTACGGCTTAAGTATAAATGAAACGTGTGGTTTGCGGGGCGAGTTCCTAGCCGATATTTTGCCGACGGATCCAAGGGTGTGGTATCCCTAGGCCAAATGGATGTGTAGTTGTCGTGAACTAATTTTCCATCTATATCTTGGAATATCTCTCCATCTGACGACTCGTTCTGTTCACTTCCATCATTGATAAGGTAACCGGTCCCCTCAACATACTGTGGAGAATGTGCTGCTGCAAATCTCATTTTAAATACTCCTCTTTTCGCCTTCACAATTATGGAATACCTAGAACCAACAGGAAGTTTCAATTGGTGTGCTTCCTTTGGTTCAACAAACACTCCATCTATCGCAACTACCCAGAGGGTATGACCATCTATGGAGAAAGCCTTTGTAAACTGACCTCCAGCATTTAACACGTTGAAGTAATGCCATGTTGCATTGACCGTTTTCAACGTGTACTGATCAGAAACTGTTGGGGTACAAGTTTTGTAATGACCGGGCATCTCAAGACCATCGATATCCGTTGCATTCGCGTACCCATTTTCCATTCTCATGCATCCCCACGAGTCAAAGGAAGACAGCTTTATGTGTAGTGGGACACTGTCCTTGCCCTGTAATCGCAATATCTCGTCATCTCCAAGACAGCTCACTCTACCTTTTCCGTTAATCAAGATGCTCTGGATACACAAGGGATCGATTCCGTAGTCATACATTCGTGCCATGATTGTATCCATATTCCATTTGAACGAATCATCCCCAATTAGTGTTGTTGGATTCTTTTCTAAATCATATAAAATATCCAAGTCGTTTGTTTGGTTGGTTATGCGATAGTATGGTCGCAACCTTTCCGGAGCAGGAGTGAAGTTCATGGGACCGTATACACCATCAGTCAGATACCCCCTGTGATGTGCATGGTACCAATAGAAGCCATATTGATTCTTGACTTGGAACTCATGAACATAAGAATGACCGGGGTGAATTGGGTCTTGGGTGATGCCTGTAACCCCGTCTGCCCATGGGGTTCCTTTCTGTAGGATTCCATGAAAATGAATGGACATGGAAACTGGCAGAAGGTTATTCACTGTGACTCTAATCCAGTCGTTCTCCCTTCCTTGTATACATGGTCCCGGTGATTGGCCGTTAACCTTAAACATAGCCTTGTAGACACCATCTGGGTTAGCATAGTGTTGAGTCAAGTTCAATGTGTACTCCTTATAAACTGCTGTAGAAGCAACAGCAATGCCTGTGTCATTGAATGGTTTGGACAAGTTTGCGAGCGTGAGAGCAAAAAAGAAACATAGAGCAGCGATTCTCATAGTGTGACAACGTTAATGTAAAGAAACCTCATTGAAATGAGTTGACGGCATAGATCACGTATTTGTAGTTCAATACAGCATTCCATGAATCCTTCATCACAAAGTCTATATGCTCCAGCTTTATCTGCTGCCTGTTGAAGTTTTGTGGGAGGGAAACTTTAGTTGCAAAATTCTATTTTTTTTTTTTTACCTTTTTTGATCGGGGAATGCTGCAGCAGCACCGATTAGCTGTAACGATCGCTTCGGAACCACAGGGATAGTTACAAGATCAGAATTGATCTTGAACTATTCGTAAGTACCGTGAAAAGGTGTAATGCTTCTATGTATCGCATCATTAATGATACCGGTAGGAGGTATTCTACGGTGCGTGGACAATGCTCGTCCAAACTGGTAGACAGTACCGTCTCTACTCTTCTCACGTTTGAATTTTCAGTCAACTCTGTCTCAGGTGTAGCAATTTTTTTCAATGTCAGCAAAACGCGTCACTACCAACTGGGTTCCTTACAATAACAGAAATGCAGTTTTTGACCTCCAGAACCCTCTTATACCTCAGAGTGTGCTTTCTCGCTTCAATCACGTTCTATGCGTTGAAGGATCCTTCGGTTCTCCTCAACTCAGGATTTGTATTCTTATTGGGTCAGGCTATGCAAGTTCCCACGATCGTGATAGAAGACATTGAAGACCCAATATTTGGCTTGGTAGCGTTAGTTTTCGGTTCCTTGACTCTTAGTGAGATCGTACCATTATTTGCAGACAACTATGAACACTTTGAGAGCATTGTGCCGGTCAGGCTTTTTGCATACTTTATCTTGTGTGCCTACTCATATGGTGGCAACTCGATATTTTTATGTAATAACGTAGTATTCGTCTACTCCTTCTTTGAAATCTGGTTCAACTTTTTAATCTACACAGATTTGAGGGACGAGAGATACGCCCGAGTGAAAAAGTTACTTACTGAAGCAGAACAGAGAGGAGAAATCGATTTGGCTGGGTTGGAAAAGGACGAAGTGGACCAGATTGTCGGAGAATTACTCAAGAGATCTAAAGAGTAATCTCTTTGTACATACATGCATACACACATACACATACATTCAGAAAATGAAAACCGTTGATTAACTCATAAACTTTGTAACTACCCAGGTGAGGCATTCCTCCACGTCGTATATTTCGCTGACTTGCAGCTCGAGCAATTTTGTACCCTCTTCCAACTTATCTGTCTTGTACTTCATGATACTGATACGAACAATGAGATTACAGAAAGTTTCTGTAGCGCTCAAGTTCAAGGATATCTTCAAGACGTTTCCGTTCAGCTTGTTCTTCAACTGAAGATAAATTTCAGAGGTGGGCGATTTCGTCAGTTTTTCAAACACATCTTTCACCTTCTTCGTCTCCTCTATTGGTTGTAATGTCAGATACTTTTGAGACTGTACACTGTATAACTCACTTTCGTACTTGGAACAGATGTTATCGATGATGTACATGATGTTTTTGAAGTTAATGTCGTGCCTGAGATATCCCAATAGTGGCCTCAATATCAACGGATGCGAGTTGGCTAATTTCCATTTAGTTTTAGCCGTGGGAACTCCTTGCCGCAAGTTCAAATTGTAACGATAGAAGCAACAAAGCATCAATTTTAGAAAAATAAGTATTTGCTGAGCCTTGTCATTGTTCATCGACGATTCCTTGTTGATATTTTGGTACAAGTTACTGAGTTCGTCCTCATTATTTTCGTCATAGTAGACTGAGTCGATCTCGAGGATGTGGTCGTGCACTTCAATAATAATCTTATTAGCAATGATTGAAACATTGTAGTTAATGAGCGTCTTTGCTTCACGAGTTAGTTGGTAAAACAAGTCTTCTTCAAACAAAAAGTACCGAATCTTTTCTATCTCGTCGAGAATGGGCATATTGTCCTCGCCTTTGGCCTGGTTGATGCTGCCAGGGTTGAATATTGATTGACCTGTCAACATGTAATCGTCATCGATTTTACTCAATATCTTCACGCGGATGTACTTGTACACTTTATCAGCCACCTTGATACCTGTGCCTGTCGATAAGATCGGTAGCAACGACACATCTCCGGACGTTTCGTTGCGTTTCAAAACAGCCAAGCCCCGGTCATGGTAGCTTGATCCTGAGTCACCAAACCCATACTTTACCCCTATTGCTCTATATCCTGTTGTTGGGTCTCGTGTTTTATACAAGACTTCACCATTGGCCCTGACTGTATTTATACTCTCCCAATACCTCTGTTCCTGCAAAACTTGAGAGCCGAGTCGCAAGCTTGCGCTCTTAAATGACTCTTTTATTTTATTAAGAGCCTCCAACTTCAATCCCTGTCCAATGTCACTATTCTTTTGGGAATCGTTAGGACCAGTGAACTCAACTTTATCTGATCCCAACGAGCCTAAGGGGACTGACTTGGAGAGATGCGGCGACATAGTTGCTTTGCCAATATTAGGCTTAACCGCTGATATCAATAGCGACACAAAGTCTAAGGACAATGATGTTTCATTGAGTGCCGAACTGATGTGTTTCAGGAATTCTTGCTTTTGACTTTGAAAATGCTCGTACGTGCCAGTAACAGAAGACTCCGGCTCTACTGATGGGGCTGCAAATGAAGAGTCAGATGCACCTAGTGTAGTGTTGAAGCCATTACTTTCAGTATCTGTCTCCGCAGCCACTTCTGCTTCCTCCTCCTCTTCTTCTATCTCTTTCAAAAGGGATTCTTCAGTGATATTGAGAAATGACCTTCTCTCATGTAGTATTCGCGGTATAATCTCAGTGAGCGAAAGCTTGTCCTCATTTTTTAAAAACGGATCACCATTTCCCTCTCCATAGAAGTCATGGTCCAATGCTAAGTGAATCTTCGTATCCATGTGAATGTGTTGTTGGGGACGCTATCAGGGAAGTACTTACGAAATTCTACATTCGAATATTCAAAATGCGATTTTTCAGCCTGGAAATTTGGAGTCGCATTTGGCCGCAAAAAAATACGCTCGAATCTACTTCACAGCCTGGCTATCTTTCGGGCTGTCATGAGTTCTTCAAATAGTGCGTCTTATCTATTAGCCATATTTATCATACATTTCCATCAGCTGTGACGTCGAACTCAAACTCCACCATCCCATCCCTCTGGCTCTTCACTTCGAAGTTGATACAATCTCTTCACCCATAATTCATTGTATATCAAAATCCCTTTCCAAAAACCTACTTCATAAACCGAGATTATCCCTTTTGTTGACCGTGCACATTCTAAGAGATCCTCACTTGTCTGAATAATTATCGGATCCATGTCCAGGTCAAAGTACCCGACTCTGACCTGGCTCGTCTTGGCCCGAAGTTCTCAAGTTTTTGATTCCAAATATAGGGCGATAACCGGCCATAACGTTCAAAGGGGCAGGATCTTGCTGTGTGAGTAATTTGAAGTACCTTTTGTCCTCAATGGAGTTGTCGTCTTCGTCATCATAAGCTGGAGGAAGTGGGGTGTCGACTGCTCCATGAAGTTGCTGCTCCTTCCTCCCCCTTAACGCTGGCTTAACAACGCTATTGTAGTGATAAGTGTAAACTCTCATCATATTCAGACGTATATAATAGTAAAGGCGCACATGGTTTCTGTCACTTATCACGTAATAGCATTCGCTTAAATCGGATTCAAATTGTAGTTCCACCAATGTGTTATCCTTGTCCATGTAGCCAAGCTTGCACTGGTCCGTGGGCTCTGAACACAAACTTTTGATTTTCTGTCGAAGGCCATCGAGTCCCAAAGCAAGCGTGTATTCCACAATCTGGGTTTCTGTAGGTCTGGACTCCAAAGTAGTAACAAGCTCAAAAGTTTTCTGAGCTGCCCCATCGGAAGAAAAGTCATCGAAAACGGGCAAATTCGATACCCCGAATCTATCTATAAGAGACGCGTGTTGAAGACGAGTAGTTTCAAATTGCTTCATTTTGGTCAATAGTGCTCGTTCTTTGGTGGTAGTTGGATCATATAAGACTAGTCTGACATAGCCTCTCCCAATATTGTACTAGCTGTATTGTCTGGCAATGTGAAGATCTTCATTTGATTTAACTTGGATGAGACGGTCGTACAGGAGAAAGTAGGCAAAGACTAGTTTGGATTCATTCTCTGGTTTTTCAATCTCTTCAATCACCATTGCTCTGCAATTTGCAAAGATGTTATTTCTTATGTTATGTCTGATTCTATAGATGTTATCACCATGGTGGACTTTAACTATAACGTTTGGGTTCCATTCATGTAGAACCTCATGAGCTGTAGCTGTGAGTCCCTCTTTCTCTCTGGATGAAGCTTTCAATGTTGACGGTGTCCGGCTCGAGGTTCTTGTGTCTACCTTTCGGAACCACTTAAACATTGATGAAACTTTGTGTGAGTTGTATACAAATAGAATCACTCTCGGTGACGTGAACACCATGAGAGACTGTTTAAAGGGATACTTAAGACAATTTATAGCCAAGATTGCTGGTTAACAAATTTCAAAATAAAAAAGTGGTTTTGCAGCCATCTCATTATGGGTGAACCGCACGTTATCGGGAATATCCATTTTGGTGCACAACCTGTGACCCGACACACGCTTGGCAGTGCATTTGCGTGGTTGCACCTGTTGGTGAAAATACGAGGGATTGGCACCAATGTGCGCGGATTTCGGTGCCTTTTACCTCCCCGCAAAATTACCTGCAACCATTTATTCCCTATATCCCAGGACTAGCAAAGAGAAAATATATGCTCTATACATATGTCGACATCATACACCTACAGACACTAATCTCTGCGTGCTCTCTATATTTTCTTAATTACACTTTTTTACATGTAAGATATTAATCGTCCCACTCGAAACTCTCTCAAGTGCCGATCTCCGAACTCCTCGCTGAGTAACTGAGTAATTAGACACGTGCAGGGTGAATTCTTATCATGTCTCCACTGCGCCGTGAACTGCCTCATTTAGCCCCCTAATCACATCACTTTTGACCCCTCATGTTTCTTCGGCCGCATATCAAGCCAAAATGTGGCTGTTGTTGCAATAAGGGCAGAAGTTCAAGTATTAACTAACACACAGCTACCCGATGTCTACGTTTGCCTCAAGCTGCTGCGATTGTTAACAGCCGTTAAGGTCGCACGTTTCTATCACTTACCGAAAGTTGTTCCAAATGCAAATCTATGCAAACAACCGTGAACCATACAATAATTTTCTTGTTTTACTCTATTTAGTTGTGACAATGGTTAATCCATAAAGTCGTCTAAATCGCCCTCTTCAATGGCTTTGAGCAAGTCGAATTCTTCATCCTTTCCCTCCAAGCCGCTTTTGATGTCGCCCTTGTTATCGTTAATCAGTGGGTATCTCATGCTCTTGACGCTGTCGCTATGCAAGGACAAACAGAATCTGATTCTCTGATTGAATTCTTGTTGCGGCAACTTTGTCGAGTAGATGTCCAAGATTTCCTTACTCTGCATGTATCCATGTTCGTGATTTATGCTTGCCTCTATTACACCATCTCTGATTGCTTTACTCACGATGTATTCTGTCAGTTGTTCAGACTCCAAGTGCAATTTGATACAAATGTCCTTCAAGCTGATCTTGGAGTAAGAAAGTGAAATTATTCTGATTCCAGTCTTGATAACATTTTGTCTCAACCGTAAGATGAGTGTATAGTTGTCGTCCTTTTTGAAAATATCTTCGTGCTTTTTTAATACGTCGCTGAAAAGTTTCAAGTCACCCAACTTTACGGCTTTGGTCACTTCGAAGTATGGCAAGTATGACGCCTCAACATCGTCATCGTTGCTTTTGAACACGTTCAATTCGGGAATATCACCCATAAGTAATTCGATAATAATATTGAGTTTTGTTGCTGCCTTGATAAACCCGTTGGCCAATTGTGTCTGGGGACATTTCCGGATAGATGTGATGCAACATTCGTGAGCGGAAGAATAGTCCAATTGAATTGCATTGATCTTAGCACAGTAGTAATAATATCTTGCGACAAGTGCATTTCCAGCCGTCTGTTCAGGGAAAGCCGACTTTTCAACCAAATTTGATGCCTGGTTTACGTCGTGAGTCAACAAGTAGTTTCTCAACAATAAAGTTATTATGCTCCCTGTGGTTTCGTCATCGTGTCTGAGTGTAGATGTTCTCAACGCGTTCAACAAGTGAGGGCGAACGCTAAAGAGCTCGCCAGTCAATTCTTTGGTTCTGGCAATGTAAAACCATATTTTTGCCTGGATGAAATCTAATGACCGTTTGTTGTAAAAGCGTAACACTTCCATCACTCTATCATTAAATCTATCCAATTTTTCCAACTCACCGAGGTCGAGTAGAGTAACTTGCACAAGCAAGTGCACAAAGAGGTCAACTTCTGGTAAAAAATCATCGCCAGAAGTGGTTGTGTTGTTAACGTTGTTATTCGCGGAACCTTCATTACCAGAAGTGTCGCCATGAGTGTCAATTTCCATATCAGAATCAGGCTTGATGTTTTCAGACAGTTCGCCTACGATATCTCTCAAGTATTTCAAGTTTGGATGGGTGGACGGGTATGCCTTGCTGACAGCAGTGGCCAAAACATCGAGAGGTTTTCCAGATGCAGTCAAACGACGTCTCAACGGTCCGAGTTCACGGAACACTTTAGAGATGTATCTATTGTCGTAGTTGATAGATGCGTTCCCGAGAAGAACAAATGCCTGCTCAATCTCCGCTACAAGTTCGTTGATGCTTGACATTGTGGAATGGCGTATTTGAGGGGAGGAAAGAAGAGCTGAAAACGATGGGCTAATGACTTGGTGTTGTTGAATGGGTCGTGTATAGTCTCAAGAGTGTTACGCCAACCGATTTATAATAGGGCACTAATGACACTTGGGATTGGCCTACTGATTCTCAGACTCTCAGATCCATTCGCCGACAAATGTGTTGGAGTTCCACAGTCGCCACCTTTGCACCACGTGACTCATAATCACGTGCCGTTCCAGAGTGTCAGTATGGGAGCCTTCCCCCGAATTCAGCAAGCTATATCTGTTAGTGTAGGCTTAGGCAAACGAGGTGATCTTCCGGATATACCGTGTAATCTTTGATCTTTGAATCCTGCGATTTTCCTTACCAATAGGAGGTTCCAATAAAAAAAAATCAAGACTCACATTTTGAGTTGGTATTGCGGAGATTTTGTCGGCCTGCCCAAGAAAATCTGGAGATTGGCACTCCCGTGTATTATTAAGCTCACAATCAGCTTTCTACTCAATTGAAGCAAAAGTTACATTACAGAAGCCGCAAACCGAATCCCTTTCAAATGTCAGCCCCAGCCACCCCGCCTAGCCCTCCAGTATTAGTTCCTGTGGGATTTCTCAACTTGAAAGTCAAAAATCCAAACTCGATCTTGTCGCACAAGACATATTCTCGTGCAATCGATCTCGTTGATATTGATGAGTGGAAACTTTCCACAGTTCCAAACAAATTGGGCCTTGAGTTAGAAGCTACTGGGTCACTGGGAATTGACCATATTACTGCTGACACTGATGCCGGTGTCAACAAGCTCGACTGCCAATTGTATGGTAAGACTCTTAATGGAACCGGAGTTTACATTCACTACTACGGAGTCATCAAAGCTACAGAAAGTATCGGCAAAATTTTATCCGGAGGCTTGGGTGCTACCAGCTTTGAGCTGGACTACATCACGAACAACCCGGTCTTCCTGTTTGCGGATACTGTGGAGGAGAAGTATTCTTGGGCAGTGAAGGAAAACTTCATCGGCAAGGGCAGATTCGTGAGAGACGAGACAAGCTTGTACGTCCAGTATTACATCTACGTCTTGAACTAGTCATGCCTGTTCAAAATATTCTTGTAGAAGTATATATTACTTAGATACACAAAAATAAAATAACAAAAGACCGAGAGAGTTGTAAGTGGATCCTTCAGGTATGTTTCCGTAGACACAGACTCATATTAGTGTCGATCATCTCTATTGGTCCTGTCTCCCACTATATCCTTGTTTATACCCTCTTACTATTTCTCTCTCTCTCTGTGTGTGTCACCGTCGTGTCACATAACCCTTAACAACATGAGTTTGACTGGTTCGAAGTCAAAGATTGACCGCTCAAGTTCACCTTGGACTTGCCGTTGTTACCGGCATTCGCGCTGCTTGCATTATTGGTCATTTGCGCTTTGATTTGTCTGGCCATGGTGAAGAAGGCTTGCTCGACGTTGGTCGATGACAATGCCGAGGTCTCCAAGAATGGGATGTCCAACGCATCGGCAAACTCCTTAGCCGCGGTGTACTCAACAACCTTCTTATCGGACAAATCTGCCTTGTTTCCAACCAACAACTTCATCACACCGCCAGTGGCGTATCTATCGATCTCCTGTAACCACTGCTTGACGTTGTTGAACGACTCTTGATCGGTAACATCGTAAACAATAATGATGCCGTGTGCTCCACGGTAGTACGAAGAGGTGATGGTTCTGAATCTCTCCTGACCAGCAGTATCCCAAATCTGCAACTTGATTGTTTTTCCGTCCAACTCGATGGTTCTAATCTTGAAATCAACACCAATGGTGGAGATGTAGTCCTGGGTATAGGTGTCGTCGGCAAATCTCAACAACAAACAGGATTTACCTACACCTGAATCTCCGATCAACAACAACTTGAACAAGTAGTCGTACTCGCTATTCATCGCTATGGTTTATGAGTATATATATATACGTCTGTGTAGTCAATCAACCACCGAGGCTTTAATCCGGGCCGGAAAGAAGTCTGTTATGATAACAAAAATTAAAAAAAGCCTGTGGGCAAAAGGGCGTGGGGTCTTGTTCAGTATCAAAGGACAACTGGACACAGATTACGCTTGTTGAAGAAGCAGAATGTGCGTAGATGCGAGGATGGAAAAGAAATGTGTTCTATTAGCTAGGATGTTTTCCTTTCTGTGCAAATAAATCCTGGTCTGAAGTGTGCGTGTACAGGCGGATGGCGTAGCGACCTGACTTGTTAACAGCGAAAACACCAAAAAAAAAAAAAAATCCGGTAGCACAAGCGTTAGTATTGCCTTTCGTGACAAGTGCGCACGACCATGCGACGGTATATAGGGAAGTGCGCGATATGGCAGTGGCTGCACGAATTCGCAGCCATGCGACATGGCAACGGAAATATAGGGGGGTGTCGAAGGCATAGACTACGAATTGACGCTAGTGAGAGAGTAAAAGAGACAAAAAGACAGGAGAATATGTGAAGAGGGAAAAACCTTTTTGGTTTGAATGCGCCGGCTACGATGGTTGTAGTGTGTAACTTAAACATCTATGAATACCTTACCGATGAGGAAGGCTCGAAGGGTCCGATAACAAATTGTATAGAACAAGCAAGCTGGTACTTGCTTCAGATTTTAGGGCCATAAATCGTTCACCACCACGAGATTACTCGCTCTTAGCTTTTGATGCGCCTGTTACCTTTTTCACTGCAATTTTAACCATCTTATACAACCAAAAGGCATTTAAAATATTCAACACCACGTTGAGACTCAACAAAATGATCGGCTTTGCAGGATGAATTTGATCTCTAGACACGTACAACGCTTTCGTAAGAAGCCCAACCGCATAGTAGCCCCACACGATTCTCACGAGGAAAAAGGTAAGTATCAACAAAAGGCCATTAATGACAACGAACCGCTCACTGAATACTCCGTTTGGAAGCTTCGATGCAAACCAATTCATGTTGACAAAGGGAGTGCTCAACTCAAAAATCAAAAATGCTGGGAGCCAGGGCAAGCAAAATGGCATCAACGAAGTGCTAAAAACGTACAACGCAGCAAGCCCGTGGACCAAGAAACCAGCGCCAAACAAATGGAAGTATTTTGTGCACACATAAACGTCCCAAAGGAAATATCCAATGGAAATACTGGCCATGAACCCACCAAAGGGGAAATAGCCATAGATTGACCCCAAGGGATCCGTGCGATGGTTTTGGAAGAGTGGATGATTCCAACACGGAACAATTCCCAGAAGTGATATGATGCACTGCACCTGTGAAACCACATGAATGTCAAAGTCGATTTTCTTCTTGTGGCTTAATTCGGTGTACGTCTTGCCAAACACCCTGCTGCTCACAATCGGTGAGATTTGCTGGATTGTAAAGTAGAACAAGAACGAAAACACAATCTCATGCCAGTGTGTTGAATAGAAATTTGTGGGATTTTCAGGGAATGGTCTGTACTTGAGGAATGGGTCCTCTTGATACACTGGGAAAAGTGCAGTAACATCAAACATCAGTGAGCAATCGCAGTATTATTAAGCACGGTGGAGGCTGTCTCTTCTTGGAGGTTGTTACCGAACAGAGTAAAGTTCTGGAATAAAGACAAAAAAGAACCCTGATTTCTAATGGAAGGATGTTGCTAATGCAATATACAATTGAGGGAGTACAATCCTGTAGCGAGATTATACTTATGCAAAAAAACGAAGACGGATTGTAGTCTATGAAACACAGTGGAAGTATTCGCCTTCTTTATCGATTCGCGCTTTCTTACCAAATTCGTTTTTTGTGTCTCCCCTATAGCTGTGTGCTGCACAGCACACTTAACCCGACTAAGAAAGTTTATATGCTGTACATCACATGTAAATTTTGTTGGCGGCTTAATCAACGCCAATGTTGGGGAACTCGCAGATACAGGACTGGGAAGCGGTGCGCAATGGAGCCTGTCGAGTGGTAAAACATCATGAATATCATCACGATGTATGCCTCGAAGAACAGGACGTTGGGTTGGCATGTCAGTACCGACTACTGCTAATACGTTATTGTGTATATAAGGGAATGCGGCTCCCGTTTTTTGCGTACCCCGTGCATTAAGACCTTTTCTCTGCGTATACTCTTTCAAACGCTAACAACGTGTCTTTCCGCTCACATACGACCATTGAGTATCGGAAGTAGTTCCAAAACCATGAAAGAGAAGCTCTCTCCTTCTATTCTTAATCGTACTGCTTCTCTTGCCTATGCCAGCCAGGTAACCGCATGTAGCGAGTTCGGGGGAACATCCTCTAAACCTGCTCACGTGCTCTCTATCGTGATTTTTTAGACTAAAAAATTTTCGATCTGTATCCACAGTAATTTATTTCGCTCGTCTCTCTCTCTCTATCACCTGAGTTCATAATTAGAAGACTAACTACATTTACCCAGTTTATTCCCCGCAGACCTATTACCATGTCATACCCATTAGTTTGTTTAGGTAACCCTCTTCTCGACCTTCAGGTCGAAGTTGACAGTGACTTCCTCAAGAAGTACGACCTCAAGGAGAACGATGCCATCCTTGTTGAGGACAAGCACCTCCCCATCTACGACGAAATCATTGACAACCCAAACTTGGTCAAGATTGCCGGTGGTGCTGCCCAGAACACCGCCAGAGGTGCCCAATATATTTTGCCTGAAAACTCTGTAGTTTACTTTGGTTCTGTCGGAAAGGATGTGTACGCAGACAAATTGAACGAGGCAAACAAGCAGTACGGTTTGACCACCAAGTATCAGGTGCAACCAGACATTGCTACAGGTAAGTGTGCTGCATTGATCAACGGCCACAACAGATCGCTTGTCACTGATCTCGCTGCTGCTAACCACTTCAAGGCCGAGCACTTGGATGTTCCGGAAAACTGGAAAATTGTCGAGAATGCCAAGTACTTCTACATTGGAGGATTTCACTTGACTGTGTCCCCACCAGCTATCTTGAAGCTCGGAAAGCACGCCGCAGAGACAAACAAGGTGTTTGCCTTGAACTTGTCTGCTCCATTCATTCCTCAATTCTTCAAAGACCCACTTGATGAGTCGATCCCATACGTTGACTTCTTGATTGCCAATGAAACCGAGGCTGCCGCATATGCCGAGTCTCACGGCTTGGAATCCAAGGATGTTGAGTCAATCGCTAAGCACATTGCTCAGTTGCCAAAGGTCAACACCCAAAGACCTAGAACCGTCGTTTTCACCCAGGGATTGGACCCAACCGTTGTGGTTTCTTACGACCCTTCCTCCAAGGAGTACCAAGTGAAGGAATACCCTGTCAAGCCATTGGCTAAAGAAGAAGTTAAGGACACTAACGGTGCAGGTGATGCTTTTGCTGCTGGATTTATTGCTGGTCTTGTGCAGGGAAAGGCCGTTCCAGAAGCTGTTGATGTCGGTCAATGGGCAGCTGCTTTGTCCATTCAAGAAGTCGGTCCTTCTTTCCCTTTCCCAAAGCAAACATATGCCTAGACTTGAAGCTTGCTTTTTTCAGCTGCATCCGATGCTTTTTAAGATAAGCATAAGACCTTCGCGGTCTTTTGCTTTCTTGTAAATTTCTTCATTTCAACAATATAGATATCTTAATTTTTTACATGGGTCGGTTTCGAGATAACGGGGAACTTTTAGGTTACGATCTAAGAAAGGGGAGGTGAGGTGGTATCAAATAACAAAATGCAAGTTCAACCTGTATTTTCGTGTAAGAATTATTTGGGTGCGAATCTTTTCCAAGTGAATCATATATGACTACATCCAGCTCTATGCTAACGGTAAGCAAGAATCCCTCCACTTGTATAGATGGCAGAGGCTAGTAGATCTTTTTCATTCTCTTTATCTTAACTATGTAGCTGCTTTAGTAACTAGTGAATCTAATCGCGATACATGGCTGCAACGTGCAAAGTCTCGCATGAAAAAAATCAAAACTGCTCATCTCAGCTCTGCATATTCCCACTGCACCGATACCAAGTAACGAACAAGAGGCCGGTAGAAAGCGAACACTCCGCTTCCACACTAGGAACTCATATCCAATTCGCTCTGTTACTGCGATAGCAACACATCATGTCTGTCCTGAGAGACCATTATTATAGGCTCGCTTCGGATGTTCCTCAAGAGAGAATCGAGGCTGCGACTGGCTTATTATCAGAGCTCCAAGACGTTCAGTCTAAAGATGAATGGGAATATGCCTTGAACAGATTGATTAAAGGATTGACTTCAACAAGACAGAGCGCAAAAATTGGCTTCTCTATGGCTCTTATCGAAGTGATATCTGCCCTCATTAAGGATCAAGAGTACGAATTGACAGTTTCTGGGTATTTGAACAAATTAACGGAGCTCACCGAGGTAAAATCGTCCATGAAGGGAAAAGAATCAAGAGCCGTATTATTTGGTAGATTATTCGGTTGTCAAGCCATTCTTAACTCAGGAATCTTGTTTGAAGGTGAATTCTCCACGACAGAGGACTTGAAGGCTTTTTCGGCAGTGTTGATTGATTTATCTGTGAACAAATCCTGGCTCAGAGAGTCCACCATATTTACATTGTACAACTTTATATCGCAGACTGTCATCTTGTCCACTCAGAAGACAAAAAAGCCTAGTATCGACTACGTTTCAGTGTGGATATGGATATTGCAAAAAGTTAGTGATGCTGGTCTTAACTTAACCACAGAAGGTTTAGCAATCTACCTTGCAGTGCCCAAGTCTATCAGAGAAGATTACTCCATTGAGAATAAGTCAGGTACTCTGATAAATTGGAAGGCAAATGATCCGTTGGCAAAGGGAAATCTTCCTCTCCTTGTTAAGGTTTTGAAAGATGTTGATATTGTTGATGACTCGGAGAGCGCAAATGAAGGTAATGGAAACAAGAAACCAACACAAAAAAGTAACTGGAGCCCCAGAATTCATTTTGTATGGGACCTTATCCTTAAAGAATTTGTTAACGAAGCTGCACTTGAGGACGATAAGATAGATGAAGAGGAAGAAGAACAATCGAACAAGAAGCGTCAAAAACAATCGTCCGGAGGAGAAAGAGCCTCAAAAAAATCTAAAAAGAACAAAAAAAACGCCTCAGTAGTTGGCGAGCGTATTTTGCTAAAGGAGTTTTGGAAAGTGGTTGTAGCTGAAACCTTCTTCTCTGAGAATGCTTCTCATGAGAGGAAATATTGGGGGTTTGAAATATTTAACAAATTCTTAGTCGGCATTGACTCCAAACATGTGGAAGAATTATTTACGCCAAACTTGATGAGATGTTTAATTAACCAATCGGCACAGCAAAATAGATACTTGAATAAGGTCTCGGTTAAAGTTTTGAAAACCATTGTCAATGTTGCTGACACTCAGCCAGCTAAAGGTCCAAGCATATTGTCGAGTCTCTTGGACGAATCTAGTGGAGGGTGCTGGAACTTCGATCTCGTTACTAAGTCTAAAACAATTGACGAAATTTTAGCTGGTAACCAGGAAAATGAAGAAGTCTTGGAGCTTTATAAGGTTGCATTGATTGGCAAGTTCCAGAGCGTTATAGATACGAAGACCAAGAAACAAAACAATAGCGAAGAAGATGAAGCAGATGACGCGCAAAAAGAAGATGACGACTCTCTTCCCAAGAAACTTCCATACGACAATGTCCAAAAATGGTGTCTAGACAAGCTCTTACACTTGACTAGAACACACAAAAGTCTGTTAAAGAATGGTGAAAAGTCTGCATGGTTGAATGGTATAATAATGCTTCTTGTTCGTAACTCTTTCTTCAAGCTGACGGGAGAAGCTGCAACCATCTCAAGTGTCATCAAATCCATCTCACAAGAACGCTTAAACTCCATTCTCTCCGACATAATCAACTTGAAGAATGCTAAGAACGAACCTTGGCCATTGCTTTGCATAGAGTATATTCAAAAGCTTGAGACAAACAATAACGAAATTCAATTGATTTCCGAGTTTGACGAGAGTTTGTCTGATAAGAGGGACGAGATTATTGAAATTTTGTCACAAGTTAAAAAAGGAATCAAAAGAGCTAACAAGAAGAAGTCACCTTCGGATCAATTGTATTGCTTCCAGCTTTTATTTTCGATGGTGTTGATCCAATTCTACATGGCCGATGAAGAGGCTGTTTCTGTTCTAGAGGAATTGAAATTGTGCTATGATGACATAACAAAAGCTGATGTGGATAGAGAGACGGATGAATTCGACTCGTCTCTTATCTTGACGGAGATACTCTTATCTTTTGTTGCTCGCAAGTCAACCCTTTTGAAAAAGCTTTCAATGATTATATGGGAAAACTTCTTGTGCACTACCAATGACACCGGAAAGTTGCGGTTAAATGAAAACTGCTTACAGTTACTATATGATGTCTTGGAATCAAAAGAGAATAAGGAAGGCTTGGATAAGGTGTTTGAAGGCAATGGGGAATACGAAGCAGATGACGCGGAAGATAACACCGAAGATGAGGATAAGGAAACGGATGAGGAAGAAGAGGAGGAAGATGAAGACGATGAAGACGACGAAGGCGATGAGGAAGATGACGACGAGGCTGAACCAGATTCAACAGTGGACAAAGTTGAAAAGGCTACTTCACTCAAACTTGCAGAAGCATTAGGTATTCCAACCACTTCAGGCGAGGTCAAGTTCGAAGATTTGTCAGGGGACGAAGATGACTCGTATGAGTCTGATTCGATGGATGATGAGCAAATGATGGAGATTGATGACCACTTGTCAAAAATATTTAAAGAGAGAAGAGATGCATTGTCATCAGTAACGTCAGGCAACAAGAGAAAATCAGAGGTGATAGAGGCTAAGCAGCAGATGATTTTCTTTAAACATCGTATACTTGACCTTTTGGAGCTCTTTGTTAAGCATCAGCCATCATCATACTTGAACTTGACGATGATTAAACCATTAGTTGTCTTGATAGGTTTGACATTAGACAAAAATGTCGGTACAAAGGCACATAAGCTTTTGAAAACTAAAGTCAGTAAGACCAAGATTACGGCAGAACAAATTAAGAACGAGTTCGAATCTGAAAGCAAGCGCAAAGCATTTGAAAAATCACTCCTCGAACTCATTGAATGGCTGCATAAAAGAGCCAGGAACTCCTCTAACCAGTCACACTCATTGGCTTGTAGTCAAGCTTGTATCATAATTTCCAAGAATTTGATTGGACTTGACGAGTCATATATCGACAGCGTCATAGAGGTTTACGCCCAATCTCTAAAAGATTGGGCCACCAACAAAAAGAGTAAACTCCAGGCGTCTATGTTTTTTGACTTTATTAACTGGTTGAACTCAAAGCGTGAAAGTAAGTAGAGTAGCGATAGATTGCATGGTTCTTTTTTCGTACAGTTTTTGCAACTTAAAATGTACTGTATTTTACCCTGTGATGTGCGTGGTCGGAGAAAGTAGAGTGTAAACGCCAGTACAACCAATAAGAGTTCGTTCTCGCACTCGAAAAATCGAATATTAAGAAATATGAAAAAGTCACTAACTAAACACTTTCATACTTCTTTCAACACCTCAAATCATCAATAATGTCCCACAAACAAGCTGGTATTTCCTTAAACAAGGCTATGGCCATTGCCGCCAGAGCTACCAGAGCCGCTTTGAAGCCAGAATTCAAGATTGCTGCCGACAGAAGAGGTGTCTCTGAAGTTAGAGCCATCAAGATAGAGAAAGGTGTTCAGCAAGAGTCTAAGGCTTTGACTGAATAGATCAACCAGTATGCATCAGATATGACATAATTTTCCCACCAAAATACACGTACAATTTAGAAAGCGAAGAATTGCTTCAAAATGAGTCCAATGTAGGTACAAAAAATCTGAGTTGAGTGTCAAAGGGAGTGTAAGTCCAGTGTTACCCCTTCATCTCCGTGGGGAGCATCCTCACCATTTCTGACACAATCCGCTCTCGCTTACAATCGTATTCTCTAATAAATATGTGTTGCGGCATTATATACAAGTTAACTTAAGTTGTCAGATTTCGCCTTGGCTTCCGTCAAAGCGGCTTTCCTGTCCCTATTAATCTCTTCTGTGATTTGTTCAATGAGTTGAGCCCTTAATTCGTATGGCAAGTCATCAATGAGAGACCTCACCCTATGGAGATCGTATTCTTCTCCCGTTACAGCATCCGGATCCTCTGAATTAGCTTCAGTCTCCTGGTCCTCAACTTCGTGAACCTCGTCAGCCTCAGCTTCGGCATCTGTGATGTCGTCGCTACTTTTCTGTTTCTTGTTTTCTGGGTTAGACGTAGAATCGAGAAGTTTTGAGAGTTCGGAGTTCGGGTTGCTGTATAGTTCAACAAACCTGCCGGATTCTACAACTTTCCCTCTCTTGCCGAGCACGACAACATTCTCAGACTTGGAAATTGTGGAAAGTCGGTGGGCAATAGATATGATAGTCATTTTTCCCTGTGAAGTCAACTCTTTCAAGGTCTCATTGATGAGGCTCTCCAGTTTAGAGTCGAGTGCAGATGTTGCCTCATCTAAGATTAAGATAGATGGCTTCTTTATAAGTGCTCGTGCGATGGCCACTCTTTGTTTTTGTCCACCAGACAACGAGGCTCCACGCGCACCTATAATTGTGTCGTATCCATCGGGGAAGTTAGCTATGAAGCCATGACAATTTGCTTGCTGAGCTGCGTTTATGACATCCCGCATTGTAAGTCTGTTCACTTCAGCTGGAGTTAGCCCATATACAATGTTTTCCAAGATGCTGCCTGAGAGTAGTACCGGTTCTTGCTGAACGATACCTATAACATTCCTTCGCAAGTCTCTGACTTGGATATCTTTGATATCCTTCTCACCAATAAGAATGCGTCCAGCCTGGATATTGTACGAGCGTAAAAGTAACAGAGCCACGGTAGACTTACCAGCTCCCGAAGGGGCTACGATACACGTTGATGATGCTGGAGGTATGTAGAATGAACAATCATCAAACACTTTGTTGTTCACCCTGGTTGGATAAGCAAAAGTAACATGATCAAAAGTGACGCTGTTGCCCATGCCGATTGAGGTGACCCCCAGCTTTTTCACTTTGTTACCCTTTATCACCTCAACGTCATTTTTGTAATCGATCAATTCAAATAACTTTACTCCTGCACCAGATCCCTTCATTAATTCCATATATGTCGTGGTTAAGGAATAGAGAGCCAGGTTAAAAAACTCCAGATACATTGTGAAAGCGACTACATCACCAGTCGTCATTTGACCCTGAAGAATCAAGTAAACACCTAGGGCAATACAAGAAAGATACCCGGAGTGATATAAACTGTAGATGGAGACCAGGTAGTTGGATTGAGCTAATGCTTCAGTCTTGGCAACATTTACCACGTTTCTCAACTCCTTTGAGTACTTGGCCAATTCCTTCTGTTCTCCCGTGAATGCCTGAATCAATTTAACGGAGCTTAATGTTTCCTCTGCTGCCTTCGTGAGTCCGGCGGACGCATTTTGCAATTTGGTTGACAACCCTCTGATCTTTTCTCCATACCAAACAGACCCAAAGGTGATAGGTGGTGAGATACACAACATGACACCAAACAACACAGGGTTAATTGAAAACATCATATATGCAGAAATTATTCCAAACAAGACATTCTTCAACCCATCCGGCAAATTGCTGGTGATAGACCTTGACACAACATAAGCGTCTGACGATAATCTTGAGATCAAATCACCAACCTTATGCTTCTCATCATCATAGAATTTGGCGTCATGCCTCACCAATTGCTTCATGGCACGAAGTCTTAACCTAGCCACAAGCCTCTCTCCTAACACTTTCAAAACCCAAATTCTAGCCCAAAAGCATACGGCTGAGATGCACATAAAGGGTACCATGACCGCGAACACAGTAGATGCCTTGTAGCCCCAAATGATCAAATTACCGTCTTCGTCTTTGATATTTTGGTTTATGGCATCAATTGCTGATCCTACAAGCTTAACAGAAGTAGTTGGGTATAGCACTGCGCACAATATGAATGCCAAGGCGTACAAAAACAACTTCAAGTCTGGCCGCCCCAATTTGATGATTCGAGCAATAGTTCTCATGTTCTCCTTGAATGACTTTTTCTGCTGGGACTCCTTCTGCATTTCTTCTTCTATAAGTTCGTCCTTCTTGAGCCGTGATATTCCCAAATGTTGTTTGAGCGAAGTGTCTTTGAATGCCTCTGAAAACTCCTTGGACGACTTTTTCACACTGAGTGGTTTCGTCAAATCTTTCTTCGGGTCATCTGAAATAGAGCTGAGTGCTTGCTTGATAATAGTAGAGCACACAAATGAACGTGCAAGGGGTCGAAACACTGGAGCCGAGTGGTGAAGTAGAGGCAACATACTGCCGCTGGCTCCGCTTATCACACCGGTGAATGCAGCTCTCAGAGTCGACCGTCGCAAAATCAGTAATAGCATTTGAGAAAGGAGGAAATGAGAGATGCGGATTCCAGAGAAACTAATACACGCTCACACCTGGCATAAGTTGAAGTTGAATACGATATTATACCGATAGTAAGGTATATCTCTTGCCGGTATATACTGAAGCGATCACGGAAACTGAAGTGGGCACGACTTTCTCCGGCATTTTTCGCAGCTATTTATCAACCCGATCTAAGGCAGCAGTCTCAAACAATTTTAATTTCACCTTTCATCATATGTATTCCTATATGCTAATAGTATATTTCGTAACTTGACCCATACTGAATCTCATTTAAATGGCTCTCTCGGCATAACTTTGTACCAACCCAGCTTCACTCTCGTCATATTCTCTTACCTCCACATCATCTCCATTCACAAAGGTGTTAGCTTGAACGATTTGCTTTCTTGGTAATTTCTTTCTGATAACTGCATCTCTGAACTTAGCAAAGTTCTCGTTTACGTTTGTCTTCTCCAAGTAGTACGCCTCTCCACTCTTGAAGTCTGCAGTACATTTGAAAACCTGAAGGTTGTGCAAGAATTCGCCTAACAATTCTCCAGCCTTATCGAACTTGGACTCATCAAACGTCAATTCCAAGTCGTTGAAATCTTTGTCCTCACCTTCAACAAGTATACAGGCACCTGACTCCAAGAGCAGCTGGAAGATTCCGAATCTACCTTGCATGTGTGCCTGACCCCACTTCTTGGATGCTGGGTCCCAAAACTCCAAGGCAATAAGTCCAGCACGACACATCAAAACGGTGGCAATCAAGACAATGTCTCTTTGCTCCTCCTCGGTTTTGATATCGAAAATAGGCAAAACTTCTTTGGGGTGAGTAAGAATAAGGTAAAGTGCAACAAGTTCTGCTCTGCATTCTTCGAAGGATCCTGCAACAGATCCAAAGACAGATCCCCATGTTTCTGTCAGCTTGTAGAAAGACTTGATCTCTGGGTGAGCCTCCTTGTTGAAGTTGAACACACCGGGGGCAGTCTCCTGTAACAACTTACCAGTTCCGTGGCCCAACAATTCGTGCAAACCAACTTGCACCTCAAAGGCTTCATCTCTGTACTTCTTAAACTTATCACCTAACTCCTTGCTCACAAAAGTGATAACCTCTTCTTTTCT
Organism: Dujonia schatavii; assembly: GCA_003707405.2. Taxonomy (NCBI): domain Eukaryota; kingdom Fungi; phylum Ascomycota; class Pichiomycetes; order Serinales; family Debaryomycetaceae; genus Dujonia; species Dujonia schatavii. The sequence goes on along the minus strand of PPIY02000011.1, from coordinate 107,672 downwards.
TGGGTTCTTAGGATTAGCCAACATGACATTACCTAAGGAGACGTTCTTAAATCCGTAGTTCAATCTCACATCGTCGTAGTTGGGGATGTTGATACCCGCTGGGAGCCCAGACGTGGCAAAACTCAAAACCTCCAAAGAGGTGAAATCAGGTGGGGTAAACTTGTCCTTTTCGTACAATCTGTCCCATGGCAAGTGTGGGATTAAGCTCTCAGCTGCGGCTACTAATCTGCCAAATTTAGCAGTTTGTTCCTGATTAACCATGGCAACCATACCTTCCCATTCACCTCTGACTCCAGCGGGCTCTCTGTAAGTTTCGATGAAACCTATGTTGGATTCCACTAATGGGTTCAAATCCTTGACCCATTCAATCTGCGACTCCTTGTGGGCATTCATCGATCCTGTCTCGAAGGCTTCGATGTATTTAGTCAATAACTTGTGTTGAGTCTCGTTTGCAACATACTTTAACGCCTCCCTCAAGTTGGCCACAATCTGGGCGAATTCCTTCGAGTGGTCACCAAACTTGATCTCAATTGTGTAGCCTTTGTGCTGGAAAGGCTCCTTGGGGTAATACGAAGTCTCGTTGTTTGTCTTCGCACTGGCAACCAAAACAACAAACTTCTTGTCTGCAACCTTGGAGATTCTGGTGTTTTCGGGCATGATACCCTTGTCAGCCAATGCTTCATTAATCGTCTCAACATCTTCCTTGGTAATAACTTCCTTACAGTCAGGGTAGTAGTTACTTATGTGGCCCTTTTCTGGCCATCCCAACAAAACGGAAGCCCCAGTGACATCATAGATGGCTTTTTTCACCGAGTTGTACAACTCGGTGACCTTTGCATTGTCAACTGCGTTGATGACTTTGTCAAAATCTTCCACAGGAATTGACGGGATAAACTTCTTGTCACCAAAAGACTTGTAGTTACCGGTGTTCGAGAGGAACGAAGAAGCATACTCCAAGTACTTGGTGACTATTTCAGGAGAAGCCCCTTTGTCCTTAAGCGCAACAATGTACTCTTCGTTTGTGTTTGGAGATCCCAAAGTGCTATAGATCTCAAGAATAAGGTCATAGATCGTTTCACTTTCTGGAGAAATCGATCTCAAGATGGCTCTGGTACCTAAAAAGGAAGCTCTCGAGAGGTAGTGGGCGTAAAGCTTTTCATTCAAGCTAGGTAATTGCTCAAAGTGCTTCTTGGCACTAAGCAAGGCAATTGGTGCCTCGGAGTCGGCATAGAAAATCTCAACGGACGCCATACTAAATATCCTGTTTACGAGTTTGTTTCGGAGTAGGAAATCTGAGTGTTTCAACGGCCACTTCCAGGAAATGTTGCATTTATAACGATTCCCAGTCGCGGGGCTAAAAACTACATGCATGTCAATATTTGCCACACGCAGATTCCATACTATACACGGCACCAGGCCGTGGCTCTCTGCCAAAAAAATAAATGAAGAAAAAAAAAAAAATACTGCGACCAGTAACGGGCAAAAAAACTGGCGAGGGTGCGTAGAGCCGATCGTTGAAAGGCATCTTGACTCTGGCACTAGTTAAGAGACACGCATGGACCAGCTCACTTCTAAGCTTAAATTTTATAATTATAGATCAATATGCTTATACAGGGAATTCTGGGAAACAATGAGACTGGGAAGCAGCTTAGCTAGCTGTCCATTGGAGTGGACCATGACTTGTGGCACATTTTTCGCAATCAACTCTCACATGGTTAGTTGCAGGTACAACAGGAAAAGAGAAGAGGGAAAGCTACATTCGCGTTCACAGTCCTGTCCCAGTTTAAAAAAATGGTACGTCATTGCGCAGAAGTCCATGAAGATATATTTCGAGAAATGGGCCTACTACTGGAAATGTACTATTGCAAAACGGCGATTTTGGTCCACTCCATGCGTTCTCGCAAGCAGCTGAAACCTGCATAGTAGGCATGCCAAATATCAAAGCCGCTTTTTTTTACTCGTTAGCACATACTAGCACTTCGTCTCTACACACATCAGAGCGTACTTGCATATGGCGAAGAAAGTCCCCCCTAAGGCAACCCTGGCCATGACAGAAGAATCTCCGACTTCCAAAACAGAGCCCCCCGTAGATGCGGAGGAGTCGTATGATGAAGCCGAAGATGAGGACTACGACCCAACTGCCAAACCCACAGACAAACAGGGTGGCGAAACTGCAGTGGACTCTGATGACGAAGATGACGAAGACGGAGACCAGAATGAGCCAGTTCCCGATTTCTCAGCAATAGAAAGTGGAGGCGAAAGGCTAGTGAAAACAAGGCGACAGCGTCAGGAGGAAGATCTTTATGGCAGCAATAGAAAATCCATACCGGAGGGGCTTGTTCGTGCGAATAAGTATCTGAGTATAGATGTTGATGCACTTTTCAATCAATTGAAGGAGAAAAGTGTGACAGGAGTGGCGATTCAGATAGAGCCTGTGGTCACAAAAGAAACGGACCTAGGAAAGGACTCGCATGAGGAAGACGAGGACCGTGAGCTGCGTACAACTCAATCACAACAAAAGAACAAACAAACCAACAATGGAGACCCAGAAATGATCACTATCGAGTCGTCATATACATTTGCAGGTAAGGTGATAACAGAAACAAAGCTTGTTGCAAGAGGATCCGCAGAAGCAAAAGCGTACTTAAATTCCACAGGTAACATTACGAAAAAGGAGACCGAACTGGGAAAAGTGAAACGGTCCTTTGTACCAGTAGTACGAGAAGTAAATGGAGAGCATTTAGAGCTCAGAATCAAACTCAAAAGACCATCCCTCATTGATAAGTACTTGTCAATTCAGGGAAATAAACTGCAAAAGTTGTCAACATTAGAAAAATCGCGACTAGACTGGGCAAGTTTTGTTGATAAGAGAAAGATACAAGATGATTTAAAGAAGCACAACAAGGCAGGATACTTGGATAAACAGGAGTTCCTTAACCGTGTGGAGCTGAAGCGCGACCAGCAATATCAGTTGGCTAAGGAAGAGGAAAGAAAGCGGCGTCTTCAGAATGAAGGAAATGTATAGTAAATAATGTATTATAGAGAATCAAAAACAAGACAACAATGTATTGCAAGAGGCACCAGAGATCGAGAGTGTAGCATCCACTTCAATCCCCAGATTGGCTGCAACATCTGGTGCAGGATATGACACAAAGATTGTTGCCTTCTCTGAAGAAAAAAACGCTCCTATGAAAAAAATAGAAAGCGGTGTACAAAAAAAAAAAATACGGCCCAGGATTACAACGTCTTGCACAACTTCATTAGGAACTCGCTTGCAGAACACAGTCGCACTTAAGGACGAGCACCTTGTCTTAAACTCCAAGAATGTCTTCCAACGCAAGCAGCAACTTGAAGCGTAAGAATGAAGAGCTCGATCTGTCGCAGACAGACCAGCTCAATAAAAGAGTTGCTTTAGACAGCGAGCAACTAGCTCTTACGGAGAAACAACAGGAGGATGCACAGACTGCTCCAGCCATCTTCAATGGTAGCGACGACCAAGAACCAGGATACGAGCAAGAGGTGGCCGAAGACGACGAGGGCCATAAAGCTAGCGATGATTCCAACGAGAAGGAAGAGGGGAATGATGAGGATGAGGATGACGGTTACGAAGTTGCTGAAGCAGACGCTACAAATTCTAATATACAGCCTGCTGGAAGCGATGCCAATGATTCTGCCAGCGATGCAGCCTACGATGCTGAAACAGTGTTGGAAAATATCTCAGCCGCAGCTGCAGCAGCAGCCGCAGTTGTCCCAACCTCAGCCCCAGAGTCGACGGCAGCGTATGAACAATACGCCCCTTCTCACGACTCAAGTGATGGATCTAAACCGGTCTCGAACCACCGTGAAAGAGAGGGAGATCCAACGTATGTTATCTTCAGAATGTACTGTCCAGTGAAAGAGGCATCTGCTGTTGTGGGTAAAAAGGGAGAAAAAATCAATCATATTAGAGAGAAGGCTAATGTGAGAATCAACGTGAGTGATAACTTAAAAAATGTGCCCGAAAGAATTATTCTGGTGCGTGGACCTGCTGAGAATGTGGCGAGGGCCTTTGGATTGATTGCTAGAACCATTTTGGAGGAGCCAGAAGACGAACCTGCGTCTATGATGAGTAAGCCTTACGACTTGAAGTTGCTTGTTCCACACCCAATGGTTGGATACATTATCGGGAAGCAAGGTTCAAAGTTCAGAGAGATTGAGGAGAACTCTGCAGCGAAATTGAAGGCTGCTGAACAACCATTACCTTATTCCACAGACAGAGTTTTGTCCATTACAGGAGTTGGTGACGCGATTCATATTGCTGTGTACTATATCTCGCAGGTTATGATCGAGCACAAGGACTGCTTGAAAAAGAACAAGGTTGTTTTTTATAATCCAGCGAACTACCAGCACGGGATGGCTGGTGGTCAGCAGACGCAACAGATCACAAACCATAACGGAAACCACAACCCTTCTGGAATGCTTGGTCAACACGGCCCATCTCTAGGACAACAGGGCCCACCACCTGCTCTCCACCAGATTAACCAATATGGTAACAACAATCATCATAACCAGCACATTCCCCAGGCAGGAGGAAATATGCACATGCAGTCTCCATACGGCAACCAAATGGGAGGTATGCAGCAAATGAACAATGGGTATCCTCAACAACAACAACAACAAAATAAACCATACAACTTCCAGATGATGTTCCAGCCCACGGTGCATCCACAACAATACGGTGCGCCAGTACCGAACCCAGCAGCTCAGATGGGTGGCGGACCAGGTGCAGGAGTCCCATTACAACTGTACACTGACGAGCATGGGAACACGATAGTAGGCGACGTCATAACGAACCAACCAGTGCAAATTGGAGCAACTCCAGACAAGTACAACGAAGACATTTACGTTGCCAATGAGAACATTGGATCTGTAATTGGGAAGGGAGGAAACAATATCAAACAGATTCGCTTGAACAGCGGGTGCACTTATGTGAAAATTGAGCCAGACCAACGGCAATCAATTATGCTTGGCGGAGGCAAAGGCTTGACTAGTATCAGGAAACTCACATTGACAGGAACAATAAACGCCATTAACACGGCGGTATACTTGATCAACCAGAGAATCCAGATAGACAAAGAAAGAAACTCTCACTAGGTGATACTAATATAGTTCTGTACTCTCAAATACACTGCTCTCACTCTTACTCACCCCTTTTCTTTCTCTCTGTATTAATAATAATGCCGTACGACCCCTACATGAAAAATTGGTGTAGCTTGAATAACTGAATCTAGCGATCTATGAGATTTCCTATGTTTAAAAATGCGGTACCCCCAAGCTTGTTAGAAGCATTGTCACACCACTCAAGAGTCCCTCGCCTAAGACCAATCCACTGCTGAAAATGATCATATTGATTTTACTGTTGGATTCACCTTTTGATCCCCCGTTCCCAACAACACCTCCCTTGTATACGTTTATCCACCAGTAAGAAAGTGCACCACCAAGGAAACGCGCAATGGTGAAGTTTGGAGTATTGTATATTCCAATTCCAACCGCAACACCATTGGGCAAATAAATCAAGTACTTGTGGTACTTGGAAGTCTTGGGAACGATATTCTTTAGTAAGGAAATGAACCCAAATACTACACCAAACAACAACAGAAATTCAAACGTTCTTGGTGGCAAGCCTTCGCCAGTTACCAATCTTGAACAATCGATCCAAATGATTGCCGTTGGAATTCTGAACATCGTGCTTGGGATCTGGTAAACAGCGTTGTAAACCTTGTACATGACACTGCTTAGTAATACCGAATACAACGTCCCGACTAATTGTGCAACAAACTGGGCCTTTGGTGAAGCTCCAATTAAATGTCCAGTTTTAAGGTCTTGCATCAAATCACCAGCCTGTTGTGCTCCAGCTTCAGCAATTCCCCCAGCCACCAAATTAATCAATATCTTGGACGGATGGGAGTTGGGGATAACAACTGCAAAGATCAACTGAGATAACTTACCAATGCCGCTCACTGGGTTTAAATCCGTCTCACCCAAAGCTCTCACTCCGAGAATGGAAAAGAATAATGCCAACACAATTGCCACGAAGAGAGCGTAATAAGGGATGAGATTCCCAAAAACCGCCCTAACAGAAATAGCACACAAGACAGAAGAGAGTATGAGTCCAATGGAGATCACTTTGCTGTCCACTAAATATTTTGATGGTACATCGTGAACGTGAAGAGTCCTCTTCGCTGCATTTTTTACAGCCTTGAAAAAGTTCCTTTGACTATCGTAACCAGAATTCTGGTCACCAAGTAATGCATCAGTCTCACTATCGCTGCTCACATCACTGTTTGTGTCGCCAGAACGAGCATTGTTACTTGTGGCACTTTCATTGATGCGTCCTATGGCTTGGTACAAGGATCTTCCTACGACAACGATAAACAGAACAAGCGAGTCACTAATCATTACACTCAAACTGATCCACAATATCCAGCCCTGCCCACCATGGACCCAATCATCAATCTCCCCAGGAGCCCATCCTGCCGACTTAGAAAGTGGAGCTAAAACTGCCCAACCTAAGATGGCACCAAACAACATGTAGGTGACAGTAGGTAATCCCATGATAATCCCTTGACCGATGTAAGCCGGAGAAGGCTGGAAATTCCATTTGTAAGAGTCTGATAAATGCGAGCCGAAAATCGGTAAACTTTTCAACACGGGAAAGAAATATGACAAAAGCGTATAAGTGGCGGACACAGAGAACGTGTATGCTAAGTTTGTAATGTTTGAGCTGTAGTTTTTTGCGTCACTCAACTGTTTGAATTCCTCTGCGGTTTGAATTGAATTTGTTGTTGCCAAAGTACTGGTTTCTGGAATGACGCTAGCACTGGTATTAGCTGTCTGGAAGTTTCTTTCAATATCATCGTTATCTATGGTTGGGGACTGACGGAGTTGTTCGAGCTCTTCGTCAACAACGTCGTCGTTACTAGGAATGAAAAGATCCTCCTTTGTATCATCTTGGATTTCTGACCCGTGCAAGACCGAAATCAAAGTGGCAGTCGCACTTCCTGAGGGGAATGGAAGCTTTTCTTCCACAATTACTTGCTTTCTTAGTGGCACAGCAAAGAAAACACCGAAAAATGCCAACCCCAGTGACCACACAATCAAGTCCCGGAGTGAAAACACCAATTTCCTACCCAATCCACTCTCCTCTTCTGTTAAGAAATTTTCAATTGCAGGAACTATTCCGATGAGTCCATATGCCAAAGGTCCCGTTCCAGTTGCTACAGCTACACTCTGTACAAACACGTTTTCCACGTCAGTAAAGTCACGAGCGAAAGGACTGAGCTTGAACATAGCAAAACCCAAAAGTGCCGATGGCAATGACATCATGGAGACCCAACCCGTTTGTAATCCAAACTGAAAATTGGAGATCAATACAATTGATCCTATGAGTAACCCAGCCACGCAAGCTCTGAAGGTTATTTGTGGAAGGTCGAGTTTATGCTGCCATTTCATTGCTTGTGATGGTACCGATAGCACAGACGGTGGTGGCTCGTTGCCACCACGCGTGTTATTCGAGGTCATAGGCAACTCGTGGTTGTATATTTACCTGTAGGTGTAGTGAGTGATAATTTGCTTGCCCTATTTTGCTTCCGAGATAGGATTCCAAATAGAAAACTGCAAAACTAAAGTCCGTACTCTAATAGTTAACGACTTAAGCCTCAAATGTATTTGAGACTTCGTAGAGATTCTACTGAAAGAGCAAATGCACACGAAAAGTTCTTGCGGAGAAAATATAACGAACCGATACGCAACTACACGCCAGTTTAGGTCTGTTTATACTTGCTGATCTCGATGACTAATGTAGCAGCATGATAAGAATAGGAAAAGTTTTCCCCTGCAGGATGAGATGCCACAGCTAATTGCTTAAACTTTGTTTCAGGTAATTTGCCAGTCCGGATGATAAGACCATATCTTTAGGTCATTGCAACGTTTGTACCTGGACTGTTGATGTAGCATGATTGGCTTAGATTTAAAGCACTCAACTATATAGGCTTCAAGGAAGAAACATATGGTACTGTCAGCCGGCAGAGTAACAAACCAATGTGCTACAACTGATGCATGCAGGAAGACTGCACAACGAACAGATTAGCGTATCTGTTACTGAAGATGCAGCACGAACCAGTTGCAACTATCGAGCATGTAATGATCACTCGACCGTTAATGATCACTCTACAGTTGTGCTCAGATAACAACCACTAAGTAAACGTACCAAGTCTCCTCACATGCGTGCATTTAATCCTCTCCTACTAAGAGGTAGTTCAAAATATCACTCAAGGTGATTACGCTCACCAATCTGCCCTCATCATCAACCACAAACAATCTATGTAATCTGGACTTTCTTATCGTATCCATAATCGTACTAAGCCTATCGTTCAATGTGCACGTGTGAACTCCTTCGAAGTCTTCTGATCTCCTTAATAATGCATCTCCAACGCTCAAGTCCAAATCGGTGTACATTCCTCCCTTGACTAATGCCAACACATCAACAGCCTCGTACACATTAACCAATTTTCTTTGCTCGTCTATGATTGGCACAGAAGATACGGACTTGTGTGCAAGCAAATGGATTACCTCGATCACCGGCGTGCTCATGGTACACGTTGAGAGGTCTTTGATACTGCCCAATCCAGGCAAGTTCTTTATTGGTTTCAAAAGCATCTTTGTCTCCTTGCAATTCAACGCCACAAACTTCAAAATTCTGTATTGGGTCAACACGGAAACAACGATTTCTCTATGTGTTTTCTCATCTTCGTCGATAAGGGGAATTCTTCTGGCTTTGGAGTCAAGCATCTTGACACATGCTTGGTAGAGTGACTTGAAGGGGTGGATCAGAGCGGTTTCGATAGGGGTCACGCCGATATCCTTCTCGATGTCACGCAATCCATCCAACGTTAATTGGTCCACCAAATCGAATTTTTCTGGGAACTGGAAGTAGTACTGGATCACATTGATAAAGTCGGAGGATGTAAGCAACCCTGCAAACCGAGACGTCTTGTTGTTCCATAAAGGTGCAGAAACGATGCTATTTTGTAACAAAATATTCAACGACTTCTTCACAAGGAGCGATGTGTCCAAAACAATCAACCGGTAACTCACAGGTAACACATCATAAGATGTCTTGGATTGGAGGAAAAGACGGATAGCCTTCACTCCAATTCTCTGGTCATGATCTATTTGCTCGGCGGAAAGACTCTCGATGTAATCGTTTGGTGTGAAGTTTGACTTCGATACAACTTCAGTCATCGTCGCAAATGTTGTAGAATGTAGAGTACGTGGACGAACTGTGATGCAAAATGCTTTCGAAGATGTTATATATAAAGGATATCTCGGTCTTGGGACAATAGGAGCTGACAGGCAAGGTGTGCAAGCTCCTCTAGTAAACTTTTGTTGTTCCTCGCATGAGTTATATTGGTGGGGGACATATTAGTGCATGCACGACCAGATAGAAGGGTATGCACACCCTGCAGGGTAGTGACTGAAAGAATTCATTCCTGGAATGCAACATACAGGATTGGAGCGCCTACTAACGCATGCTCCGAGAGGGTGTGAATGCAACGGTGTCAAAGCTTCAGTCAACCATTCTTATTCTCTTGGTGTTACTCTTGATATGCATTTCTTCTACATTCACTCAACAACAGCCAATCACTGTCCAGCTACAATTAATCATAAGGAGATTGCCATGTATTATTCTATATATGCACTAAAATTTGAAGTCCATGGTGCCTAAAATTGAAAGTAAGCACAGTGTATTTTAAATGGCTTAAGCCCACTTACCTAATAATGCCATTAAGCCAGTACCCCAACATAAGACGAAAAAGGCTGCAAGCATTTTCTTGAAGCCACCTTCACCCTTGAATTCTCCAGAGTATAAGAATTCGTGAGCCATCAACTCCACCACACCTGTGTAAATTAAAATTCCTGAGGAGATGGAGTCAAAAATACCGTCCGTAATTAAAGCTCTTGCAGATCCAGGTGGGTAAGTAGTTCTCACACCCAAACCAACAGCAATGGCTATTGGGGTAGTAAAGGTGTATGCAAGACCCATGACCCATGGAGTCCATCTGTAGTGATGTGGCCACTCCGTGGTGGCGATACGCGTACCCAAACCCAAACCTTCGAACATTTGGTGGAAAATTAAGACAATGTACAACGAAATGAACTCACTACCTGCAACAGCCAAAGAAATACCGACAAAGACAGAGTGGAACACGACACCAAACTCCAAAACTAACACTGCCAACAACTGACCATAGTACTGTTCTCTTTCTTTGACATTGAGAGGCGTACCAAGAACCTCTGGGTCCTGGTGAACCTCAGCATGCAGATAATGTTTTGGGTATTGGATTTTGTTACCACCGGTTGTTGCTCCTGCCTCAGAGCTCTCCACTTCAAATTCCTCCTCATCCTTCAACTTTTCATTTGCCAACTCGTCCTTTTTGGTGTACAAATCAGCGTTACCGAAATGAGAATGAGTGTGGGCACCACTCTCGTCTTCATCCTCAATGTTCATAGCACGAAGCTTTCTGTCAACATAGTTGAACGAAACCAACTCCATGAAGAACAATGCAAAAAGAGAAATCAAACTGAATGCATAAGCCATCGGATATTGAAGCCAAACCCCACCAAGACATTCGCTGGTAAGGGCTTTATCAGCAGGCTCTAACAAGTGAATAAACCCAGTAGCAATGATAACACCGGAACCAAAGTATTTGGCAATGAAAAAGACCGATTTGGGCATACGAATAAAGGAATATTTGGAAGAGAGAATCGGGAGAAAGGTTCCGATTCCAGAAGTCACAAGGATAACGAAAACTGTCGAGATTCTGGCCCCAAAGTGTTCACCGTTGTACTTGATATCGGCGTCACATCTGTCTCTGGCAACCAAGTTGACCGCATTTGTAATTTCTCCAAACATGGTGGAATGAATGCTTTGTGTATTAGTGAAGTATAAGGTTGATAAATGCAAATGAGGAGGTTGAAGATGAGTTATAGTGGTCTGTATTTATGTAAAATGAATGGGGAGCGTTTCTATAGTCCTCTTAACCAACAAGGTAGTGAGGCATCGAGATTATGCGTGCAATTTTACAAAAATTTCTACACACCTGCATTATTTGGCTCGTATTTTTGTCAATTTAAATCGGACCTTGCTGGACCTGACATCCTACAGCCAATAATGAATACGGAGTAAGAAATACATAACCTGTGCAGTAGTACACTACAGCATTCCCTATGGTAAGGCTGACGTTTTTTTCGGCTACCTGTGTATGCACCCGTGTAGATGCACGGACTCTAAACCGCTGTATGTAATAAGCCGCATAACGGGATTAGCATCGAACAAAAACTGGTTGCATCGGGGTCTGAAAGGCTGCTGCTATTCGTAAAGCGTTCATAAGGAGAATCTACTACGAATTTTTTGTTTGACTTGATGATCATTCAAGCGTTTTCTCGAACACTCCTGCCGGCGTATGTCTTCCATCAGATGGAATATTCTTTTCGGTTGACAGGTATTGTACTATCACCTTGTGTGTGACAAAGACGCAAGACCAACAAGGTTGCAAGAAACACCGTTCAATGGGTGAAAGAATGCCGCACAAAATTTAAACCTTAGCAGTAATGTATTGTTTTGTATGGCGTTACGACCGTGTGTAAAGATCTTTAGCTGCCACACTCTTATTGATGTGATGCCAGCCTTGTTCAAGCATAACCACATCAGTTTTTTTTTTTTTTTCTTTTTCCATCCAGGTCCCAAGTCCGGAGTTAAGTGTATCGGAGAACTTGAGCAGTAACCTTTTACTCTGAAGTATTTTCTCTTTGTCACTTTACATTGCAACTTGCTTGTGGATGTTGTCAAGACTAAAGATTAAAAATTTTTGATTCTCTAGATTTCGCTCGAGCTAAATTTCACAATCCACGATTCGATCTCCAGTGCACAAACCATAAAGGTAAACAATAGGATTGTCCATGTAAGTGAAAAGGGACAAAAAGGACATTTCCGAGCATACAGGCAAGCCAAATGCGTCATGTCTCGCAAAATTTGGTAACATCTGCTCTGCCATCAATCTAAGCAGTTAACTGTACATTTGCAGCCGCTATGATCTGCTCGTGAAAGTTGATACCTGCATATACCCATCAGCCCCGATACACACTATCTGTTTAAAAATGAATATGGCCGTGTCAGCAGCATACATAAGCAACACGCAGAAATGAGTGACACTGAGCAAAAGTTATCGGATGATGAACAAGAACATGACTTAAGTAAGGAGGAAAGATTGGAAGCGGCGAGAAAGAAATTCGAAGAGTTGAAAAAGAAGAAGAAGAAGTCCAAGAAGAAGAAGAAGGATCAGTCGGAAGAGCCAGAAGCTGGAGAGGGCGAGAAGGATGCTACTGTTGAGCCTGAAGAAGGCAATGACAAGACCTTGATACAAGAAGGGGAAGCTGTCAAGGAAATCGACACAAACGAGCCATCAGAATCGAATGAAGTGAAGAAGTCAAACGGAGAACCAAAAGAGGCAGAAGAAAAAAAAGAGTCCAATAACGAACGTAAAGAAGAATTGAAGGTATCTGAGGATGAAGATGTAAAGGAACAACCTAAAGTGTCAGAGGCCGACTCTCCGCCGGTGAAAGATGAAGCATCAACTTCAACCGATGGGGAGATCGCGGACTTAAAAGCCACGATAAAACAACAGAAAAATACCATCAAGAAGCTAAGAGATGAAAACACCGATTTGAAGCTTTCAAGAATGGATTTGAATGACAGAATTTCCGAACTCGAGGGACTTGTGGAACAATTAAAGAAGACAGGCGGAGTTCTCCCCGCCCCGCTGAAGCCAGCAGTGAAAATACCACCAGCGGAGCCAGTGTTCACTACGAATGATTACGCGTCACAATCAACACAAAACTTGGCAGTGAAAACTACGGATGACTTCAGAGAAAAGTTAATGGTTTGGAAGGGCTGGCAAGTGGACATGACCAACTGGGGTGGCATTCAAGCACAAGTTGTCAAGTTATGAAATAAATAAAACTAAAACAAATGAATTGATTGAACGAAGAATCCAAGCAACTCTATGTAATGTATCCCTACATCTATGTGTCCCATTTTCTTTTGATTTCTATGTACACGGTTCATCTATCTATTTAACACGACATAAGACCAACCCATTCAAATGTCTCTTGGAAGCCTCCTGAACCTCCACCACCTCGTTTTCTGGTGTCTTGATGAACATGCATTCGGCTGGTTGCAATGGTCTGATGAATCTAACAGCCAAACCTGATGCAAGTGCTTTAACTTCAGTGGTCGTCAAGTTCACTTTACGTCCTGGCTTCAGCACAAGCGAAAAGTCTCTGATGACTGGCTGGTTATTGCGGTATTTCAATCCAAGCCACAAACGACGAGTAGATATATTATCTGGAGTGACCTCCACGGGCTTGACGTCGGGTCCAGAGGTAGAGCCCTTCTGTACAGATGATATGAATCCTTCTCTGTAGAGGCCCAATGCCACTTGAAGATGCAATCTCGTGAAAGGTACCGATGTAGAGGCGATATTCACCTTAGTGCAGTTTTTCACGTGTGCGGCAAAGTTCGCCAAGTGAACCAACGACATGACGATAGGGTTGTGCGAGTGAGACGAGTCAGAAGTCAGCAAAGGTAGAGATATTTCTGATGTGCGTCTGTTTCTCCGATATTGAAAAATTTGTCCTGTAGAAAATTAACAAACTGAATGTATGCATGATTCTGGCATTACCGCGTGAAAATTGTGGTCTTACAAAAACGAAGCTCAGCAATAACGAACCTACACACCCACACTTTCTCTCTGATTTTTGTTACACAAGATAAAATTCTCAGAATAATGAATCGTGGACTTTCACTGATCTTATGTAGTACTCGTGCCAGCAGCATACTGCTCATGGCTCGACCAGTACATGGGCTCCGTGCTGGAGCCATGGGTTCAGCCATCAAGAACTTTCCTGCAACAACTACTCCTGTTCGGTTTAATTCCAGTGGCAGGAGAAAATTACAAGAGAATCATCCTCGTTTAAGAAACTTTGTATACACATTTCTCGTTTCGACAGCTCTCTTGGTGTTTGTCAGCTCACAGGTTGACAAAAAACCGCCACCAAAGACGGCATTCACCGAGGAGGAATTTGAAGAGTATGAAAACGCAACACACTTGAAAAGACGCCACAAAGTGGTACCCAAAGACGTTGCACCATATGTTAAGTTTTATGCCTTACCCTTTGTGAATGAGTCCGCTGAACTCAAGAATGTGGCAACCAATATCAAAAAGACTATGAACGACAACGGTAAAAACGTTGTTGTTAAAGTAATCGACACAAACGAGCTCGTGGAGGCAGAAAAAAAGGACACCTCAAGAAAGTATCTGTACTTGTTACAGGAGCTCGAGGTCACTAAACGTCAACCACCGAAGGGACTTATCACAGCATTGATCAAAGAGATGGTCAAGGAATACATTTCTAGTGAAGAATTTAAGGTCAATTTGCCATCCAACACTGCATTCCTCCTTAAGAACTTCCCACAGAATACTGACGATGCCATCAAGTTCGAAAACGATGTGGCGGATGTGAAAAAATGCATTGTCTTTCACTACGATATGTTGAACGATTTGCCTCCGAAGGGTCCAGAATTCGAACGCCTGATTAATAATGTCGTTGGCTACTTTGATGTCTTGGGCAAGAGTACTAACGTGGTCACCAAGTATGACCAAATGGATCGCAATCTCGAGGAGATTGTCTTGCAGGACTTTTAGACATATTTGAGGTAATGTCACCAACCTTTTTGTATATATCTTGAATATGCCTATGTAAATATATCTTCTGGCACTAAAAACCTTATACCCACACCTTCAGCAAACTTTTTGTCACTGTCCAGAAAGTCACCTGATCTTCCAGCTGCATCGCCTACAAAGAAGCTCTTGTCTTTGTCGATGGTGTAGCTGTCATTTGCAGATGTCAAATATTTCTCCAATTCTAGCCACATACCTATTTGTGGCTTTCGTGATTTAGCATGTAGCTCCTCCGAGCTCGCACGATCTTTGGTTGCCTTGGCTGATGGTCGCTTTGGTGACGCGAACACGTGCAATGCGAGACTCTCTGCTTTGCTACTGATCAGATTCAACCGATCTTTGAAGTTGGTGAACGATTTTGACAGTGATGGCAAAGTAACCACCCCGCCTTGATTTGTGAATATGACTATCAAGTGTCCTTCCTTCTGTAGTCGTTGTAATGTATCTAGTACCTTGTTATTAAACCACTTCCAGTCAGAGCCATTTCTTGCAAACTTCTGTCCGGATTTCGTATCCACTAAGGTCCCATCTAGGTCAAATGCAGCCACTTGAAGCGGTTTATCTGGACGAAAAGATTCATGGAGAGTTGCTAGCGAGGGCAAGTTTGTGATTAGATGTGTTCCATGAACGTTCCATCTCTGCGAGAATGTTTTGGTTGTAGAAGGCTTGGAAAGGGTAGTGGTTTTTGCTATGGTAGTGATGGTGCTTGCTGGCCCTTTGTCTTGTGGGGTAGTTTCAACCACGGCGGATGTGACTTGCGATACAATGGATGCAAGGGCTCCATTAGTCGTCGACAAGTCTCTTGATTGCGTCACTGATTTCACAATTGGTTTCGTCACTTTCAGGCCCTTCAATAAGGAGAATATATCCTTCGACATTGCAGCTGGGGTAGGGCGTGAGTTTGAAGACGTGAGTGTGTTTTGTAGCGAGCTTGCATCTATTGACGCAGTAGAATTTATGTGCTGCATTGAAAAAACGCGGCAACAAAACAAGAAAAACGGCACCATGTAGCTCTCTTCCCCAAGTGCGTAGCCGTCAATTATGGGAGAAGAGAAGATTACACAGGACCAATATGGTCGCAAGAAGTGGAATGTTGAAGCTTACGCTGAAGATGCAAAGCAACCCAAACGAAAACAAGAAGCTCCAGACAAAAGCCAATATAAAGTGAGCGGGAATGATCCCAATGCCTTTTTGAGCCACAGAGATGCTCTCCTAAAAGAACTGGTGGACTCTATCAAGCAACGAACGCTATTAACAGATAACAAGACTTCGGCAACCGTTACAGCTGGTAGCAAAACTCGGCTATTTGGTTTCTTTTGTCCAGTGTGTGAGTACTCCTACCGAGATAATATGGCATTAATTGATCATTTGAATTCGCCACAACATATAGAGCGAGTGAGGGGAAGTTATGACGGCGAATTGAATGCTGGTGTGCGACGCGCCACATTAGATGAGGTAAGAGAAATGATTGACTACTTGGTCGATCAGGCCCGCGAGAAGGCTAATGTACAAGAGAGCTTTCTAGAGCGCTCCAGGAGGCGAGAAGAATTTGAAAGGAATAGACAGAAAGTGAGGCGGGAGAAAAGGTCAAAATTGAAAGCTAAAAAGGCAAGAAGTGACAGTACAAAGGAGACCACGACAGAGTTCGAGCAGATGATGGGGTTTAGTGGATTTGGGTCAACAAAAAAGCGTTAAACAGGGTATATAGACTTCGAAATATGTGCACGCTATGAATATAGAGTAGCTGCAAGTACAAAATAACTTCAAAACTCGATATATCATTTTAATGAATATGCACACTTTCTACTTCCTCTCGTGCTCTCAAACATAGAACGCTTATCATAGGTCGGTAGGTACGAGTAACCTATCGAGATGATGTTAAAGGCATTTAATTATAGTATGAGTGTGTCATTAATCAAGGAGTTGGGACTTGGAAACTCATATCATGGAAGATGAATGTATGAAAATCCTTGGTCAACACAACTACGCTTCCAGCATCAGTCTGCTTTTGCAGCCATGAGCTTGCCTGTACCTGCAGATAATATCTTTACAACCTGTAATTTTTTGCGAGACGTTTACAGGTTGGCGCGGCCAATTAAATTTAGTTGAAAATCAATCACAAAACAGTTACGCAGTGCCATATACACAATCTGAACTACTTACAAGAAAAATTCACAGCATCTTGTTCGAGCTTGTGTTTCAAGAAGTGAGCAGCTATAAGCCCCCTTTCCTCCCACCATAAAACAGCATGAGGTTCACATTCAACACGCCCTTCAGCAGCTTGTTCAAGCATAAGTTTGGCAAGTTCAACTACCAGTTAGAACAGGACATCAGAAAAAGATTGGACACTTTATCGTCGGTGACCAAAATCTACACAAACCCTGACGGAACACCTCGTGTACCAACCGATGTCGAGTTTAAGACCATCGCTGAAATCCAAAACTTGTACTATAAGAGAAACCACTCGGCCTGGAACTTCTTGTTACCAGGTATCCCCAAGGAGCAATTGGACTTATTCAAGGACAACACGCAGGATTTGAAGAACTTTCAATTTGTCACCAAAGATGCTGGTGTGATTATCGACAAAGTACCCTACAAAGATGAGACCACCGGAGAGTTGAAGTGGAAGATCATCAGAGAAACTGAGAAGGCTGAAGGTTGGGAATTCCCCTTCTACTTCTTTGTAGTACCTGTGTTCCTTTACGTGGCCTACGCTAAATACACTTCCCACTTTTATGACAGAGAACACTACGGAGTCGACTGGGCTGAAAAAGAATTGAGATTAAGAGCCATGGAAGACTACTTTAAGGGTGACACTGAAAAGGCTAAGGAGTTCTTGAGCAACGAAGGTAAGACGCCTAGAGAAATCAGAGACAGAGACGATTTGGTCATTGCCAGAATCTTGGGAGGTGACTATGACAAGTTGTCACAATTGAAGAAAAACGTGCCTGCCGGGTTACTCGACAATGAAGAGAAGAACCCACGTCTTAACATCTAAGCAAATCGCTCACAAAGAATAATAGAGAACAAAAACCAATCAATCCGAACCCCCCATAGGAGTTAGGAGTCCAAGGTAAACCCCTAGTCTTCTCTCCGTCCTGACATACACAAATTAGACACTACAGACGAAGAGAGGAAGAGAGAGGTCTAATCTTTGTATATACTATATACAAATGCATTTCACGTAAACGAGTATCAGAATTGTATGCTACTTTCTTTCTTCTTGCATTTAGTGTGGAGTTGCGTTTACTTTCATATATTCTACTTACAAATTGTCAGTCGCCCATATACGTATATACGTATAGGGCTTGAAATCTAATATTTCTTTATTCCTCGCCAGACTCCTCAATAGTGAGCTTCGCAGTGGTGACACCGTGTGGAGAAGTACCGTACAGCTCGAGCTTCTTAACGACATCCATACCCTCGACAACTTCACCAAAGACTACATGCTTTCCATCTAACCAGGAGCATGGAACAGTTGTGATGAAGAACTGCGAACCGTTGGTACCTGGACCAGCGTTGGCCATACTCAATAAACCCGGCTTGGTGTGCTTGATGTTGAAGTTTTCGTCAGGGAAGTTTCTGCCGTAGATAGATTTGCCTCCGTAACCCTTTCCGGTCTCGAAGTCTCCACCTTGCAACATGAATTGAGGGATCACTCTGTGGAATACACTTCCTGCGTATCCGAATCCCTTCTCACCAGTACACAAGGCTCTGAAGTTCTCAGCAGTCTTTGGAACGACTTCATCAAACAATTCAAAGACAATCTTAGGCTGAGGAGTTCCGTTAATCGCAGTCTTGAAGAAGACCTTCGTACCGAGGTTTCTGCTTGTGGTGGAAAACAATCTGGCGGTGTTTTTGAACATGGTGTGTATTGTATAGCTATAGAGAGGGAACACTCGTTCAGTGGAATCGGTCAACAATTTCTAATATTGAAAATTTTGAAAATGTATACATCCCTGCACCCACTCTGTGTGCTACATTTTTATCTACGCCATAATCAAAACTAATTTAAATATATAAAAAGGAGTTTACAAGTAGCAACAACTAAGCTAAA
Organism: Dujonia schatavii; assembly: GCA_003707405.2. Lineage (NCBI taxonomy): Eukaryota > Fungi > Ascomycota > Pichiomycetes > Serinales > Debaryomycetaceae > Dujonia > Dujonia schatavii. The sequence continues at coordinate 88,775 of PPIY02000011.1, read as the reverse complement.
GCATATGAATGCGACGACTACTCCGCAGTGATCAACATTTGTTTTTAATTTCGTACTGTGTCCATTTGGAATATCTCCTCTCGTCATTTTCTCTGCCTGAATGAAAATGAGACCTTTTTTTTAGAAACTAAGGAGGTCGATTTCTCCAGAGTTACCGTTGTTATTACTGCCACCATTGCCATTGTTGGTGGAGGTACTAGCTGCGGTGCCGTTTCCAGAACTGAAATCACCAAAAAAATCGTCATTAGCTGCTGCAGGTGTCTGTTGCTGTTGTTGCCTTGGCGGTTGGCTTTGCACTGGGGTGCTTGGAGTGGCCTTGTTTTTGGATTTGGCTGATGAAAATAAGGACGAGAATGCATCGTTGTTGCTCGACTTAGCTGGACCGGTGGACACAGATGTGTTGTAAGAAGCACCAGCGTTATAGTTTGGTGCGCTCGGTTGCTGTGGCTGGTATTGTTGTTGCTGCGGCTGGAATGCTTGTCGTTGTGGGGAGGTTTGCTGGTTGTACAAGTTGGAGAGGTTTGGCTTCTGTGGCTGTGATGGAGCGGCTTGGAAGTCGTCAAAATCGTCATCGTCGTCGTCGTCAGCAGCAGAAGGTGCTGGACCCGCACCGCTACTTGATGCGGTGGCGCTTCCATTTTGTGGTTGGTCAAAAGACAATAAGTCTCCCAACAAATCCGTCTCTGGTTGCTTTGGCTGTGATTTCTTGTTTGAAGAAGTGGCATTAACTTTAGATGAGCCAGTAGTTGGTTTCGATGCAGACGATGACGATGGTGCAGGGTCGTACTCCTCGTATTCAGCAGTGGAACCACCAGTCTGCCCGTTATTGAAGCCTGCTGCAGAGTCATCATATCTCTCACCATAGACGCCACCGTCGCCATACACTCTAGAAGTGAAGTCTCCGTCATCAAAGCCATCACCGCCAGTAGTGATAGATGACGCTCCACCAAATGCAGCTGATGAAACACCACCAAACTTTTTCGCGTTTGCTCTAGCCTTCTTTCTTTCCGAGCGGATCAACGAGTCGTCATTCAAGAATGCAATGAGATTCTTAGATCTGTTCCTGACATTAATACCTTGGTCTCTTCCTTTGGAATCAATGTAGTGGAAACTCTTCAACAACTGAATAACAGTCATATTTGCTCTAACGTCATCGATGATTCTTTCAGAACCGTTCTTTATCAAGTAGTCCAATAACTGAAGAGATTTGTAGATCTGTCTCCACTCATTGGCAGCCTTTTCGGTGAATCTACGGAAGATAAAGCCGATGATCTCCTCTCTCTCTCTGTAGTTGTAAGTTCCTGCTGAAATTTGGGCCATCAATGTAGAAGGGGCTCCCCATGGCTCGTTGTTTGTTGCTTCGCGCACCTTTGCTTCCATTTCAGTCAAGTTCATGGCAACTAGAGTGTTAGTACCTTCCAAGGAGAATATATCCTAATCCTGAGTGTGAACGATAGAATCAACGTAAGATTCACACAGGTCTGAGCCAAAATATCTCGCACATCGCTCTATGTGATATGATAGAAGTACCGCATATATAACAGACGACTGGACTGGCTGATTCGATGGAATCATTCCCCAATCCCTCCTTTCGTCTATGCCGCGACTGAGATTGAAAACATACCATTTTGTGCCTTACGAACATACGCCTTCACATCGTATAACGAAAGGTTCTTCGCAGCGTCCTTAATAAGATCCATTTTGCTTCTGTACCTGATTCGAGGGGTACTCAGATGCTCTTTGTCGCTGTTATGGTAGGAGACGAGAAATTGAAACAAGTGCGCTGGAGTTTGAGGAGTTTAATATTTTATGTGCAGGAAATGCTGCGAGGGCCGCAACCAAAAGGGGTCTACAAAAGAGGCAAAAAACAGGGAACTGAATGGAGGCTAACCTCAGTTTGTATGTCAATTGGGTGACCAATTGTTTTGTTCTTGGGCTTATCTTCTCAATTCAGCTACTTCTGCTCGATTGTTAAGCAGATCATGTACTGGAGTGAGGTGGACACTGGGTAGTCACTAATTGTAGCCGGCAGTTGCGGAAATTTTTCATCCTGCTGAACCGCAAAGAAAAAAAATATTTTATTGTATGGGGATTACTTTTCGCGTGCTGCTGGCGTGCTCTAAGATTAGGCACGAATAATATTAGTATTACTATGAATAACGTACGCTGGAAGTGGCACTTACAGCAACTAACAAATCTTGCTGTGTGCGTGCCATCTTCGAGAGGTGTCGATGCTATGTATAAGAGCTTTCTTTTTTTTTATGTATTTGCTGGGCTATTTTGCAGCCATTTTTGGCTGCAAGTGTTCCGATTTGTCACTTTGATTTTCTTTTTCCTTTATCATACTTCTGCCTCTTCCTCTAGCAGAAGAATCTGTACACCTTTGTTATCCAAAGTTTTTCCAGTTGTATAGCTCGCTCTTCTGCGATTTCCTGTTTCACCAACTCCAAGTCAATATCTCTTCTTCCCGTATCCACGTCGATCTCCCCGACAGTGAGCCAAAGCTTGAGTAAGGGCACTCCCTTATATATCTTTACATAAATCTTGTGCCCCACATACATCACAAATACAACACACACGCCCAAGTATACCTGAAAGAACAGTGACACATCAGGCTTACCTCCGTTATTTGTGGGGAATAGTGCAGCCCAGAATTGAAGACCGAGAACCACCGCCAACATAACAAGTCCGTACCATGAGTTAATGATATTACTGGTATACACCAACTCATCAGCCGGATCTCTTGCTCGTACTGCCATAGCTCCTCTGAATCTAATGTGGCTCAAGCAAATGGACCACCACGTGAAGATCGAGCAGCATCCACTAAGGGCAAGCATCCAGTCAAACACCTGGATTGTTTTTGTTTGTCCTGGTAATGCAACGAGGAAGCATAAAAGGCCAATGATAAACTGTACACCGAGGGCAACCAATGGACGTCCCCTGCGGTCGATATAGCTGAGAATTTGTGGGCCCTGATGCAAGGCGCCTAACGCGGCTAGTGTTCTTGACGAGCCGTACACGGAGGCATTGCCCACCGACAAAACAGTTATGATGATCACAACGTTCATGATTGATGGGAGCACTTTGATTTCTGCAGCCTGAATTGCCAATACAAAGGGAGAAGTGTTAATGTTCACTCCTGCAGCCAGCAGCCCATGGGTGCCCAAGTCGCTCCCTAGCAATCCTGGTTCTCTCCAGGAGACTAGCAATCCAATCATAATAATAGAGCCGATGTAAAAGATCAAAATTCTCCAAAACACCTGCTTAATAGCCTTTGGGATTGACTTTTTAGGGTTTATCGTCTCACAAGATGCCAATGCAAACAACTCCACACCAGAGTATGCGAAAGCAGCACTGAACAATATGGAACAGAGATTCTTGAATGGATCTGAGTCGTTGAATAGCCCGCCAGCAGGCGAATGCCAATTTTTACCACCAATCTTTTGGTGCAAAGGGGGAGCGCCTCCAGCAACGATGATGATGGAAAGGAGAATAAATCCTATCACAGCGCACACCTTAATGATACTGAAAATGTATTCTGCCTCTCCATATCCTTTCACTCCAAACAAGTTAATAATAATAATCACCACATAAAATACAGCCACAAAAACTGAGGGGTTGACGGAAGTGTTCCAAAATTGGATAGTAATACTTGCAGCTACCAATTCCAAGGGCAAAGTTACCAACCACTGAAGAGCATAATTCCATGCCATGGTAAATCCCCACGATTGGTCAATGAACAAGGTGTTGAAAGTAATAAATGCTCCTGATACGGGGAAGGCAACCGATAACTCCGCTAAAGACGACATCGTGACATAAATCACCAGCGACATGAACAACCACACTATTAACAAACCAAGCGGACCAGCCGCAGCCAAAGATTCTCCAGAACTGATAAAGAGACCAGTTCCAATAGCGCCCCCAATGGCAATCATCTGAAGATGCCTGCTTTTCAATGATTTCGATAGTGGTGAAGTAGAGGTAACAATAGCTGCTCTTTCCAAATCTGTGAGTCTACTATAGTCAAAATGCGGGTGGCTTGGATGTAGTTCAGGTTTACGCCTTCCTCTTCCTGTTGGTGAAACTAGTCCACCCGCCGTAGGGGTACCGTTTGTGTGAGTTGTAGCTAAAAGCTCTTCGTTGGCTGTGAAGTATTCTACCGGTAGATTGGAGTAATCGTATGGTTTGAAGGAGTTGTATAGCCTCTTTATGGGGTTCTTCTCCTTATCTTCCTCCTCGTAAAAGGATTCGGAATACGCATAACTACCCAGATCAAATTGTTCAATGGAGTCAGACCTAGTATCGTTGACGGAATCCGTGGCCACGTTAGGTTGAGCCATTTTTTCGCTGAACATGATATTCCACGGGGATGTGATATGGTTGGAGAAAGTATGAGTTTGGTGAGATGCCTTGTGAAAAGTCTCAGCGGGCGCTCCTGAAATCTTAGACCTTGAGCTTCTTCAACCCTTTGACTGCGAATTCGATGCAGCAGTATTTCCCCTGCGACAACTTATTGATTCACGGCTCTGGGAGTCTTCCGCAAACTTGACACAAGGCTGAAGGATGAAGTAGGCAACCAGAATCTATATCAACTTTCCAGTCTCTACGAAATTCGAAACTATAAATCTCTAGTGTTTTTTTCCTCCTTATCTCAGGCGCCTTTTAAAAGACTACGGCTGAGTTTCCCTATCGTCAAAGGAAAAAAAAAAAATATAAATAAAATAAACCGATCAGGACGCGCATGCATCACGGCATCGTCTTTCAACCTGACCATTATTTTCAGGATGTTCCCAGGCCAGCACCGGCCCTTAATTGGAATCGTAAAAGTTTAATTCAGTGGAGCGGGGCGAGGGGTATACGCGCTGGAGCATGCGTACGAAGTATTCACTAGCACTACCTGCGATGAAGGTTAAAGGTGGTGGGGCGCCAGAAATTTTTGGTGTTCTCAACTTCACAGGATGGGGTGTACCTGCCCCGGAAAAGCTTCTATTCACCCAATTTCCCATTTGAGATAAAGTGTACGCTATCCTCTACACAGGGAGGAATGCTCCCCATCCTCGACCTATCAAGATGAAATTTTGTTGTCATTTGGTGCCTTTCGCGTATCCGGCCCCAGTTCGTATTGGTGCCCATAAATAGGTGGCACCTACATTTATATGGGCGAAAGAAAGGTTGCACTTTGCTGTCGGTAGGCGCACTTACTTCTGGCCACACTAGTGTTTGATGCTGCCAAAGTCAGTGGAGAATTGATGGGTAATTCAGGCGGAGGGGCGGGATCCAAACTTACATGTAGCATAGTCTGCTGAATTGTACCGAGTTAAAGAGGCGGAAAGATACAAGCATAACACAGTTTAACGAGCGACGAGTTGAAATGTGGAATATTATCAATTGGACGCAGCGAAAATGTACACTAAAAAATGTAAAGTATGGGTGCAAGTGTGTTTTGACGAGGAGAATAATGGTTGACGGGGAGAATCAACTCGAAAGGTGGATATGAGTTGATTTCTCTCCAGACTTGTTTCTTTGCATTCACGACTCATGAGCATATAAAATACCGAATTATGCAATATCTCTGAACACAATCTGAGCAACACTCTGGATCCCCTGGAGATAAAAGGCCTTCCCACTGGTGATTGATACAACGGGAAAGGAGCACGCTCAACGTACTTTGTTTGTAGCTTTTTTCTCAGAAGATGCTTCTACACTACATTAATACCTTCTACTTTATATGTATTTATCTGCATGGAGTTTTTGTGTAGTATTTAATACCAGTGGTCTATTCCTTGTCCAATTCAATGAACTTACCGCCGGTAGCAAATCTTGGGTGTCTAGGATCATTGATGAACTCCTCAGAGTTGGCAGATGCTACACTAGCCTTGTACACCAAAAAATAGGTGACGGCAGCTGTAATGAGTTAGTATGAGCGTGAAAAGTCTGGGGGTTTATTTTTGAGATGGCCCAATGAAATCGAGATCCATGTACTGAGATATCTAGGGGCACAGAGTTGTATGCTTTCGGTCTTTGTCCCACGATTGTTCTGTGCAATGCCAGCTTATACACCCAGCCGTGGTTAATCCACTCAACGACAAGCACTATATGTATAGCTGCAGATACTCGTAAGCCGCTGGCAAAGTAACTATTTTTGATTAGAAGTACATAGCCAGAGCAGTATCCAGCTCATGCGCCCGTATGTAATGCACTCTGTCTTCATATTCGATGTATCTCTGTCATTGGCCACTATATCAAATTCGATGAATCTCTCTCATTGGCCACTTTATCATGAAAGAACTCTGTCATTGGCAGATGTCAGACATTGATTTATTTCTCGCACCCTACGTGGCCAATGGCACCTCGCTCTTAATCGGGCACCAATAGAGAAGGGGCACCATCAGAAAAGTCACTCGGCCTTCTCCACATGGGTATACAGCTCACCCTTTTCATATATACATACCACCTGCGGCAAATGGCCAGAATGGCTTGAAGACTGGGGTTGGGAAAGACATCTTCGTTGATACTGTTGTTGAGGAAGTGCTCTTAGGATCTCGTTCCAGCTATAATATTTTCGTTTTTGCATTTTGCGTTTCCTTTGTCGCACTGCCTTCCAGCCAATGAAAATGGTCGAGAGCCTTTGATGTGGACACTACAACTGTATGCAAGACCTGGCGAGATCAGAGCTTGCCTGCACCCAGCACCAGTAACAAAAATGCAGCAACATCTAGTGCCCAACCTGTGGTTCCATGTATTAAGTAAACTTTCCAAGTCCCCTATATATTCTTATCCACTTATTATTTCATACACTTTGATCTCTGGCGTATCTCGTCTAAACCATGCTTGGAAGCTGACCGACTTTGGATGTTCGCTCTTTTCGCAAACACTCCAATTGGTGGAGCCAAACCATTTATCGAGCTCTTTCTCCCAATGAGCCAGCGTCTCTTCTTTTCGCAGTGTCGCTGCTATTAGGGCTCCCTTGGTACCGTTATGAGAGAAGAAATCTCTGATGGTTTTACACAATTGCCCCTGTATTCTCGAGTCGTAAGTCACATCCGCAGCTATTATGTAATCACAAGCTCCATGCAGCCAGTCATGGTCATTAGATCCCCAGAGCAATTGCTCGCAGATTACGTTCGATTTACCGTTAACTGAGTTCAATTCAAATGTGTCACTCAAATTATTGACCACTTGACTGTCGCCATCCGTTAGTATGAGCTTCTTGAATGTGAGCCGAGGGTTCTTTATTATAGATAACCCAACAAGGCCAGTTCCTGTGCCTAACTCCAATATAGACTTGCCTTCAAGCCGTTCTAGATTGTCTTGTAAAGCCAAATAACTCGCAAGATATACGGCTGCCTCCCAAGTTCGTTTTCCCGTGGTACCTTGCCCGGATATAAGCTTGGGAGACTCTTTTATGAAGACTTGGATATCGTCTGCAATTATATAGCACAATGTGTCAGGTTGTGTGGCGTCAGGCTCGCTTGCATTTAAAATAGCTGGCTCACAGTAGAGCTCGTAGATAGCTTCCAGGGTATCAAGTCCATTCTTTTCTAAAGCTGCTAAGTATGTCTTCAAGAAAATCTTTAAATAGTAGGGATTCTGCTTGATAATACTGTGCGCTATCTGGAGCACTTTATCCTGGGTTTCCAATGAAAAAAGATTGTCGTCACCAATGTTTTCTTGCGCAACACTATTGGCTACATTTGGCTGGGCCAATATTTCGGTTACAGGTACCCTTTGACGCAAGCTTGATAAGAGCTGGTCCAGATTCATGCTATTTTTATGGAAGAAAGCGTGAGGCAAGAAGTAACTAAAGGTTCTGCGGCACATTGAGAAATGTTGCAAAGTTGTATGCAGGGGTATATCAACGGCAGCTGCGACCCCATACGTGATTGGCAGCCAGGGCAAATAGCTCATGAGGTGTGTAGGTGTTTGCGAAGTCGTTCCAGGGGAGTTAGGCAAGTGTTACACCAAGGTTTGAGTACATTACGACAACATAAACAGCATGGGTGAGTCAATGGAGATAAGCAGCGAGCCAACAAGAGCACAAGAACATAAAACAACTACAAGATAGCGAAAATGTAAGAGCATCAAAAAATGAATCTACAGTACTATGAGAAAGCGCTTTTGTATTTCATTGCAAGTGCATTACGTTGCAAGTGGTTCATTTGGAAATGGTTCCAAACACACGAACTCGTTTCACACCTCCGTCAGGGATTATGGTCAACAAAACGTGAGTGAATGTTTCAGAATCCTTGATATCGAATGTGTGTTCCTGGTGAGGACCAGTTTTGGAGTCTGCCACTACTATTTTCCACTTACCACTGTCAAACTCCGGTACAGAAGCGTCGTTACTAGCTTTGATTCCCTTCACGTTGACCTTTTGCGGGAAGTTTCCCTTAAAGTTTGCGGTGTCTACCACAATTGATGACACTTTGGTCGGAGCACCCAATCTAATCACAACCCAGTCAACATGCCCCGGCTCTCTAGATCTTTTTGTCTCCCATCCATCAGACATATCGTGGCCCCTTCCAGGCAAGAGTAAGTTGTCCGCAGAACCGAAATGCTGATCGGAGAACCGGATTGCGACACCACCGTTCTTAACCGATGCCATATCCAAAACCGTAGATAAATCGCTTGGATAGATCGGAACAACGGAGCCATAGAGTCTGAATCTAGCAATCCCTCCGTCTGGGTACATTCTCAACCTGACGTGCGTGTAACTCTTACTAGTAATAGCGTCTCTTACAAAAAAGTGTTTCTGGCTTGGACCGCAGTCGGTCTTTTCAATGACAGTTTCCCATTGACTCTCGTCAAAGGACTCGTCATCGGAGTTGGTGGTTGCCTCAACGCTAATAGCTGGTGCGTGGTTACCGTTAAAGAATGCAGTGTCTACTTCAGCGCCAATCAATTTGGCTGAAGACACTCCCATACGGAAAATGACCCAATCAGCCTCTTCAGTGTTGTGTCTTCTGGTTTCCCAGCCATCATACCAGGCTCCAGAAGGAACAAATCTGGTCGCATCTCTGATAGGTGCTTTAGGCTTGATCAAGTTTTCGGCAGCAGCAAACCATTCGTCTGAGAACAGCAAGACCCGTCCTCCAAGTTTCTCTCCAATGACATCTGTGTACTTGCTAACAATCAGGTCTTTGAATTCCTTTTCCGAAAGAGTTGAAACCATTATTATCTTTGTTTAGTGTTCAGTGGTAGCAATTCTGTTAAACTGCTATTAAATTGCAAGGATGATGATAGAAACTGAGCAAATCTCACTTATATTGTGAAGGTATGGTTATTTCTATGGCCAAAAATTTTTCAAATTTCAATTTCGAGTTTGATAAGGTTGATTCGGTCATAGGTGCGTCTAAAGGCTTATCGGAGATGTCCGGTGTGAAAACAATAGTTAGTGCGCCATAGTGTTAAAAAAAAAGAGTCTGCGTCAACTCCAAGCAAACTTCCCAAATGCCAAGATCCCGTGACAGTTTTCTTCTGTCACTCTTCTCATATCGGTGAATGGGTTAGTAGATCATTGAAGTGCCAGTTATCCCTATGTTTGGTACGAATGCCTCGATACAGGTAATCTCTTTTTTTTTTTTCAACCCCACGAAATTTGAGCGAGTCGTTTCTCATATGCACAACAACTCGACTGGACAGAACTAGGCAAAGCGACTTCTGGTTTAACACGAACAAGAGCCATTGTGCGATAGAAATGGCTCAGCCTTCTTGTATGAGCTTAGGTACTACGCCCTTAAGAGTGAAGTCTGCGAATATTAAACCATTGACTCGCTCTAGCCCTGATCCGTTGTATTCAGTCTTAGTGCATCTTTTATTGTTTGGCTGTCTCTAGTGATAGCATCAGTCTCGGCTAACGTCTCTCGAGCCACCCCTCCTCAATTTTAGCGATACAAGCGCGGATGGTCGCAGCTGTCACTCACTAAAATCACCGCCTTTGTTTTTCTTTTTCTCACGTTTTTGGCAACGCTCGTTTGTATTGGCCGGATCGTAAAAAAACGTAAACAAACGAGAATACAAAAAACTAAACCCAACCTGAGATCCTCAGCTGATTCAAACGAACTTTTACGACCAGGTACACAAGGGACGAAGCGAAGTACTTCCTACAACATAGCGTTAGTGTAGCTACCGTACAAACGTAACATTTACAAGGTTGCCAGCTCCACTACCCTCGATCGCCACCCCTTAGAGCCACACTTCATCGCAGGCGGTAACTTGTCTTCCAACCGATCCATCTTACAATTGATAACTTCAAATTCACAGCTTGTCTTGCCTTAGCATGTCTCTAAATGGAGTAGCTGTATCAACACCTAGACCACTTGGGATTTCCTCTACAAGTAACTCCCCAATGTCCAGTCCAATGAATTCTCCAAGTAAAACTCCCAGTAAGACCTCCAACAACCATGGTAGTAATAAAACAAGAGGACTACAGCGAACAAGCTGTACCAGTACACTGACTAATGCTTTAGCTGATCTACAAAACGACTATAACACATTGGAACGTTCGTACGCAGACTTACTTCTTCGAGCCAACTCCCTCTCCATAGACAAATTACAGCTTGAAAAGGATTTGCAGGCTAAAACGGAAACAGTGGCGGAGCAAGCAACAAAGATTTCGAATTATGAGACTGCTATTAAACAGCTTCAGCTGGAATACGAAAAGAACCAGGAATTGTACGAGAAGGAGCTTTTGTACCACAAGGAGCTAGTTATAGATTTGGAAACAAAAATTAGTGAATTGACAAGCCAATTACACACTCTCGAGCATCAGCATAATCAGCATGAGGACAACAATCACTTGCAACTGATAACTAGCGATCAAGAATCTGCGGCTTTTACTGAGCTATCTGAAAAGTTCAAAGATCTATTGAAGGATTTTAGAATTTTGCAGAATAATTTTGAGGTGGAGCAGAATTCAAAATTGGTTTTGATGGACCAGATTGAATACATTAATCGCGAGAGAGAAGCTGAAGAAGAGGCAAGACACCAAGATGAAAGGAAAGCATCAAATGAGGTGCATTTTTCAGCTGCACATGAAAGGAATCTTGACAGTCTTGAAAACGTCAACGACGATGATGATAACAATAACAAGGAAATTCACGTTGACACGTTTCATACCCTCAATGCCTTGCACGGACAATCTGACTCGGATTCCGAAGGAGACGATTACGACGGCCACTCATTAAATGGCCATCACAAGGGAATGCTAAGTACCTTGGCGGATGAAATTTCATCTTCGTCGCCCATTAAAGATGTGAACACGAGATTGCCTTCGATAGAACATACCAGTAACTTTAAATTCCCTCCGTCTCCATCGGACCACATTGCCGACTACAGACAGAAGCAAAGACAGTCCTTACCAGCAACGTTGAAAACGAACTCTCCCCATTTGGATCAAGACGACTTTGTATTGTCACCATTAAAATTAACTGCGAATCACAACGCGTCCAATTCTTACTTCGATCTCGAAGGTGCTTCAACTACGAAAAGTGAAAGAAGATACTCCAATAGTAAACCCACCCATTCTAGATATAATTCGCATGATATATTCCCGATCAAAGTGGAGTTTGAACAACTGGACAACGTGCTTCGGTCCATATCTGTGCCTGAAAGGGCGCACAATGAGCGTGAGGTTGCCTCATCCGGATACAATAGGAACCGGAACTCGGCGTTTATGGCTGAAACCTCGTTAGAGTCGAGCAGGAATAGCATTCTCACCGAGTCGTCATCCAAGAGGTCATCTATTATACTAGACCAAAGCGTCTTGACCAATAACGAGATAACGAAACAAGAGTTGATGAAGTTGAAATTCGAATTGCATTCATTGAAATTGCACAATGAAAAGCTTTTATCATACATTGGCTTTGAATTGCAAAAGCAAAAGAAAAATATTAAGAAACTTTCTCACAAACAATCCCTCAGTGATATGGGCAAGGGTTCAGGGGGCAGACGTATTGAGTACTCTGACGCAAAACTTATAGAAAAATCAAGAGAAGTGCTCATCAACAAAAAACGAGTACTCAGAAGCGTCTCGATCAACCCGATAGTTAGTGGAAAGGCTGGAACTTCCTCTAAAAGGCACAGCTTTTTGGGAGGTAACGGGTTGCATAGTGGTGGTTTGGGTTTCCCACTTCAGCTCTTTGATGGAGAGGATGAATATGGGTTCATGAACCACCACCAAGCACCAGATTCCAAATTGAGCTCGCGCATGTTCGATAGCTGTATCAGAGACTACTATGATATAGATGATGTGGCTACATCAGAAGAGGCAGCAGGAACAAGCGCAGTAAAATCTATAAATAAAGGACCGAAAAAATATAAGTCCCAGATCTTCAGACAGCGAGAGTTCAGTCTGTCCGAAGGAGACGAAGATCAAAGCGATATGGAGGGAGAGCACCAGGAAGGTGATGAATCGTGGCAAGATATTACTGAGAACTACCAAGAGGTGGTACCGGTGCCCTCCAACTCGGTGATAAATCATATTAAAAACATGTTCATAGGGAGCAACCCAACTAAAACTCGGTCCCCTGATGAGTCCATCGACGACACGTTAAAGTATAAGTTCCTTACCATAGCAGTGGGTATATTAATAGTAGGGATACGATTCTCCCACCAGCAAGCAGCCCAGAGCTAGGTACGAATTCAACCCCGAAATAAGAATAAAATAATTTTTTCAAACAAGCTCAAAAATGTGTACTGACCGTCTGCATGCTTCTGATTACTTGAAAGACCGACTCGTCCTTAAGGAAGCACTACTTTATTTTCTTTTTCTTTTTTTTGTGTTTTTCCGCATTATTTAAGCGAATCTGCCCGCATAAAAGTGGTTCCACTTTTGCAACCAACGTATTGATTTGTAAAAAAAGTCATTCCACTCGACTCTTCATCAGTGGCCTGCTCTCATGCATCCGCGTAACCGGTAAAGGCGGTGCGCTACTTTCGCAGCATGATATATAGGTAAGCTACATGTCCTTCGCCAAAGTTTTGACGAGTAAATATTGATATTAGGGGAGACAAGTCACCGTACTAAAAAGAGGTCCAAAACAAAATCTATACTGCACAGCCAAAAAAGCACCCGTACATAATGGCGTTGAGAAATTACTTATACGCCAAACATGACAACAACGTGATGATCTCTAGCATGATAAGTGGGAATCCGGTCAAAGAGTCGCCCGATATTTTGTCAACAACTAACAAGATCTATACCATGGATATCAACAAGGACACTACTGCTGTTCTCAAACTGCAGAGTAGTACGTGCGAAAACCCTGATGGATGCAATGCGTGCTCAAATTGCTCTAAGAAAGATACAGATAGTACAGCCACAGCAAGATCAAAAGTGGAGATCGAGCATACCGAGGAAAAGAAGGAAATAGACTTGACGAAACTAGAGTTTTAACTGGTCTTAGGACGAAGTTTTGTATATTTAAGAAAGCATTGCAGGCACACTCACCTGCCATTCATTTAAGCCTATGTTTTTATTTACCCTGGCTGGTTTTAATTCTATACTGTACCATAGATAAAAGATTGTTGAGCAAGTTCAAATATGGGATCTGTAATTTTGGGTCCTTGCCTACCGTATTTTTGTAGCAAGTGACTATGTTACTCAAGATGATTTCCAACTCAATCATTCTGTTTTGGCGCAAGTCTACCAACATTGAGGGCTGGTAGTGATTTTTCACGTTGTATAATTCAGTTTGTTCCAAGATATAGTCCACATCTGATTGCTCTACGAACTTCGTCGAGTGGAAGTTTTTCTTCAAATCTTCATTGGCAACCAAACGCACTTCATCCATAAGCGGGCTAATCACGTCGGGTACTACTCCCAGGTAGAAAACGTGCCCAACATCAAGATCAGTCAAACAGCACACGGTGTTGAAAGTGGCATTGTACAAGAGTTTTTTCCATCTTGTCAACCGCACGTTGTCGTCCATCGTACATGTGTTGTGCTCATTGGAGTACAACTCGAGAAATTTGTCGAGGTTAGCCTTGTCTTTATCAGTCACATTGTCGACATAAAAGAATCCAAATGAAATCTTATCTGTAGTGTACTGGTGAATGGTTCCAGCGCTATTGACTGATGATATGTATGACACACCACTGAGGAAAGTTGCCTTATCGGCGAGTGCAGACCAGTACTTTTCAATGTCGATCCCATTCTGAATCAACACAATGGCAGTTTTGTTCACTTCTCCGCTGTGTAACAACTTTGGCAAAGCAATTACTTGGTCCCAAACTCCACTACCGTTAGGTCCCGGAATTACCTTGGTGGAAACAAGAATGTAATCGAAGGGGCCAAACTCCTCTGCTGCCTCGACGGACTTCACCACATGCAGCGGCTTGAACCCCTTGATGTCCTTTTCAGGTTCATGTTGAGTGCCATTGATTCCACCGTAATCACAAGACGAAATGGTGTAGCCCTCGGTGGTGACTCGATCGAAGTCTGATCTAATAACGGCAGTTATCTGCACGTCCTTGTTGAATGTCTGGAGCCCGTAGGCGGCAATTGTACCCACGCCACCAAGTCCTATGGAAAGAATTTTAGTCATTGAAAAGAGGAATGATATAAGGTAAAGATAATGTAAAGCTTCCCTCTAAGTAATCAACCCCGTTAAATATCAAAAGAGCGATTCCTTCAACTTCTGCGTGCTGTGGACACCGCTTATCCAAATCAGGAGGTACGCGCACGGACAGATCTGGGGACAAAAAATTCCGTCCCAGGTTCCGCGCGTTTCGTGCCATACGTTCACTGTCATACATGCTAAATCGCAAAGACCGTGGGCACCCTATATAAATCTTTACAGCATAATCTTATGTCCTTGGTACTCTTTATAGACCCTCAAGGTAAAATACACTAAAAACTAAAAATACACCCCCAGCAACTTCTTTTCCTTTGTCTCTCTCTATCTTCACCTCTTGATGCTATTATTCCCATTGGAGTTGGTCGAGTTGTCACCATTTGTTCCGATGTTGCCTGCGGATGCAGATGCGGCAGCTGAAGAAAGAGCTGCTGCTGCATCTACTGCGTTGCTATTCGGACCAATTCCTACGCCCGATCCCCCTCGTACAATTCCTGTTCCATTTTCTGTCGCGTTTCCAACACTGGATCGTAAGAAGAAGTCGTCAATGCTACTAATCAGTTGCTGTGGCTGTTGTTGCTGGTGGTGGTGGTGTTGTTGTTGTTGCTGCTGTTGCTGCTGAACTGACAGAGCCTCTTGTAGAATTTGTTGTTGCATTGATTTCATACTAATGATCCTTTCATTGAAAAAAGAATTTTTAAACTCTTGGAAGATCTTTATTGTCTGTGGGTATTCATACTGGTGATCGTGGAAGAACCGGTCCGCAAACATGTAGATAAACCTCTCAATGTCCGAGCCGTTCAATGTCAGCAGAATCTCCGATGGTTGTTGTAGATTCGCTGGCGATGTGGAGGTGATTCCCTGTAGCCCTGAGTTGCTGCTGTTATTGGAGTTTGATCTTGTAATTCTGCTGTTGTGTTGTTGTTGCAGTGGATGAACTCCAAGACCGTTTTGTTGGTGTTGCGCTTTAACTGCCTGCGCCTGTGCTTGTGCTTGTGCCTGTGCTTGTGCCTGCGCTTGAGCTTGTGCTTGTGCCTGCGCTTGTGCTTGTGCTTGTGCCTGCGCTTGTGCTAGTGCTTGCTGCTGCAGTTGAGCCCGGAGAGGTCGGTTGTATTCGTTGCCATTCATGTGTTGGTTTATGTAGGGATTTTGGCGCAGTTGGATCGCCGCGTCTGGGTACAAGTAGTTGGGATATGCTAGCGAGTTATTCTGAAATCCGGCACCCACCTGTTGTTGCTGCTGCTGTCTAAACTGGTTTGGACCTCTCGGTTGCAGAGCTGAACCTGGCAAGTTTGTTGCTCCGGGGCCACCTACACCTCCTGCACCGCCTCCAACGCCTCCTCCTCCGCCAGTCACTTGTCTCGGCTGTCGTTGCTGGTTGCCACCTGCTGCAGGATTTTGATTTTGTTGACTGCCTTGAGGATTTAAGAGATCATATGACGTAGCTGTCGCAACATTTCCACCACGCGGACTAAACTCATCACCTGTTCCATCGACAGCTGGGCCCTGGTTGTTACCAGAGGTTTCGAAATTTGGATCATAATGTCTGGGAGCAGTACCAGTCCCGTTGGCACCAACACTGCCATTGTCAATATTAGAGTCGACGGCACCATTCCTGGAATTATGTATGCTGTTTCCGTTTTGATTGTTGTTCTGCCCACTTGCCCCGTTTTGGCCATTCGCACTCTGGTTGTTGTTGCTTCCTCCCAGAGTTCTAGACTGGACATTCGGTGGACCCACAGATTCACCCGCTTGGTTCACCACAGTCAAGCTGTTACCGCTCATATTTTTCTTGTCCAACCCGTGGCGCTTCTTAAATTGGGCTAGCCATCCGTGACTAAACCCCACGAGTCGCTTCGGGTCATCCACCCCATATTGATGTGCATACACCAGCCAGTATTCACGTAAGATAGGTTCATTGATGGGCTCATGGTTAGCCAATTTTCGTTGGACTAACGCATCCAACGCATGGTTGATCTTCTCATATTTAAACTTCACTTTCCTTTTGGATGACTTGAGGAAGGCGCCGGCTTGGTTGTAACGCTCACGTAAATCATCTTCATGTTTGAGCCACTCACTTAATGAGGAGGTGGAAATGGATAGTTCGTTTCTGAATTTGTCTACTGTGATCAGCTGTGGTCTTTTAGACTCATGGTAGTAGTTGAGGACCTGTATTTTCTGCTCCAAGGTTGCCCTTGGGAGTTTGGTGGGTGGCATCGTGAATCCGTACTAAAAACCCCTCTAAAGTTGCCTTTGAAAGTAACGTGCTCAACGCTTCGCTATTGCCACAATAAGGAACGGCCTACCCGTATGTAAGCAATCAGGTTCTCTATGAGGGTAAGTCAGGAAGGAAGAGGAAGTGCACGTTTTATTAGCCGTATTGATTCTGGGTTCGGAAACCTTTCAAAAGTTACTTTCTTCCAGATGCCTGGCTCTTTTTTGCTCACTTACAAATAGCCAATTTTTTTTTTTTTTTTTTTTTTTTTTTTCTTTGCCTACTTATGAGATTACTTTTCCATGCAGGGGAGGGGTGTAAATAATATGCGTGAAGCGAGCGCTACGACGTTTACATACAATGTAGTCCAATGACTGTGTTAGCTCAGTGGCCGGGTAACAAAAGTCGATTTATGCCTTCAGCATCTTCTTTGTCAGCTAAGGGAGTGCATTAACCATCCACACAGTCAATATCATGAGGCAAGTAATGCTTTTGAGACTACCCATTTTCGAAATGTACTCGTACTTATTGCTATAGAGCTTGCTGGCTACATGACTATAAATACTCAGCACTTACGCCAACTTACCTCTGTTAACCTTTTCCAAGACAGACTCGTAGGCAACCTCTGAGAAGTCAGTACCTTGGACATCGGCGGCAACACCGTTCAATGCTCTTCTCAAGGCATCCTTAGAGGAAGCGTAAACCATCTTGGAACGGATTGGGGCAGTGTCTGGAGACCAGGTAAAGAAAACAATCTTGGATCTCTTACCTTCACCTCCACCAATTTCGTACTCGAAGTCGTAGACGGCGTACTTGCATTCGTTCTCTGGGAATCTTTCTAAGAAAGCATCGTAGTCCGACTCGCTTGAGGTTTCCTCGACAATGATATCGGTCTTCTTATCGTTCAAGGTGAAGATGACAAACTTGTGCTTTTTGCCCAACTTCAAGTCGTTGAAAGCAGTTAAGGATTCGTCAGCGACAGTAACACTACATTGGTTAGTATTATTTGTGTTGAGGCTCTGCTCCGCAGGGTATTTTTAATATCTAATTGCGGCCCTTTTGCTAAGAAGATTGACTATTCTCATCCTCTAGCAACTCTGAGATAAGTGGCATGAACATGTGACAACTTTCAAGTTTTGCCCCTGAAGGGGTCACCTGGCAACTTGAAAATATGCCGTTGCCCTCGAAGATTCATTTGGCCCCGATTGATTCAAATTTGTATACACGGATACATACCCAGATCTAGACTAAAAATGGTTAGTATTCGGTCGTGAATTTGGTCGCTCGCAAGAAGGAACTGGCCACAGTGATATCTTCAAACACAAACCGTTCCTCCGTCCATTGATATATTTCAATCCATTACATCATGGGCAATGATTCTTTTTTCCTCACGAAATATAACGGTACATACCATTTTGTTATATATGGATAGTTTTTTCTATGTATAATACAAGATTGGTACAAGAGTATCCAAATGGGCAGTGTAGATTCGTTTTCTCCTGAAACTTTCGTTCAAACGAATTGTCGTGTTTACGTCAAGAAGGTCGTGCAATTTATCTGTGCCTGCATATAATGATATACATATTAGGTGCAAATAAAACAACACTGGTAGAGGAAGCCAGCTGGACATTACATGAGAGCCAAAACGTATTCAATGGAGACGAAACTGGTTACAGATAGGTCATGCAGTAGTGCATAGCTTATCTTTCAAAAGAAAAAATAGGAGAAACTGTCCTTTTACGAGTTATCTGGGTATTTTTTTTTCAATTTGCGAAATATCAAACGAAGATGATAAAACGAGCAATTTTGCAACCACAATAACAAGTTAGTATATTCCCCACTGACGAAGTATAACTATGGGATATTTCGTAATCTCTATTGAATCCATTGAGCGTCCAAGCAGAACTCATACGCGTATTTTCTTCTTCTACCCATGAAACTAGAAACTGAGTGTGCCACTTAGGTACTAGAGGTGCGCGAAAAAATAAAAACCTTGCTTATAGGGAAAACCTGGGGTAGGGTGATGCACGTGATTAGCCTCTCCGATATGGTTTAGGATTCGCCTGCTTGAGGTAAATATATTGTTTGTGTCCTATATTTGATGTATATGTATGTATTATCCTAGTGAACTCTTCTATACACTCTAACAAGGTATGTATACGTCTGTCATGAGAAATCATGTATAAGTGGCTTAGAGTTGCTCCATATACCCTTCTTGTGTCGAAGATGAAGCGGCCCTTTGCATGGACAAAACATCACTTCCCTTTACAATTCAGGGATTTAAGCTTTCTCACATCTACTTGCTGGTAAAGAGAAAGTTGTGGGTGAGGTCGTATGTATATTCGTACTACAACGAAATATCACACACTGACCTATTATAGACACGAATTTGCAAGTACCGTAGAAATCGATACGATGGCCGAGTGGTTAAGGCGAAGGATGCAGGTTCCTTTGGGCTCTGCCCGCGCAGGTTCGAACCCTGCTCGTGTCGCCATTTCTTTTTTTATATTTTTATTCTTCACAAATCTCCCTTACATTTGACTAAGCGATGGGCGGGTCCAAGGAAAAGTCCAAATGGTACCTCAGGTCGACGATAGAGACATCGAAGGACTGAGGCTAGTATGAGACCTCACGATCACCTCCCAAAATGCGGCGAAATGGCTATCTTTTGTGCAGTATGCAGCCTTCTGGAAAATCAAATGCTGGAAAAAGTGCAAAATGCTGTTGGGCAAGTGCCACAGAGAAAGGAACTTTACCCATAGCAGCAAATAATGGACTTGTACGCCGTCTTGGAAATTGATTCGACGGCAACTTCGGTGGAAATCAAAAAAGCATACCGAAAGCTTGCTCTTAGATACCACCCAGACAAAGTCTCCGAGGAAGATCGAGAGGAAGCCGAAATTAAATTTAAAGAGGTGTCTCAAGCATATGAAATCTTGATTGATGATGACAGAAGAAGAGAGTATGAGATGTATGGCACTACAGATGGAAGAGGTGGCCGTAGTAGCTATGACGAGTTTACGGGAGGAAACCCATATGATCATTTCTATGGTGGTGGAGGGCAAGAGTTTGGCGCCGATGACTTTTACAGCTTTTTCAATGGGATGAATAGTGGCGGTCCCCCTGGAGGAGACCCACACAGGTCGCGGGGAAAACCCAGAACAGAAGACGCAGTAATGGAAGTTCAGGTCACGCTCGAAGATCTTTTCAAAGGTAAAGTAATCAAGTCTACTTCAACGAGAAATATCATTTGTACAACGTGCAAAGGAACGGGCGCAAAAAAGCATGCTCAGATGAAACCATGTGGCATTTGCGATGGGAAAGGAACTGTACGCAAGATCAGAAGAGTCGGCCCGGGTCTCGTCACGCAGGACTATGTCGAATGTTCCACTTGTCATGGAGTGGGAAAAATTTATAGATCGAAAGATGCTTGCAAGAAATGTGCTGGCAGCAGGTTAATTGAGGAAACCAAAATCTTGGAATTCGAAATACAAAAGGGACTGAAGTCTGGAGAGCTGGTAGTTTTGAAAGGAGAGTCTGATGAATACCCTGGAAAGGAAACAGGTGACGTTGTACTAAAGTTTCAGTGCGAGGATCATGCAATATTCAAGAGAAAGGGGGACGATCTCTATGTCAAATATAAGATTTCGCTTGTGGATGCATTGTGTGGGTTTTCAAAGGCAATAGTGAAGCATCTTGATGGCAGGGGAATAAAAGTAGTCACTCCTACTGGAAAAGTAATAAGACCAGGTGATTTCATCAAGATCAAGGGAGAAGGTATGCCTGTGAAACAAGATAACTCATCGACTTCGTGGTTCAGGGGAAGTTCCAGTGAAAAGAGAGGTGACTTGTACATTGAAATGGACATAGAGTTCCCGAAAGATAACTGGTACTTAGAGAGAAATGATATAACCAAACTTAAGAACCTTTTACCCACTGAGTTACAAAATAAAAGAGATATCGAAAAGCAACAGATTGATAAGGACTCTTTACCCGAAGAAAACATTGAAATTATAACAAACTTCACAATTTCCCGTGGCAACGCATTGCCTGAATATGCAGAAGAAAAGCAAGATCAACATCAACGAAACGGCAATCATTATGGGAACGAAGATTATGGTGCATACAGCGGATCATATGGGGCCGCACAGCCTGAATGCACACAGCAATAATAACAGAGCACGCCAGATATAGTGTACATTTGTATATAGAAAGATAGAGCAGTAAGATCAACTAAACGAATTTCGTTTGTGTATACTAATAATCTAAAAGACCAGTCATGTCAATAGTACTAAGACCCACATCCCCTAAATCATCCGAATAATTTTCGTGGTCACTGTCGTCGTCAAGGTCAAAATTGGTTGGATCTTCCAAATCAATTTCCTTGAGTTTCATATTCACTTCGTTACGGTAAATTTCCAGCCGATTGATGCTGTCGAGCTCCGAATCCATGAACGATAAAACATCACCGTCTCTCTCTGGATCCAATCCCAACGGAATTTGGCGGAATTCCTTCTTAGTAGGGATGAATTCTACGCTATTAGGATCTTCTGCAAGCTTATCTATAAGCGCAGCGTCTACCGTGTTCATTTCTTGATCATTAGTACCCTTTAACGGATCGCCCACACGACCGCCCTCGAAAGGGATATATGAACTATGCAATTGTTTGGTTTTCTCAGTGAATGTGGATTTTAAAGTCGGAATTGAAGGTAATTGTAATACATCGCGCTTAGCGAGAGAATCAGTGATGCTTTGCCCTACCAACTGTTTGGCTCTCGATGCTTTTTGGGAGTGGAAAAAGCTTGATGCACGTACATCTTTAGCATCAAGATGGTTGTTTTTGGGTTGGGGTTTCAATTCAAGAAGTGCATCACGACGATGGATGAAACCAAGCGATGAGTTTGCCTTAGTTAGAGTTGGTGCCTTCGGGAGTAATATCTTTTTCCTTTGATGAATTTGGTGTGTGTTACTACCGCTACTACTTTGAAATGAAGATTTTGATCTTTGTAAAGAAGGGATTGTACTGTTTTGACTTTTGCCCCCAAGAGGAACTCTCTTAGGGCCTCCAACTACTCGTTGATTTGCGGTAGCTTTCAGTCGCAAACCCACGTTCTCTGCATTTTCGTCCTTTTGAGACTGCAAGTTCATTTTGATCTCATTTTCTTTATTCAAGAAGTTGACTGGTGCCGACATCGTTAGATGAGGATTGTTGTATTGAAGGTGGGTATTCTGTTTGTGTGGAGTTCGCTTCTGCGTCGATTCGTTTATGTTTCCAGGGAATCACAATCAATGTGAGATGGTGGTGAGGAAGTGCAGAGAGTTTAAGGAAAGTTACACTAGAAAATGCCTCACTAGGAATTCTGGCGTATATATCTATATGCTTTGATGTATTTGACAGGTCAGAGAGAAGAGACTAATGGATGAGACGAATGCAGCGCTTAACACTTTGTTTTGATTTTCTGTAGTATCAATCTTTTGAGGCCTATCTGCAGACTGAGGCGCAAATCAATTTTTACGGGGCAGCGTGACAGATTGGGTGCGATTTTTGTAGTTGCTAGAAGACTAGGCAAATCCATACCACATAGTACTTCCAGATAGAAAACCTACGAGACACTCTACCGTGAATCGGAACCATGATATCATCGGAGTCGCCGTTCCTTGCCCAGCTATCGGTTTCCACCTCGAATAACTCGAGCTGGATATATCTAGCTGAGTGGATTTTGGCACTCATCTTAGCTCTTGCATTCATATTCTACTTTAACCGATTAGTGGGGTTCACTTTATCGAAAGTACTACAATTCATACTATGGAAGAAGTTCAAGGTGGAAATAAGTGTGGAGTCATTCCGAATTTCCTTCCTAGGAGGCAGAATCTTTGCGAAGAACTTGGTGATAATAACGTCTAACGAAACGATTTCAATTCAAAATCTCAATTTAACCTGGCGATATTGGATTATTAAACAGACGCGACTCCCCGAGTATGTTCTTTCCAAGATACAGGATGAATCAGAACATTGTGAGCTAGAGTCTGGCTCGAAGGGCATTGTTGATCAAGAAGAGAATGCTCGTCTTCCTACAAGGTTTACCCTTATTGTGGAAGGCTTGGAGTTATTCATGTATAATAGAACTGTAGCATACGATACAATCATGGATTTCCTCAAGCAGGAAGATACAAAGCAGTCGCAGAAACGGCAGGACCATGGTAAGACTGCAAAAGTGCCCACGGGCAACCCCTTCACTGAAAAAGTGTATGTGGATCAGGAAATACGGCGTCGAACGAGCCCATCAGATGCTTCGACAAGTACATATACGGAGAATGATCTGAATCATAATCATGGCATCGATACCAACTCACGCTCTTCAACAAAACTGAGCCAACAAGAAACAGAAACAGGTGCCGTCAACTCCAAAATGTGCCATCGGAATGAGACCGAGGCAATAGCATCAATGAACAACTACCTCAATTTTTTATTGAGAATACTACCCTTGTCGGTTAAGATCAGGAAAGGAGCAGTAGTTGTAGGAAATTCAACTACTCCAACAATATTAGTAGCATCATATAGAGCTGCTGGGGCACTAATTGATGTCGGCAAGGCACCCTGTGCTCTCGATTTATTCCGCCAAATTGCCAACTTCCAATTTGAACAGTTTCAAATTTCCCTAAAGCCTAACCTCACGTACGACGACTCGACTGCTAGTCATCTCTATTCGAATATAAATACTGGAAACAGGGGCGCTACCTCGTCAACACCTGCATCTGGGGCTGACATTAAACGGAAGCAATGGGAAAATTTGAAGCACATCAAGAGGTACAAATCGTGGTATAAGTACCAAAGAGCAATAGATACTTTTTTTAATAAGGCTGTGCGGAAATTGACCAGGAATAGACACGGAAAGGATATCAACGAGAGAGAGAACCCATCAGTGAAAAATTGGAGAGGCTTACGTCGTTATGTTGGCGATGCTTCTGATAATCATAATTTCCTCAGTATTAATACAGTGGAAGAATACGCCAAATATAGCTTGATACTAGATTCCACGGCTACCAGAGTTACCTACTACTATGATGCTCCGGGTATTGTGCCTTTACAGCAACGCGCAACAGATGACGTACAACCTCTGCCTGAGATTGGGTTGGATATCGAGTTATCAATGGCAACCATTCATTATGGTCCCTGGGCAGATAAACAGAGAATACCCATCCAATCTATGTTATTTCCCACATTGTATAGAGATTCCAAGCCTACTGTCTTACCTGGACCCGGCGCTTTGAGAGCGTACAGAGGTTTTGACGTTCTTGTGGAAGTGAAGGACGAAGTGATATTCAGAATACCGACAAGGGAACAGAGTAAAGATCTAGAAACATTGAAGCACTACCAACAAAAGCAGCAAAAGAAGCAAGGCAATTACTATCATGCTCACCAATTGAACCGGGGCCAGGCCGACCATATGGACAAAGATGTAGATCTGGTAACAGATACTAGTTCACAGAACCCTACTGGCGGGCCATCACGTTCTTTTGGATGGCTAGAAATGAAAATGGAAGGAGGGTCTAATATCTCTTCACACACGTCGTACATCGCCACTGCCAAAGATGGCTGGCCTAATACTTTGAATGTTGAATTCATTAATCCTGAATTGAGATCGTCGGTAAATCATGATATCTTCTTTACTGCTGATTCACACAGCATATCGTCAAAATGTGGGTTCCCTCTTGGATGCAATGAAAAATGTAATTGGGAGTTCCATAATGTTAGTAAAAACGCAAAGATCTTCTTCTTAAGAGAGCACACCATGTTACTCTCGGATACTTTTACTGACTTTGCACTGGGATCACCTGAGCTATACGAGCATTTTAGACCATTCCACTATCAATTCAATTGGAAAATTGAAGGCTACAAATTATATCTCAACGTGAACGATGCTAATATAATTGATAATCCTTTGGATTTCACTAACAACAAGTACCTTTCTTTCCAAGGAGATGATTTGAAGGCAGAAATATCGATCCCTTTGAATGGGCACTTCTCCAAATCAAACACAATCACGTACAATATCAGTACAACATTTTTTGAGCTTGTATTGGATACTCCACCTTGGCACACGACAAATGCATTCATGAGACAGGCCAAACTTATGGGTAAGAGTCATTTGTTCACAGTCAGCGGGTCTTACACTTATTTTACAAGCGTTGAAGTTAACACGTCTGATCACATAGTCATCGATATGGTTGGAGATTACGTAACTCTTAAAGCATACGGTTTTGTGGTTAAGTATTTGTTGACCATACGTGAAAATTATTTTGGCGACAACGTTCACTTCAAGACTTACGAAGAGTACACACTGGAGCAGAAAAAGGAAGAAGAAGCTGGTAGTTCTACTGATTTCGAACTAAATGATGTGTTTGAAGATGATATGAAGTCGACTGAATCGTTGGATAGTAATATTAGTTACTGGAGCATAGGGAGAACCGAAAATGATATCGATGTGCTCTTTATGTTCAAAGTTAGACATGGATTGCTTATCCTACCTGAGAAGATATACGATTCCACTTCACATATTGGCTTGCGGTTTGACTACTTGGACGTTGACATTAGATTTACGAATTATTATATGGACTTTCAAGCCGACCTTTCTCCCATCACTGGGGTGCTGGTACACCTGTTGAAATGGGAGGATCAGGAGAAAGATAATAGATTGATGCCACACGTCATTTTTGATATACCACTATACACAAACAAGTACCTTACTAATCCTGACATTATAATCGACGGCTTAAGTATCCATGGCCATCGGATGTTTGGTCTACCCCCAATTGAACCTACCTACTATTGTAAATGGGACATTGCTGCTGGTGAAATAAATATAGACAGCGATGCCTCGTTCTTGAGTGCCATTCATGGAGCGGTAGGGAAGCTTGGATTGGGTTATATGGATTTGGAGAATGAACTAATGGTTCATATTCCCACGTTGTATGATATCACTTTCTTTTCATTCCAGTGTCCCAAAGTAAGCATCAAGCTAACCTGTATCGATGATAAACCAGAATCAATGAAAAGTATTATGACGATTGATTTACATGACATCACCCATACGTTCAATGACCATGCGAACGACAGATACACCTCGAAAGCAAGTCTCCTCATACCCATCGTCAAGTTCAGTATTGAAGCCTTGGTTGCTGGCAAGCGGAGTGTATTGGCATTTTTACAAACCTCAGTAAAATTGACTAATTTTTGTCAAAAGAGGAGGTTTGCCGAACATAGACAGTTGCAGCAAGAGCATGTCAGAATGCATGATGCTCCCTTTCATAGATGTCCATTCCTATTATATCCTTCTGGAAGAGATGAGGAATATGCTGATGCACTCGGTTGCTTCATCACTTCATTGTCGCTTCCAAACGTTGCCATTCCGCTAGACAAATCTTCTGAAGAATTGGTGAATGACGATGGCGACAGTTCCGTCCTTAGTTTCGATGAAAATGAGGACGAAGATAGCTATCTGACGGCATCATCTGCTAATTCGTTTGAGCTGAAAAAGTCTGCAGACAAGATGGAGCCAACCACAAATTACTCCACCGCAGATTTCTGCCCCGATTACGAGATCGACCCCAAATATGAACATGATAACATAATTATCAACCTTTCAACAATTGAAGCATTCTTATCTCCTAGATCAATGTATCCGTTTGCAAAAATACTACAGTCTTTCCAAGATACAGATTTAGCTGCACTCATGGACTCTTTGCATATGGACGTTTTATTGAACCTCAAACAATTATTTGACCCTGAATGCAAAGTGACAAAAGTCAGGTTTGTGACCCAGGAAATAAATTTGAACTTTGGAGACATTGATGTTAGCGATCCGTTAGAAGTTTTCAGTAGCCCACCTAAGGTCCCGATTCTCAATATCAGCGTTGTTGAACCTTCAGTTGCAATTTCAAACAAAACAACTAGTACAATAGTTGATAATCAGATAATCAAGACTGAGGAGATGGAGTGTGCCTTGCATATCAAAGATATATCGTTGACTATGTCAAACCCCTCTGAGTTCACTCTAGCGGCTGCAATAAATTTTGAGAATGTTGAATTTTGGCTCACAGGTCTTGGTAATGCTAATGAGATTATCGCTTCACTTGCCATAGACAAAGTGAACAATGAAATCAATGCAAACCAGATTGAGTGGCTTTCACTCCATGTGTTAAAGTTGTACGAGATTACTGAACCTTCATTCGTTGAATTTAAAAAGTTTTCGGATGCGAAAACAAAAAATTTACTGGAGTTAGTGTACATGGTTTCCACTGCAGGGAGGCAGTATAAAATTGATTATGATCCTGGGGTGTTGACCAAGCCAGCATATATTTTGAGATCATGTGCAAATCATATTCGATTCAACGACTCATGGAAATTGATGACTAGAATAAGGCATGTTCTAGACCATTTGCCTGACAAGTGGCAAGAGTCCTTGCACGAAAACATCAAGTCATACAAATGGAATGCTCCTAAGTCAGCATATGAGGATGTGTTATCAATCTTTTCGAGCTGGAGAGCGTGGGAGATTGGCGATCTCGACAAAAGCTTTTTCTTCCAACATGTATTTTCCCGTAAAGAAGTCGCCAAATCAAGTCCCTTTAAAGCCAATTTCAAAGTTGATATAGGGTGCTTAACTTTGAATGTTCTGGACCATACCAACAACTCCGTCGATTTTATCGACTTTCAGGGTATGAAATTCACATTAGGAGTTGAAAATGAAACTAACGTTGACCTATTAGCATTTACAGGAATTGGCGGAGTTGTGGAGCTTTTACAACGATCAGAGGGTGTCTTTCACATATTCTCGTACAAGAGTAAGATTTCGCAAGTTACTTTGGATTTAATCCCAAAATTTGTTGAGCTTAAAAGGCGGTACAAAGAGGAGCCCAAAGAAGAGCCAATACTAAGGTCTTCTTTCAAGAAAGAAGGTGTCTTCACAACAAGGTCGCAATCACCGAATCTCACAGAGTCTGCGCAACAGCTAGAGGTTGCAAGACCAGTAGATCTGTTCGTGCAAGCTTCGAAAGAAATTGAAGTGAAAAGTAGATACATCAAAATATTGGCGAACATCGAAAACTTTCAACAGCAGCTCATTCTTCCATTTTCGTCGTCCGAAGCAAGAGGCACCTCCATCACATTTTCCTCGCTTATATACCTTCTCCCTATGACAGATATCATTCCATTTACAATTTCAAGTCGAGCCCAGGATTATACTTTTGATTTTTGGGGTGAAAACCAAATCTTCTCGAATTCTAATAATGACTTTGATCTTCTGATTGGAAATTTTGGGTCTTTGCATGACGGAGTTAAGTATGGGAAAGTGAAAATTAGGAAGATCTCTGTCCTTATCACAGAAGAAGAAGAATCTTCCTTAGTGAAGGCTTTAGAGAGTATCTTGAAAGAAGATGTGACTTATTTGAGTAAGCTTTTGGGAGAGGCAAAAGATGAAAGCATGGAAAGCGTCATACAGCCTTTACCTTTTCCCAATTCCGAGAGTCGAACATCCACCTCCTCTGACTTTAAATCATTATACAAGCTTTTCGGGGACATATACCTTGAGTTTGAATTGGAAGAATTCTTATGGTCTATCGACTTGTTCCATGCATTGAATTTATACGGAAAACTCCACTCAAACTGGTTCTCTATGAATTTGATTGAGAGTGGAGTGTACCTAGACTCAGTTATTCAGAAATTTGATATGACTTTGAGTAGTAGAAGAAATAACATCATACGATTCGAAAACTCAAAGATCTGTTCTAATGTCAGGTTCAATGAGTATCCAAAGATATTCATGGCTGATGCAGAATTACATATTGGGTTCACTAAAGTTATTGTACCGCACGTAACGAATACGCTTGAACAAACACTTGTTTTGTTGAAACCTTTGGAAGAAAGAGTGAAGTCTGTACAAAAACTTCTTGCTGAAATACCTTCTCGAAGCAGGAATGATGTTGCGAGAGACCAAGATCCATCAGCGAAGGGCTTTAATCTGTGTAAGACATTTGCATTCAGGGCCACCATGAACAACGACTACATCGGTATATCATCGTACCTACTGAGCTCCAAGATTTCTTTCGAAGTGGAAGGGTTTTCGTGTGCAGCGTTCAATGTTGCGAATACTGACTCGGAAAACTACAAAGAGTTTCTAGTAGTTCCCGTATATGGTGAGCTCAATGTCCCTACTGCAAGACTTTCTATTCTTGATAGGAGTATTCCTGTTGGCCTTTCATCGATCTTAGATGTTAACCTTATTCTCAAGGTGTTGAATAGTGGCAGCAAGGGTTCAGTGACCCAACTGCAATCACTTCAGTTTGAATCACAATATTGCCGAATATGCGCTAGCCCTCCAGTTTTGTTCAAGGTAACAGAGCTAATTGATCTGTTGCAGGATACCTTTATGAATACCGTGTTTGAGAAACCCTTTACATCGGAATCAAAAATTAAAGGAAATGAAGGATTCACGAAGACATTCGCGTTGCCATTTTCTGCAATCAATATTTTGTCTTACAACTTTTGCATGGGTTGGTTGTTTGGAGATAATGGAAGCAAGACATACCCGGGAATCATTATAGGTGCAGAAAGATTTTTTGCTGTGGTAGAAGAGAGTATCGGAAAGTTCACTTTGATGGAAGCCTATCTATCGGTTGCAAATGGTTCAAGAACCTCGAACTTCTTTAGTTCACTGTCCGAGAAGAATAATTTAAATCGTGCTTACTTGCCAACCATGCAATTAACGTTTTTAATTGAACAAATCGCACAAAAGAGGCACCTTCGTGTACATACATTTGGTGATGAATTGGATGTCAAATTTTTGAGTGATTCAATTGAGTTGGTGGAGAATGCTGTCAAATCGGGTACACGGGTCCAGGGCTATTTTGATAAGCGCGTAAGACCTTTCTCGAGGGCTGCGACCCCGCAGCCCAATTCAGCAAATGAGACTACACCCTCATCTTCTCCTTCATCAACGTCACTGCCTTTCTTTGGTTGTATTGAGTGTGTGTATTCTTTTGGTGGTGCAAACATTTTGTTGTACAGATTGAACGACGGAGAGTCGCCCTCGTCTTCGTCATCGTTATTTCTACATTCACCTGCTGTTAAAATTGCAGCAATGTACAGCCACCAAAAAGACGCTGCACCTGAGTTGATGCAAAAGAAGCATACATTGAAGTGCGAAGTTTTGACTTCGCCTTCCAATAACGTTGTCTATGCCTCTTGTGTTCCCGTAATTCATGATGTGCTACAGGGTGTAAAGAGAATGATTAGGAACTCGACATTTGACAGCAAAAACAAAGCACCGGACCAGTATCGGAAATCATCTAGTCTGAACTCCGATGGAGGCGGTGATTTCAAGTTTGCTGATTTCGTAAAGGATCTAGATCTTCATTTTGGTCTTGGTATTCAGGAGCAAAAACTATCTCTCAGTTGTGAGCCAACTGCAAAGGTAGAAGCAATTGTTGGGATCGGAGGAATACAGTTCCAAGTTAATACGCTGTCAGAAAACGATACTTCTTTGGAAACGCTCCTTCAATTTAGATCCATTTCTTCATCTTTACAACATGTATACTCCAGAGAAGTGAGTGGCTCAATTGACATTCAAAACATTTTGATTGCAAGTAAAATTGACTTTGCTGAAGGGATGAAGGAGATTCTCTCCACCGGATCACTTTCTGATGTATCTGGTTATATCAACATAAAGCAGTTCCAAGACTTGAAATTATTCAAGGATATTTGGGTCCCCAAAGAGTACACAGATGGCAACGATACATTGTTCGGTAGTTCCACGAAAGATAAAAAAGCACAACATGTGGCTTCAAATAAGAATTTATCTTCGCGGTTCAAAGAGGTTTCCACCACATATGCTGTTCCCTGGGATTTGACTTTTATGATTATAAATGTCTCTCTTCAAGTAGATTTTGGGCAGTCACTCGGTAACTTTGCTTTGAAATCGAAAAAGATTTGGGCCATCTCTAACAAGACAACAGACTGGGCTCAAGATTTAAAGATCGGTATTGATAGTATCTCTTTGGTTCTGGAGGGACGGCTAGGAGGTACATTTGAAGTGAAAAATATCTTCTTACATGCTGCAATCAGCTGGAATATCGATGGAAATATTCTCGATGTCCCTCTCATCATGTTGACAGGTGAAGTAAAGCACTTACAGTTGAAGTCTTCCTTCGATTATCATGTTTTCGCATTGGCTAACATAAGAGACTGTTCAATTGAAATATTCAATCAAAAGAGTGATGCAAACTTCATCAACAAGGATCATTTGCACATCACTACCAAGTTTGAAACTGCAGAAATCTACATAACTTCTTTTGCAGCATCCAATGTCATGGATATCTACAATGCTATCTATAGAATGGTACAAGAGAATAAGAACTCTTATAGAGAAACTTTGAGAGACTCTAAAAGAAGTAAGAGCGTCAGCGTCACCAGTGAGCCAACAATTTCAACTAACGAAAAGGTTACAAAGAGGAAGTTGAAGCTCGAGAACGATAACAATGTTGGGATCCCAGCTAAGAAACTCGTGTCTAAAATTGAAGTAATTGCTGGCCACTTTTTAGTACATGTTTACCCATCCTCCTTTGATGACTCTAAGGTGTTGGTAGTTAAGTTAGACGGATCTAAGATCAATTTTGACGAGAGTGAGTATGATGAAGGGATCTCGAACCAATTACACGTACAATTTAACGGGCTCAAAGTTTCGTTGTCCAAGACTTTACCTTTGCTGGAGGACTTTATCATATCCAGTACAGTTGATCAGTTTGTGGAGCATGCCTACAAAGCTAGGGGTGGAACGATCTTTGTCTTTCCCTCGTTCAAGATTTCAATGAAGACATTCCAAAATTACGAGTCAAATATCATAGAATACTACTACCAGTCATCGTTTGGGGGAGCAGTTGGTATAAGATGGAACTTGGGATCGATAAATTTCATCAGAGAAATGTATGCCATTCACATGAAGGCCCTCTCGTCACGTACTTCTTACCGAGACGCACAAAGGAAAAGAGTGAGGGAAAGCGATGCCGAACTTGAGCGCGAGGCGAAGCAGCTAGCGAAGGACACCTCGTTGGTATCGACGTCATTAGACAAATCTGTTGTTAATGAAAATTATGACGAAGCAATCAACGCCACTATTGACAAGGTGTCTCAGGACTCAAAATATGTTTACAAAGCGTTAGCTGTGCCAATTATTGAAGCTCCTCAATTGAAAGAATTGGGGAATGCTACCCCACCTTTAGAATGGTTTGGACTACACAGAGAGAAATTTCCAAACGTCATTCATCAGCTCGGAATTGTCTCATTGCAAAAATTTATTCATGAGATGGAGGCCCAGTACTCAAAAGCGCTTGGCCGTGCATAGTTGAAAGAGCAGGATCGAGTACGCTCAAGCATTGCTGCTTTCAGATAAAGTATACATATAAATATTTACAGTTGCATTTTCATCAATCTCTTAAGATTTACTCTATATTACTATTTACAATTTCAACATGCCTTCTATTTCCTCCAAACTAGTGACTCATGTACCATCTTCCTTTAGTCTTTCTTCTGGCTAAAACTTTTTGCCCACCCTTTGTTCTTAATCTAGCCAAGAACCCAAACGTTCTCTTTCTCTTCAACGTAGATGGCTGGTAAGTATTACCTCTTGTTTTGAATCTGACCTGCATGAATCCCATTATGGTTGAGAATACACCTCCCGTGACAGATGGGTATTGTTCTTGCTTGAATGTTGTGGGGATAAAGGACGATGTATTCGACGTCAAGCCTTTATTCATTAACGAGAGATTTGTGGAAGGCGCTCGCGACAACGAGGTGAACAGACGACTCTGAATGGAGCATCTCGAAAATCTAAGACCGATCATTGGGATGGACAGGAACAGCACTCCCAGTTATGTTGTTTTTCTGTTTTGTAAGCTCTATCAGTTGTCAATCTACAGTGCGTGTTGAAAATTCAGATTCTAGTCTGGTTGGTAAATGCACTATTTTTTTTTTTTTTTCAATTGTGAGGGACTCGTTTTAAAGATGTCAGAAGAGCATCGCAAAACTTCTAAGAAGCCGAGACATAAGTAGATTCAAATCTCGTTGTCACGCAAAAAATGTCAACTACATTCCGCCCTAAAAGGAGCTTGGCTTCAGCTGTGAATACTCCGACTGCCATTCATGTCTTAACAAATTCTAGCGTATCATCCGAAGAGGCTGAAGTGCTATTGACCAAGTTCATTACTGCAAGCGAAGTGGCATCTAACAGTTTACCAGGAAGTGCCAGTGCCAATACAGCAGCTTCAACTGGATTATCTGATTCTGTTGGTAACAGTGCTGTGTTGAGTCAGTTAAGAAGAGTTCAAAGAGACTTGAGAGGGTTACCCCCTGTGCTAGCCGAAACCTCTGTTGAGGCATCACACGGAGTTTCTACCAGTTCTAGTTCTAATAAGAGAATAAAATTTGATGACGATGAGGTTGAGGCACAACCAGCAGGAAAGAAGATCAAATTTGATGATGAGGAGACAAAAGAGAAGGATGACGACAGCGAAGAAGAAGATGAAGTAACTCCCGTTGCAGATGACGCCGCCTTGAAATTCGAGGAAGAAGTCAACCAACACGAAGATGATGCTGGAATAAAGAATGAGGAAAAGGAGAAGAAAGAGAAGAAGCAAAAAAAAGAAAAGAAAGAAAAGAAGGAGAAAAAAGAGAAGAAGGAGAAGAAGGAGAAGAAGGATAAAAAGGAAAAGAAATAAAGAGACTTAGGCTTAGACCTAGAATTGCATAGTATAGAAATAG
The DNA here is from genome assembly GCA_003707405.2 of Dujonia schatavii. Classification (NCBI taxonomy): domain Eukaryota; kingdom Fungi; phylum Ascomycota; class Pichiomycetes; order Serinales; family Debaryomycetaceae; genus Dujonia; species Dujonia schatavii. The sequence continues at coordinate 55,171 of PPIY02000011.1, read as the reverse complement.
AAGGAATACCAAGATATAGTGTAGGAGGAGGTAGTGTAGGTAGAGCCAGAGTCAAGAAAAGAAATTTCTTCATTTGAACCATTCTTGGTTCTTGATCTTTTCACAGGAGGAGGGCCGTTGATTATGTCTTGCAAGGAGCTTCGTACGATGCACATTTCAGGTGAAAGCCATTGTAAGAAGAGCCTTCTTGCTGCTTTTGAGTCAGATTTGAATCATTCAGACACTATCCTTATGCACTCCAAAGTCAGACGCATCTGATTTTGCAACGCTTCCCGTGCGCGCACCAATATTATTGTTTATGTTTTTGTTTTCTGGCGATCTGCTAGTGATCCATAGAAAAGTTTCCTTTGCAGCCTTCGAGAATAACAGACGTACCACGTACCTCACCCATATATAACATAATGAAGAGAACTAAAAAGAGGCAGATAATCTCGGAGGATGAGGAGACCGAGGAGTATGAAACATTCATTAATAATAGCGACCTTGATCGCAATGAAAAAGAAGATGTGGGCCAGGAATCTCCTGAGCCCAACGAGGACCAAGAAGGATCTGAATTCGAAGAATTTCTTTCCCCAAACGCGTCTACCACGTCTGCAGAGGGTCATGGTGAAGAATCTGAACCACAGAACAAGAAAGGGAACCAGGAAATACGCGCTGACACATTTGAATCAACGCCATCTTCGAATGTTGCTACTCCGCAAAAATCAAATGCATTACATCAACCAGTGTTATTGCCCCCGCACCTGCCTCTGAATGGCAATGCAAGTCTAAAGCGAGAACATTCACCTACAATACGACTGCAGCAAGCTCCTCCATCATCTCAAAGAATTGGTGGGCTTTCTAATGTGCCATCATTGTCACCTGGACAACAAAACCAAATCCCCCCAGAAAAGCTCTCGTTTCTCCACCAGCAGTCTGATATACAACTTCAATCGCCTTCTAAAAGAAGAGAAATGCAACAGCTGCAACAATCATTAAGGCTGGATGAGCCAAGACTTGTGATAAATAAGTTGATTCTCACGAATTTCAAATCCTACGCTGGCCAACAAATAATAGGACCTTTCAATGCGTCATTTTCTGCAGTTGTTGGACCCAATGGCAGTGGTAAGTCGAATGTGATTGACTCCATGCTTTTTGTCTTTGGATTTAGGGCACTGAAAATGAGACAAGGGAAACTCTCTGAATTGATTCATAACTCTGAAGGTGGAGATAGCAACCTGCGAATAGATTTCTGTCAAGTAGATATTCATTTTCATCATGTCTTAGACAGGGAGGACGAAAATGGTGAAGTTAAGAGTGACAAAATCGCAAACCTGGAGTTAGTTATTAGTCGGAAGGCTTACAGAAACAACTCTTCGCAGTACTACATCAATAACAAGACATCATCATACACAGAAGTAACTGCATTTCTCAAGGACAAAGGTATTGATTTAGACCATAAAAGATTCTTGATCTTGCAAGGTGAAGTTGAATCGATTGCACAAATGAAAGCAAAAGCAGAACGAGAGAACGATGATGGTCTACTTGAGTATTTGGAGGATATTATAGGAACCACCAAATACAAACAGTTAATTGAGGACAACACAACCAAGATGGAAGAATTGAACGATATTTGCTTAGAGAAGGAAACGAGATTCGAACTTGTTGAAAAGGATAAAGACTCCTTGGAAGAGAGAAAGCTGGAAGCATTGAGATTCTTGGAAATGGAAAAGAGACTTATTTCTAAAAGATCAATTCAATTCCAATCGGCTATAATAGAAAATCGGGAGACCTATGCTACCAACGAAGAAACATACAAAAAGCTTCAAGAAGAGCTTGTAAAAGAAAAGCAAGCGAACGAAAAGTTGAACAAAGAAATAGAATCATTCCATAAAGAGCAGTTGAGCATCAAGCAAGTTATTAGCACGTTGAAGGAGAAAAGCTCCAAAATTATGAAGCAGCAAAAGGCCCTCACCAAGATAATGGTGGCGGCTGAAGAAAGAGAAAAGAATTTGCAATCTAAAGCAAAAAAATCTACGAAGGCGGTTCAAACCCTGGAAAGTGCTATTTCGTCTGCTAATTTCAAACTCCAACAGAATTCTGATGAAACACTAAAAGGAAAGCAGGAGTTGAACAATATAGTAGAAAAGTTGAAAGAAGAAAAAACTAAACTCGATGAATTGAGGCAATCTCTCACGGCCAAAACATCCGTCTTTAGTAAACAGATCGAAGAGTTGCATGAGAAATTGGAGCCTTGGAATGATAAAGTCAAGGCAAAAGAAGCGGAGATTGCCTTAGTCGAATCTTCAATCAAAATTTTACAACAGCAAAGCGATAACACACAAAACCAACTCCAAGCAGCCAGGGAGAGATTAAGCAAAGCAAGGTCTGATGGTCAGCAGAAAGAATATGAGTTTAATGAAAATACAGAGAAATTGGCGGCCACCACTAAGCAAATTGTCTCCAAGGAAGAAGTCTTGAACCATCAGAGAGAAGAATTATCCAAACGCAAGGAGTACTTGATGAATTTGAGACAGCGTGTACAAGAGGCTACAAATTCACTAAACCAAAACCAAAATAGAAGTAATGTATTGTCAAGCCTTCACCGGTTAGCAAAGTCTGGAAGAATAGAAGGCTTTTATGGACGATTAGGGGATTTGGGATATATTGACGACAAGTATGATGTTGCTGTATCTACTGCAGGCGCTGGTGGATTGGACTCCATGGTTGTAGAAACCGTGGAAACTGCCCAAGCTTGTATTGACTATTTGAGAAAAAATAAGTTAGGATATGCTAATTTTATTTGTCTCAATAAATTGAGGTCGTTTGACATGAATCAGATTCAATCACCAGGGAACTCAGCGACTGTGAAGAGATTATTCGACTTGATTCAGCCCATAAATGAGAAGTTCAAACCGGCATTTTACAGTAAGCTTTACAATACATTGGTTGCTAGTAACTTACAAGAGGCAAAGCTGGTTGCGTACGGACCGAAGCGTTTTAAAGTTGTGACCTTAGACGGCAAGGTCGTTGATACTTCTGGTACAATGTCTGGTGGAGGAAATTATGTTTCCAAGGGTGGAATGAAACTTTCTTCTAAACGAGCTCAAGATACTCAAAACTTAGGCGGCATCAATCAAGAAGATGTTCAGGAAATGAAACGCGAGTTACAAGACTGTGAAAATAAATTCGAGTTGTTGACTAGAGAGAACCAAGAAAATGAGAACAAGTTAAGACAGTTGAGGGACATGAAGCCCGAGATTGAATTCACTCTCTCTCGAATCAAATTAGATATCGAGTCATTGTTGGCTGAAAAGAAAGAGGCACTGACTTTGTGCAAGAGGCTCATTGTTGAAAATGAGAACAATTCAAAGAATAAGGAGCTTCATGATGAAATACTGGTCAAAGAAGATTCCAAGAGAGCACTTTTAGAAGAGAAGAGCGAGTTAAAGAAGCAGATGAGTGAATTCGAAGTGAAAATCAAAGAACTCGAAGAAAAGATTTTGGATGCTGGTGGCGTGGAGTTGAGATTGCAAAATTCAAAAGTTGATTCTACGAAACAAAAGATTGAAATTTTGAATGAAAAATTGGCCAACGAGAAAGTGACTGTTAGGAAGCTCGAAAATGAAATTAAAAGGCATACGAAGTTATTAAGTGAAGCTAAGGAAGAGTTGAAGGTTTGTGAGGCTGATTTAGAAGATTGCAGCAAGCTTAAAGAAGAGAAGGCGAGAGAAGTTGAAGAGTTCGTGAGTGAATTGAAAGAATTGGAAATTGAACTCGACAATCAGCAAAGTGATCTAGATCAATTGAACTTACAAGTCGACGAAAAAACACAACAGATCAATGAGTTTAGGTCTGTGGAAATTGAAATTGAAGAAAAGATTGACAGGGTTCAAGCAAACTTGAAGAAGAGTAGGAGACGTATTGAAGATTGTGAACAACAATTGCGAGAGTTGGTAGTCAGGGACGACATTCAATCTTATATTTCGTGGATCGAAGACGAAGAAGAACGCAACAAATACAACGGAGAGGTGCTTGAAGAGCTCACTAAAGAGCAAATCGATTCCTTAAACATTGACACAATCAATGCAGAAATTGAAGAATTGGAAAAATATATGGCTAACGTCAAAGTTGACATAGAAGTGTTGAAGGAATATGGATCGAAGAAAGTTGAATTCGAAAGCCGTCGGAAAGATTTGAACTCTGCAGTGGAAGAACGCGATGGGATCAAGCTGTACTGCGAGGAATTGAAGAGAAAAAGATTGGATGAGTTTATGGAAGGCTTCAACACCATTTCGATGACTTTGAAGGAAATGTACCAGATGATCACCATGGGTGGTAATGCTGAGTTGGAACTTGTCGACAGTTTAGATCCATTTTCGGAAGGGATCTTATTTAGCGTCATGCCCCCGAAGAAGTCTTGGAAAAATATATCTAATTTATCTGGTGGTGAAAAGACTCTTAGTTCTTTAGCATTAGTATTTGCATTGCACCGATACAAACCTACCCCTTTATACGTTATGGACGAAATTGATGCTGCTTTAGATTTCAGAAATGTTTCTATTGTTGCAAATTACATCAAGGAGAGAACTAAAAATGCGCAGTTTGTGGTTATCTCGTTGAGAAATAACATGTTTGAGCTAGCACAGCAATTAGTTGGGATCTACAAGGTGAATAACAGAACAAGAAGTATCAGCTTACAGAATAGGGATTTTCTCAATGTTAACTAGGAAACCATCTATAAATAAATTAATACAGTGGGTACGAAAAAAAAGGATATAGTTGAACTTATATATGGGCCTCTTTTTGTCTATTTATCTTCCACGTAGGCTCAATGGCTTCTCCAAAACCTAAATCGCTTGGCCGTTTCAAGATGAAATGAGAGTCAAACCAATCGATCATATCAAGCAAAGTATCACATTCGTTCATCTCCTTGACCATTTTACGAGGGATCACTTTGTCCAACATCTGGGACAAGTGATGCTGTGTAATTCTGAATGGTAAACCATAGCTAGTTGCCAAATCCCAAAATATTTCGATAGCTGACCATGGAGTTTTCTTATGTCCTCCGAAGAGTCCAGGGTTCGCTAAAATTCCTCGTACTGCCATCACACCATCAACACCGGTATAATCAGCGATTCTATGCGCATCTTCTAGTGAGAAACAATCCCCGTTTGCTATCACGGGGACGCCAACAGCTCCTTTAATAGCTTTGATGGCATCAAAGTCAGCAGGTTGCGAGGATCGTGTAGTTTTCGTTCTTCCATGAACTGTAATGAAATCGACACCAGCTGCCTCTACTTTTTTGGCGAAGGCAATCGTTTCGTTAATGTCTTTGTGTATCCTTATTTTAGTTTCGAAGCAAACTTTATCTTGGTACTTATCTTTGACCGCCTTTACCATTTCACTAACAAGGTCTGACTCTGACATCAAAGCAGCTCCTATACCCTCACGAACTTGTTCTTTAATGGGACAGCCGCAGTTCAACCCGATTCCATCCACATACGGATGTATCATATCCACAAACTTAATGAGGTCTTCAACGTTATTGGCCCCAACTTGAACAATCACAGATCTATCTTTTGAGTTTGTAGTAAAGTCAGAGTATCTGGCTACCTCGTTCCTAACAAACTCTCGAGCCAATATCATCGGTGTGTATACTATATCGGTGTTGTAATGCCGCACCAACTCTCTAAAGGGTAGCTTTGAGTATCTGACCATTGGACCCGCAATAAATGCTGGCCTTCCAAGGTCACGTCTAGCATTTGTGATTATCTTCAACGGATTGTGAGCAGGGTCCCGTGGTTCCAACGTATCCAAATTAGGCCGAAGAGATTGTTTGATTGTAAGATCTGCAGTTTTATGTGCAAGTGTATCAAGCGATGAGCTCGATGAGGACTTATGTGAGCCAGACATGAAAAGGCAAGTTGAATGAGTGTACAAATCCACAGTATGAGAGAGTTATTCAATAACAGCTATGTGTCCAGTAAAGTATCTAAGGACTTCATAAAACGAGTGTATGTCAGAATATATATATATGTTGTCAATATGCATATATTTCGTTGATAAGAGAAAGATTTGAGTTACAATATACTTGGGAAATACATGCCTAATTGGGAATGTCTGTGGAAAAAAAAGTTTCGAGAGCTAGACCTTATTTACAATGTCTACAATTTTTTGTCATCAAGATATTATACATATTAATATGGTACAGTAAATGGATTATGATCTACCTTCACGAAAGGAGTTCTCGCCAGGATTTCAAAAGTAGAGTAAATGATTTTTTGGAACAATATATTTACATATCATTTACTCTTCTTCGGAGCTCTCTGAACTGGCATCGTCATCAGAGGACGATTCCTGGTCGTAGGTTACGTTCATGAATCCACTATTCTTTGGGTTTGAACTCTTGTCGGCATCTTCGAAGAGTTGGAGCTGACTTCTTAATTGCTCCATTTCGTCTGCTCCTCCAATCAAGTGCTTCTTCTTTTTATTATTAGAAGTAGCCTTCTTACCGAAAAGAAAATTGTAAAGTTTTAAAACGGTTCTATCTTCGATTTGATCCATATCCAACTCAACTTCTTCCTCGTTGCTTAAATCGATATCGTCCTTGATTATCTTAATAAGCGCTTGTAATTTCTTGTCCGGTAATTGTGGAACTATTTCACTGACTTGCTTTTTCATTTCGTAAGTGACAACTGGTTGCTCGCGAATTGGGAGTGTGGTTGAAGCTTTACGTGCCTTTGCCTTCTTTGTTTTCTGCTTTTTCTTCTTTGCTGCAGCTCTTTGCTCTCTCAACTTTTGCAAGTGTTCCTTTTTCAACTGCTCCAATTCTTGTTTCATTCTATTAACTTGGTTTTCCAAGAACTTGATCGCAGGAATATCGGAAAGCATAGATTCATTGATTTCAGGCTCTTCATCGCTCGAATCCTCGTCTTCTTCTTCGTCAGAAGGTGGAGGAGTGGGTTCGGGGACTGGTCTGTTGACCCACTTTTTGTTGAACACAGACTCCAACCTATGTCCCATCATGTTGACATCCGTACCCTCCGGGTTAAAAATGTAACAGTTTTTGAAAACCAACCTAACATCTCTTTCAAATTCATCACCATTTTCATATTGATTGTTGGCGAGTTTGGCCTGAATAGTTCCCAAATCCATAGGTTCCTTGATTATTTCATCATAGTTAGGGATATTCAAAGCCACTGTATCAACTGGTGCCAAAAAAGGAAAATTGATATTGAGATGCTTCTTTGAGGTCAATTCCTTGATGGTTTGGTTGCAGAACCTCAAATCAGCCGCAAATTTCTTCTTTCTCGGTCTTACATCGTAAGGCAACTCCTTTGATTTTGGTGGATGGATAGTTCTCTTCGGTCTGTGACCAGCAACCGATTCTTTCCGCGTAGATGCCACAGGGGGAGTACCAGTAGGACTGGGAGAAGTCGCGCCTGTAGCAACATTTGCGTCAGCAGCCACCGCGCGTCTTCTAGAGTTTGCCGGTACAGCAGTAGCACCACCATTAGGTAACTCTTTTGGGGGCATATTCAACATATGTTTCTCGAAATGAGCTTGAATATTCGATGCCATTTTAGAGATGGGTGATGAGTCGCCGTTGAATTTATGGCAATTGGCCACCATCAAGTTGAAGTCGTCTGCAATTTCAGTAGGCTCGGCATATGCGTTGGCATTGATCTTCTTTTCAATTGTAGAGAGATCCATGGGCCGGGGGATGTAATTGTAGTAAAACGGGATGTTCATCTTGACCGTGTCTACCGGATGCAAGAAAGGGTTAGCATCTTTCAACCTCTTGATGGCTTTGATAGAATTCAAGGCAAACTTTGCTTGGTGACTTGGTATTGGGTCGGTAGGAAGGTTATCCATATCAGGTTCTGATGGAGGCTTTGGCGCTGGCTCAGTGAATGTCGGTGGGACAGCTGCGGTTCCAGAAGGCTCAGAGGTTTCTGCTGACAGCTTTGTCTTATCCTCCACTTCCGCAACATCCGCTGGAGCTTCTACTGACTGTGCAACATCTTCATTCTCAAGTTTTTGTCTCTTTGACTCCTCCAGCTCCTCGTCTTCAAGCTTGTGCTTTACAGGACTGGGTGAAGGGTTAGGAGGCGACAATGGCTTGTCTGGATGATCCTGATGTGAAAACTTGTTTACATCTTCCTTTGTTGATACTGGTGATGCTTGCCTGTCGAAGAAGTTTTCTGAAGACGGTGTCTGTACCGGAGTGGTTGCATCAACAGGCTTATGTTCGACTTCAGACATATTTCCTGCACAGAAAAACAACGTATATGTAGGTGTAGCCCAGACTTTTTTTTTTCTGTTTTGTGACGAGTCTAGTTTCTTAAATGCGAATGTATTCGTTCACACTGTTCCTTTCTAAAAAAATTGAAAAGGGGTATATGGACGAAATTATTAATCAACAAAATGCGGGCCACGAAAAAAGAATAACAAAAAAAAAATTACGCGCGTACGAACATATATAGTAGTGTGCAAAACGAAGGATGCTGCGCGATATTTATACTTCTGAGTTTCTTGACCGGACGTTGCTGGAATCCATTCTGATATTTACAGTGGCGGCAAAATATCGCGTAGCCAGCCTGGCCCCACACAAAAAATTACAAACCTTCAGAAAGAAGTGATTAGGAGGAGGGCTGTGAAGAATGACCCGTGGAAAAGAACAAGTCATTGATTGAAGTAAGACCTGAAATCATCTTAAGTGTATCGAGCGAGCTGCACTAGAGTTCTTTAGCGGATATTATAGATGTAGCAATTGCTGGTGAGTTTCTTGAAGTCATGGGACTCAAATTTGCCACAAATTAGATATTTGCCATAAGTTCTATGTGGCATTGCTAGGTCAAAGAACAAACGTTAGAAATTCTTCCAGAGTATGCCGTGAAATTATGTAACCCATTGAAAGGCAGTCTCTCTTGCTTGCTGATTTCAAAAAAAGCACTGGACTGGTTGCCCCATAAACTCCATTCCGCCCGCTCAGGGCTTTTTGCTCTATTCTTCCTTGCAGGCTAGACATTGTGTTTTTCGCTTTTGTGGCATACCACAATGTACACCTCCGCAGGTTACCCGGAATAAAAAAATGTTACACGTTTAGCTAAGAGCGAATGAAGAGTCTACAAAAAACAAGCCAGTAGAGACCAAGTCTTCTCAAATGAAAGAAGAGGACTAGGTGATGCCAAAGGGATGTAGTATGTGTAGCTAAACGGAAAATTTCTTGTCTCATAGTAGAGGATTTTTTTGGTTATCTATATTTTTGTTTTAGCTTTGAAGAATTTTCATTTCACACTTGTGGCTAAATTGGAGACAGAAAACAAGTTTGAATAGTGTAAATACCGTAGAGATAACATTCTTGGTTGTTAAATTAAGCCCACATGCTATAAGAGAAGACCCCAAAGCTCAATTTCAGATATTTGGTCAAAACATGACTGCAAACATATGCTTGTTAAAAATTGATTGATGGCTGGTCGCAATCCAGACAAGACAAGCATACATGCGATAAGATAAAAATTTTCCAGTTGTATGCGTACATGCAAAGGCGCGCACGCACAGATGCGATCGTTAATATGCAGGTTGACATATATTGACCGATCCAGTAAGTGTGTCTACAACGTCTGTCCATCTCATAGTGTACTCTTTATTGTTACATGTTACTATACAAATTATATATACATATGTGGTAATCACAAATGAATTCCAAGCAAATCGTTCGCGGAAAAGCCTTTATTACAAGAAGGGCAACGTCTGAGACGTGCAGCAAGCCGTTCTTGTGCACAATCAGAACAAAAAACGTGCCCGCAAACGGTAATTGCAGTGTCCTTCCAGTTTTTTGAACAGAGAGAGCATTTTGCAATAGACCGCAACGCTTCTAATTGCTTCTCATCGTCTTGCAAGATTGATGAGGTGTTGTTGTTACGATACTTCTTGAGCAATACCTCCAATTCCTTGGCTTTAGCTTCAATTTTGGAGAGTTTATTAGACAAATCATCCTTTTGATTTTCAGCTTCGTTAGCTCTTTTCAAAGCTGATTCGAGCGTCTTCTTCAAAGCCTTGAGCTCTTGTTCAACTTTATCCTTCGCAGCATGAGTTGATTTGATTTGTTCTTGCAATTTTGAGTTTTCCTGCAACGAGTTCTCCTTGATCGTTCTGAAGTCAGCTTCTGACTTTTGCAATATGCTGATTTTGGTCAAGAATGCTTTCTCAGATTCATTAAGTTTAGTAATCAATTCTTGTGATTTCAATATTTGACTTTTCAAGACCTTATTCTCCGATGCTATGGCATCCTTAGATCTCATGGCTGCAAAATATTTCTGATCCGCTTTTGTCTTCTCAACCGTGAGCTTTTTAATCAAGTTTTCGTTTTCAGCCTCATTGTGTAACTTCTTCACAGCAACCTCGTGTGTGGACTGGAAAGCAGTCTCAATCTCTTTGATTTCGGCACTAAGCATACTCACCCTCTTAATAAGTTCTTCTGAGCTTAAACTGTTTAGTTTTGCTAGATCATCTGGGGAAGTAGTATCACTTTCACGTTTAGTCAACGAGTCGATCTTTTCTTTTTGAATTGTCACTAATTTTTTAAGCTCCTCAACCAAAGTCTTATTTTCTAGTTCTGATTTGAGGATTGTGTTTTTGCTGATCAATTCGTCTCTGGATGTTCTAATCCTTACTAAATCAGACTCACACTTGCTCAATAACTCTTTCAAACTATCAACTTCACTCTTTAACGCTTCATCAACAAACTTTTTCACTTCTCCCTTACAAGTTTCCAATTCATTGATTTTCCCAACCTGCTCGCTTTGAAGTTTGAGTAAGTCTTCCACTTGGTCAGTTAACTTTTTGTTCTGGCTCACAATATTTTGGTAAATTGGGGAAATATTCAAATCTTTGTGAGAAAGTGAGGATAACCTAGATGCTAATTCCAAGCAGTCTTCTGACGATTTTTGATGCTTCTTTGAAACTTCACTTAATTGGTCGCGTAATGTTTCATTTGAAGAAGTCAACTCTTTCACAGAAATTTGTAGATTTTCCAATAACTCCTTGTCAACGGAAGAAGCGTCTTGCTTTTTAACATTGCCATCACCTCCCTCACCACTACTTTTATTCCCCTCACCACGATCAGAACTGATCTTACCGTCCTCTGTAGCTCCATTCGTGGATTCTTTTTTGATTAATCTTACATCCACCCGTCCTAAAGTTTTCGAGTTCTGACGTTCTCGCTCTCTAGTTAACTCCAACACCTTCTCTTTTAAGTCTTCCAATTGTTCTTCTAAACCTCCTTTTATTTTGAGAATAGTTTCATTTTCAGCTTTGAGGCGACAAAGGTTCTCATTGAGGGATTCGAATTTGTTCTGCAAATCTTTTGTTTCTGGATGAGATAACTTGGAATTCTTCAATATGGGGGACAAAATCGCCAATAAGTGGGCTCGCCTCTTGTTCAATATATCTTCCAATTTGTCCTTCTCAGAGTGGTGGGTGATTTTTAAAAGTAGAGATTCATTCAACTCTTCTGCTGGAGTGATATCAGATGAAGATGATGCGCTAAGAAGATTTATAATCTGCTCATACCATAGATCTAAGGTATTCAATTTGGCTTCGTTAGCTTCGTATTTGAGCTTGAAACTACGCAAGTCTCTGGATAATAGATTACACTGTCGTTTGTAGACAACCATTTGTCTCCAGATGGCTTCCTTTTGAAAATATGTCACATCCTCTTGTGTAAGTGGCCCTTCATCGCTAAGTTCATCCAAGGGTTTTCTCTTTTTTGACAAGCTTGAATCAGCAGAGTCTGACGGTCTTTTTATCGCATCCGTCATTCTCGGTGGGTAGAAAACTTCGAACAGGTAACGATAACTAATGCTCTCTTTCAGTGAGGTGAAGTTTGTTATCAATGAGGAGACTCTAAACACCCAAACACAGTTTAATGGTATCTGATTCCCAGGAGTATGGTTACTCTATTAGATGTGATATCGCTATAATGTTGAAAGAAGCGTGTTCAACTTTTTTTTTTTTTTTGTTGTGTACTTGTGAGCTAGCATAAATTCATATATATTTGCCCTAGCACACGACCAAAGCTGGGCATGCAACGGGCCAGCAGATGTGCTTGTATGGGGTAGATCACCCGTATGGTATTTCCCTAAAAGTTTGACTTCACTCAGGAAGGACATGGAAGGGTACATGAAGTTGATCTTCGGAAGACTATCTCCTTTTTTTGGGAGCAGTCTTATAACATTGCTTCTAGACTCCTACTCCTAATATCGGTTTATCACCCAAAATTTTAGGAGGCGAGTGCTGTCAGGTTTACTAATACTTTGCCAAACTAAATCTATGACATCATGCTCATAGAGGTCAAATCTCTCCCCTTGAATACACTATGCATGGAAATCGTTACCAGAAAGAACATCGCCACCATCGTTTCGACAACCTTTTGCTGCGTTTCTTCCAATTTCCTGCATCTGTAATAATACCTTTTGCGTGTCTTTCACATTTGGCTTCCTCTTGCTTAAACGATCTCTTCGAACCTCATTTGCAACTCGCAGTTTGCTTAGAATTCTAGTAGCTATTAATATTCATCCAATGCCCGTAACATGAAATCTGGCATTGTATTTTTGTTCTTCGTACTTGCAATTATTCAATGCTCTCTTGGGGTCAAGGACTATTTATTCAAGAATTGTGATAACTCTGGGTTTTGCCATAGGAATAGACAACTCGCAAATTACATTAAAAGCTCCCAAAACTATCAGCCACAATACTCGCTTGATCTCAGCTCCTTACAGATTGATGAATATCAATTGAAGGCTAACATTGTAAAAGTTTTACCCAATGGCTTGGATCCCATATATTTTCCTCTCGAGATATCGGTTTTAAAGGGTGATGGAGTCCACGTCAGGATCGACGAGAATAGACAATCCATTTCCCCAAAGTCGGCACATGTTAACTATAATAGGTACGATGAAGCTTCAAGGTGGGCATTTAGGGATGAAATGAAGTCTCTCAAACAGCAACTTCAAAACTCCACCATAGTTGAGGTGAGTGAGGATGTTATTGAAATACACCTTGACGACGTTTACAGTGTCACTTTCCAGTCATCTCCCTTCAAAATTACTCTTTTGAAAGACAAAGTAGCTCAGTGTATTGTGAATGACCAAAACTTTCTCAATATTGAGCACTGGCGTTCTGAGAAAGATAACAGCCAGCATTTGTCCGAAGGAGAATCGGACTATGATATGTTCTCTGATTCATTTAAGGACGCTAGTGCAGACACTTTACCATTTGGCCCGGAATCAATTGGTGTGGACTTCAAATTTCCAGGATTCACAAACGTATACGGTATACCTGAACATGCAGATACCCTCAGCTTGAAAGACACATCTTCGTCCGCCCCATACAGACTTTACAACGTTGACATCTTTGAGTATGAGACGGATTCTAGACTCCCTATGTATGGATCAATTCCTTTCATGTTAGCTCTGAAACCAGGAGTGTCTGTCGGGCTATTCTGGGTCAGTGGTGCTGACACGTTTATCGACATCGATAAATCATCGGAAACATCGTCAACCAAAGCACATTGGATTTCTGAAAATGGAGTACTAGAATTCATCTTGTGGATTGGTTCTACGCCTGCCCAGATCAATGAAAAATATGGCCTCGTCACCGGTTATACCCAACTCCCACTCTTGGCTTCCCTCGGATATCACCAATGCCGCTGGAATTACAATGACGAAAAGGATGTTTTGTCGATCAATGAGTTGATGGATGAATATCAAATTCCGTACGATTACATTTGGTTAGATATAGAATATGCTGACTCCAAGAAGTATTTCACTTGGAACGTCGAAAACTTCCCAGATCCAGAACGGATGTTGAAGGTGCTCGATCATACTGGGAGAAACCTAGTTATTATCATCGATCCTCATATTAAAACTGGATACTTTATGAGTAACGAGTTGCTTCTGAAAAAGTTAACTATCAAAGATTCCGAAAACAAACCTTACTATGGCCATTGTTGGCCAGGCGAGTCTGTTTGGATTGACACGTTCAACCCAGATGCTTCAGAGTTTTGGACAACAAAACATCAGCTTAGTAAGAACAACGAATTTATGGGTAGATTGTCAACAAATATTCAAATTTGGAATGACATGAATGAGCCATCTGTTTTTGATGGTCCAGAAACCACATCTCCAAAGGATAATTTACATTACGGATCTTTCGAGCATAGATCTCTTCATAATTTATTCGGGTTAACAGTGCATGAAGCCACATATAATGCTATGCGCAACAGGTTGGAGGACACCCCATCTCAAAGACCATTTGTACTCACAAGGTCATATTTTGCTGGCTCGCAAAGAACTGCAGCAATGTGGACAGGTGACAACATGTCAAAGTGGGAATACCTCAAAATTTCAATCCCCATGATTTTGACTTCAGGCGTTCTGGGTATGCCATTTGCCGGGGCTGACGTTGGCGGCTTTTTTGGCAATCCGCTGAAAGAATTGTTGACAAGATGGTACCAGGCAGGCATTTGGTATCCCTTCTTTAGAGCACATGCACATATTGATTCAAGAAGACGCGAGCCGTGGGTTCCCGGAGATCCTTTTACTTCAATCATCAGACAATCCATTCAGTTACGTTACGAATTGTTACCTGCGTTCTACACAGCATTCCAAGAATCGAGCACAAACGGATTACCAGTTATCAAGCCATTGTTTTACGAATCCCCAGAGTTTGCCGAAAACTATGAAATTGATGATGAGTTTTTCTTAGGCAACTCAGGTCTTTTGGTGAAGCCTGTTACAGATGACGGTGTTAATGAAATTGAATTTTATATCCCTGACAATGAGTTGTACTATGATTTTGACAATGGTCAGTGCTCTAATAATCCAAAAGTATATGATGCCTCAGCCACTAGCGGTCCACATTATGTCACCAAAGCTGCTTCGTTGGAAACAATTCCAATATTGTTGAAGGGAGGCTCAATTCTTCCAATGAAGAGAAGGAATCGGAGATCATCCAAACTTATGCAGCATGATCCATTCACTTTAATCATTGCTCTCGATAGAGAGGGAAATGCAAGTGGTCATTTGTATATAGATGATGGAGAATCGTTTGATTATGTTTCTAGAGAGGACTGGATCACCGTGGACTTTAAAGCGAACAATGAGTTACAGCTAATCAATGCAGTGGTAAACAAAGGTGTACCCGCTGGTGCAGATGACTACGGGTCCAAGATTCAGGATGTGGTGATTGAAGATATAATAATTCTCAGCGCGAGCGAAATCCAATCTGGTCTAGTTACTATACATCAAAATGGTAAAGAGTGGAAAACTGAAGTTGTTTCCGAAAAAGGAACCTCTATCGCAAAGATAAAGAATCCAAAGATTTCCATCATCTCAGATTGGACAATTTCCTATGGTGAGGGTGACAAGGAGGATAGCACAATTCGTGATGAACTTTGATTTGCATGCTAAATAAAGATGATATAGTGCTGAATTCGAATCGCTATATTACATCCTTGAGTAGATACTGTCGTAAGCTCGTTGAAACACGTACGAGGTCCAGCCAAGATGACTTCATGTTACACATGGGACAGACCGAATCTTCTGGCCGAACATTATCTTCCTCGATATTGACGTTGTCACTTTTCGCCAAGCAGTGCAAATGCGAGATAATGTGACACTCACAAGGAGTCATGGTCACTAGTGGCAAGTTTCCTTTCATTAGGTACGTCTCTAGCTGCTGTTGCGTAGTCATCTTTTCTTCAGGTTGCTCATCGATATAGTTAATAATAGATTTACAGTAAAAACAGCACTGGCTACCATCCAAAATGCGGCTCTTGAAAGCATTAAAGGCATTACCAGTTGAACTTAAGTGATTCACTTCAATTGCCCTTGTGAACTCTTTTAGAGATAATTTTGTGGCAGTAAGATTCAATACGGGCTCGATTTTGAACTTGTTCTGCTCCCAGATCGTTACATTGTTGTTAGAGGCGAGTTTGTCTTCTTCACTGTCGTCGCTGCCGACAATACAAACCTTCAAATCAAAATTGATAAAATAGTCTGATTGCACCAATAAACGTACATTTGCAAACTTATGGTGCATTGTCAAGCCTGCCGATTTCAGAGTGGAAACCCGCCTACTTTCCAGTATATACCTTGTTTGATACGGATGTTGAAGTGCATGTTCAAATTGTAACGCAGCAATGTGAGATGGGAACCCGTAAACTAAGCATATTGCTCGCCAAGGTCGAAAGTTTTGTCTCAGCGTACGGTATGCGCCTCCAGCTTTGAGATCACCGTTATGCTGTCGGAGTCGACGTACAGGATCTGGGGTAGATCCCACATAAAAGCTCCTTGGTTTCGGAATCAGTTGTAGAATATAGACGGTGTACAATCTTGGAATGACATGCAACAATGGTTTAGAATCAGTGCCATCCATTTATTGTGGGAGAATGATGTATTCGGACTAAGGTTAACTATATTTGTTGCCATGAAACACAATTGAAAGCGTTTAGAGCCGCTAAAACCCACCTAAAAAATAAGTCAATAGACATTTTTTTTTGGAAATAATGTACCATAACGGTTTAGCAATCTTTGTCATATTTTCTTCTGATTCGTAGCCTTGCATCCTTTAGTACACACTTAATAGTCAAGTGTGCCGTTTATTTTGACAACCTTGCAGTCACTATGGCTATTTAACTATTGCGTGGAGCCCATCTGTTGAAACAGCACATTTCCGCAGTATCAAGCCGCCTGATTTCTGAAACTAGGCCGCTCAAAAGTTTTTTTTTTTCTTACTTGCTTCTTAAGCATATAGAGGGTGTTGGAGACTGAGACTGATAAAGGGTGAGCTGGTGATTTAGCCGAGGTTATCCTTTTAGAACGCCGCGTAAAGAAGCGAACCTAGTTGCTGGTGTGCAACTTGTAATTCCAGTACGGACTATAATTGTTGCCTAACGGTTGTTCTTTCAGAAAGTAAAAGTAAGAACGACTTATAGATGATTTTGACTTTAGGGGACTTGGTGGAGGCAAACACCCTTTCGTTGTTGCATAGAAAATCATTAGCTGGAAACAGGAGCTCCACTAAACACGAGCAACAGCGCGCAGGCGCACTGCAGCGGAAAACTAAGGGGGAACAGGGGGAAGAGTATACAACAAGGGGTTGCTGGTGCAGAGAGATAATGAATAAAAGCTCATATGTATATCCACCCTTTCTTAATACCGCTTTACACACATGAAATACCGTTCTTACATTCGTCTCGCTTACTTGAAGTCCTTCAATATTTACGAGGTAACATTTCGATGGGAACAAGGGGAGAAAGATTAAAAAAAAAAAAAAAAACTGTAAAAAAAAAAACAGAAGAAAGTCAAGCGTCTCCGGATTAACTCCAGAAGGGATCCAAACAACTCAATGAAATAGTTATCACAACTTTACCTACGCACTATGACGGAAAATAGAACAAGTTCTCGTAGCTTACTTTAACCCCGCATCCCATCAAGCGTTGTACAACTTGTTATTTTTCTGTTTTTCTCCTTTTTTTTTTTTTTTTTTTACTTTAAAGCTCTGAACTATTCTTAGCACACACGGATCTACTGGACAGTCGTACCCATCCATTACGATTCGGACTCTCTCAACTAGACAGGACCGGCCAACACATATATATATACGAAAGGCTAGTTAAGTTAACTGGTTCACAGACGTGCTGTTACAATCCTAACTGAAACTAAACCTTTTCAACGGTCTGTACTTGCCGTTTGACAGCGGCGACAGCTCAAAAAAAAAAACAAGAAGACGGCGCAGCACTTTTTATGCTCAACATCATCTGTTGTTGTTGCCATTTCTGCTCGTTTCCTGCCTCTAAATAGCCGTGATTTCAATCGCATTGTATCATTCCCTCTTTTTCGGGTTACCAACCCTTTAGGTGGGATTTGCCCAAGCAACATCAACACTCCTGCTGTTGTTGCTATTCTGCTCCATATTTCACCAAAAAAAATAAAAAAAGGTTCAACTACACCCTTTCGTCTATACAGAGAGTGAACTAATTTTTTCAGTGCGGGAAACCGAAAAAAAAAAAATAAAAAGACTGCGGTGCGGTACTACACAAAAGCACATATAAAGATTGTATTCCTTGATTTATTAGTTAGAGCTGTATAAAAATCTTTGGAAAACTCACGCAACCGTCTACAGTAACATATTCAATTTTTTGCTTGGCACTTTCAGGAACTGGTTCTCAATTCAACAGTTTCGTAAAACCCCAAGATACTATCTATTGTACTAGGTGTATCACTTTTAACTTGTTGTTTCCCAGTGCGCCCTGATAAGTAATGGCCAGGAAGAATTGGTTCTAAAGACAGCACAACTCAGCCATTATTTCTTGAACTTCTATACCGAACTAGCCAAGAAACACTCCTAGAATCGCCCCTTCTGGACAATCTGGAGTAGGTTTCCTGTGCAACTACAACGAACCAGATTGTGTACCATATTTTTGAATCCTAGATATCGCAAAGAAAAGAATCATAGAACGGAATGGATACGTCAAGCAATAACGCCACTTCAACGACTGCAACAACGGCGTCTTCTAATCAGAGTGGGTCAAATGACTTTGTGAAAAAATTGTTTCAAATGCTTCAGGAGGTGGCATACAAAGATGTTGTGACCTGGACGACCAATGGAGACAGCTTTGTCGTTTTGAATACTAACGAGTTCACCAAGGAAATTCTTCCTCGACATTTCAAACATAGTAATTTTGCTTCTTTTGTTAGACAGTTAAACAAGTATGATTTTCACAAGGTGAAGATCCCTAATGAAGAGAAGCAAAATTATAAATATGGGGACGATGCCTGGGAATTCAAGCATCCAGACTTTCGAATCAATGATCGTGAGTCTTTGGAAAACATTAAGAGGAAAGGTCCAACTGCCAAGAAGGGACAAAATACGGGTGGTTCTGCGTCTATAAATGTCTCAAATTCCAACAACTTGCAGTACCTCGATGGCAACGCTTCGGGAAATGGGAACTCAATGGAGATACTGCGTTTACAATTCCAACAATTAAATGACGAGATTAGTTCTTTAAAGCAAGACAACAAGACGCTCTTCCACGAATTAAAAGTCATGCAAATCAAATACAAAGCTGTTGTTGATAACATTATGGGACTAAAGAACTTTGATGAGAGATATTTTAGATCAATGAGCACTTTGGTCACCTGCTTAGAGCAAGCAGGAATAAAATTGCCACCTTTGTACTTTCCTAACCCAAATCTAGCTAACCTTCAGGAACCTGGAGCACCACCGGGAGCACTACCTCTGGGCTCACTTGTGCTCTCCGATCAAGGAACAGCCTCAAATCATTCGCATTCACACTCACATTCACATTCGAATTCCTTGAACCATTTGAGTCCAAACCCTCAGAATCCTGCCGCATTCTCCGCAGCTTACAATACCTCTGCTGCTGCTGCTGCAGCAGCTGCTGCAGGCTCTGCACCACAACCGCCCCATGGACCTTCACAAGTGCAACAGCAAGCGCAACGACCAACGGAGCCAGGAAAACCACTCGGAGTGGCAGGCCCGACTACTGGAGGTGGAAAGGTTGACTCTCAAATAGCCGGCGCTACGAGCACATCTGCTTCACCTGACCAGTCACAAATCACCACCACCAATTTACCAAATCCAAAGTATCATGTTTTGCTAGTCGAGGATGACAATGTTTGTATACAACTTTGCAGAAAATTTCTTGTAAAGTATGGGTGTCAAGTGACAGTAGCTACAGATGGGTTGAACGCTATTCTGACAGTTGAGCATACACGATACGATTTGGTGCTTATGGACATCGTGATGCCCAATCTTGATGGTGCTACAGCAACAAGTGTTATCAGATCCTTTGATACCAAAACACCGATCATTGCGATGACTGGAAATATAGAGGAGTATGATCTTGTTACGTATCTTGAAAACGGAATGTCAGATATATTGGCCAAACCGTTTACAAAGGACGATTTGTACAACATGTTGAGTAAGCACTTGTTAACCCCGAATAACATCGGACCAGATGCGAACAATACGGGAATACGTAATGCTGCGGCAGGAATATCTCCACCAATTTCCCAAGCACCTCCACCACAAGCACGTCCAGTAAGCAGTGGAACACCTGGTTCTGGTGTAGCTCCGTCACCATCACTTCAGCATCCGCTTGGGATTTCAAATGAAGCGCATAATGCAGGTGTAAAGCAGGAAGTGAAGAGACAAAGGTTGAGGTAGTACTACGCATCCTTTTGAGTGCTACACCCGTTTGCATGCTCTTCGACGACGTGATTCAAAAGAAAAAAATTGTACTATAAGTTATTAATGTAAGTATTATTAATACCAAAACACCCATTTAAAACCCTTTGTTAACTTTGTGCTTCCGAAGACGAAAGCAGTGATTCTATTTGTTCTTCTTGTTTGTCTTTTATGCTGTGGAGAGCCAAGTCTGTAAATGCATTTTCCCATGCACCCAGAGTTTCTTGTAGCTTTGTAACCTTTATCCCGTCAAAGTATACGTCAGAATAGTCGTATACTACTTCTGGTTCAACATACACCAGCTTGTTTCTTCGCGTTCTCCTTTTTGATACCACAGGCTGGAAATTATTTTTGTCTTCGCCTAAAATTGGATCTGTATTGGTTGTGGTATCTTTGTTCAAGGCATGCAAGAGAAGAGCCAAAACGTGATACTCATCAAACAATTTCTTCTTTGTGTATCTGCTTGTATGCTCACCAATATGATTAGCAAGTAGCCATACAGGTTTATCTGATTGAATTATATCTTGGGTAAGCCTCAAGTCTGCATGTGGTAGAAAGTACAATGTGGACTGTCGTAATTGCTCAGTTGGTGGAGTGTAGGGGTTTTCAACGATATAGTCCAATGATGACAAGAATTTTAAGTCGCCTTCGCTAAACACAGGGTCATAAAGAGAAACGTCGACATTTTCAATACCAAAATGATCAATAATTACCCGTAAGTAGGCTAACTGGTAGAGTGCGGCCTTACTATCTGTGGGTGATCCAAGCGCAAGACATCGTACTCTGGAAACAGAGTCAAGTTTATGTACATGAAGAGCTACCTTAGTATCTTCCCAGAATGTGGATGCTTTTATTTTGTCCACATAGAGGGATAGCTTAGTCTTAAGACTTCCCATGCTGATGAAAGATACGTGAAGAAGTCGACGGTCTCACCGTGTCCATGAACGAGGAGGCATCACAAAGGGCTGCAATCTGAGTGCCGCTTTCTCCTGCACACCAAGCCGCGGTAACTTAGTGCAATCACAGCTCATTAATTAAGCTGGTGTGTGTACCCGTTTTTTTTTTTTTTTTTTTCTAGAACTGCAATTTAGCAGCAGGGCATCTCAAGTTCTGATTCTGTCTCAACAACTCTTCACTCTTTTTGTCCTTTGCATCTTGGGTCTTTTTACTCCTCTACCACAGACCACTCTTTTTTTTTGCACACAGCGGTCTATTGCCTGCTTCAGTTATTACCAGCTGTAATACGAGGCACCCCATATACCCCCACTTTTCAAGTTGTCGGTATCCAATTCTACTTTACCAATACTTGCACGTCCCACCGCTTCGTCCACCATTTCGTCCCTCACACCCCTTTCAGAAATGAGAAAATGCAAGATTTTTGTGGGCTCGTCTCATCCAGAATTGGGAAAGCTTGTATGTAACAGATTAGGTGTTGAGCCTGCTCCATGTACTTTGAAGAAATTTTCCAATGGTGAAACGTCAGTTCAGATTGGAGTCTCCATTAGAGATGAAGACGTGTATATTATTCAATCTGGCTCACCCGAGATCAATGATCACATTATGGAGTTGTTAATTTTGATTTCTGCTTGTCGTGGTGGATCTGCTTCTAAGATCACTGCGGTAATTCCACAATTTCCATACTCGAAGCAGTCCAAGATGAAGAAGCACAGAGGTGCGATCACTGCCAGAATGTTAGCAAACTTGTTGGTGATGGCTGGTGCTGACCATGTTGTCTCCATGGACTTACATGCTTCCCAGATGCAAGGATTTTTCACCAAACCGGTAGATAACTTGTTCGGTGCCCCTACTTTGGCTAGATGGATACGCCTCCATGTTCCAGACTGGGAGAATGCTGTTGTTGTGTCCAAGAACCCCGGTGGTACTAAGAGAGTAACTGCTTTAGCTGACTCCTTGAAGATCAACTTTGCTATGATTCACACTGACCGTAGGCGTACTCAGGATGGCTATAGCGGGAAGAACAAGAAGAAGGCGCTCAAGGCATCCAAGAAGGAGAAGCGTCGCGATGATGAGGAGGAAGAGGAAGACAACATTGTTTCAGAAATGCAGACTGCAAGAATAGTACAAGGACACGTTGTTGATGACGACTACCAGTTCCCAGGATCAAAATCTGGGAGCACAGCTGGTAACCCCAATGGTAACATCAGTTCAAAGTCGGAAATGAAGGACAGTGACGCCCTTGGAGGCTCGTATGATGCTGAAAATTCAGATGATGAGGACGAACCAACTTCAATTGCACAAGAGAAACTTATCACTTTGGTTGGTGACGTGAACAATAAGGCTGCGATCATACTAGATGACATGATTGACAAGCCTAACTCGTTCATTGCCGCTGCTGAGCATTTAAGACTCAACTGTGGTGCCAAAGCCGTCTACGTTGTGGGGACCCACGGGATATTCAGTGACGACTGCTTACAATCGTTGAATGCATCCAAGTGCATCGACAAAATTGTCGTCACTAATACTTACCCAATTAGCAAAGAGAACATTGATGCCCACGAAAAGTTAGAGGTGATCGATGTGTCGCCGATTTTTGCAGAATGCATCAGAAGGGACCACTTTGGTGAATCCATTAGTGTGTTGTTCGACAGCTTGGCTGCAATTGAATAGAGAGCACCACTAACATGCAAATATTTACTACCGAGAGGAGAACTTGAAACTTTCATACAAAATCGACTTTACAGAATGGACTAAATATCAATATCACCAAGTGTATTGTACTTTTGTTCTCTCATATTGTCCACACCTCTGATTTTTATGTTCTATTTTTTCATCACTCTTTGAGTGCTTTCACTAATATTTCTCTTACCCAACGATGTACCCACTGGGGTACAGGACACATCTTCCAATCTTGTGATTGACTACAGATGCTGGACTAACGGAGCGTTGGTATATCAAACTACTTTCATCTCAATCGTTATACGGGTCGAGTCGGTTGCCGACTATGAACTCCTCAAGATTGATGTGATTGCAGACACTTCCTTTCCCCCCTTTCACCCAGTAGTTCTCTGCCCTGCTTTCTTTAAAATTTAGGAACACGCCCATCTCTCTGCGCGGCTGTTAATGTCAGGTTAATTTTCGATTAGCTAATCTCTAAGCTCTATTCTTTTTTTCTATTGTTGTCTCCGAAATTTTGAATTGATTTCGATTGGGTTGCACGTTTCGTAAAATAATACCCCACCCCTTCCACACAGCTATTGACGTATAGAGTTTAGGTAAGCATGAGTTCTATCGGAAAGCCTTCAGCACCAATCGACGTCGTAGGGTCACCTGGTAAAGAAAGCTCGAACGGAAGCGATCAACAACTGGCTTCTGACTCGGCGCTCGCTGAAGAAATTAGCCAAGGCCTTCACCTTTCAGATTTGCCAACTTCCCTTCAGCGGAAAATTAGCCAGCCTATGTCTCCGTTGTCTTTGTCAGCTAATTCCACACCAACCAAATCGGTGCTCAACCAATTTCCATCATCGGCGCAGCCGTTACCATCACCTGCAACAGAGTTAGCAATTGAGAGCATCACTCCCATGTTGGAAGGGTTTGCACCGAAGACTAGTGCCGAAGAAAGTGAAAGTGGTATAGCTGCTCAATTTTCCACTAGTGGTAGCGCTAGTAGCAGTATATCACACTCATTGACTCCAGCCGCTCTCGAGGAGCACGAGAAAGTGCAACAAGGTCGTTCCCTGCAATCAAAGTCCAGAACGAATTCACATGGGGCTCACACCGTCTTGGACGGCTACTCAACATCCTCCATCTTGAAAAAGACTATTTCCAACTCTTCAACAGGATCAAGAAAGTCCACGTCGGTCCATAAAGATGAGTCCCCTAAGTTGCCAAAAATTGGTAAAATAGGTGTTTGCGCAATGGATGCCAAAGTGATGTCAAAACCTTGCCGTCGTATTCTTAGCAGATTGATCGAAAATGGTGAATTCGAAACTGTTATATTTGGTGACAAGGTCATCTTAGACGAAGCACCTGAGAACTGGCCCACTTGCGATTTCTTGGTTAGTTTTTTCTCAACTGGGTTTCCTTTGGAAAAGGCGATAAGCTATGTCAATCTTAGAAAACCATACATGATCAACGACTTGGTTTTGCAGAAGGCACTTTGGGATAGACGGTTAGTTTTGTCTGTTTTGAATTCGGTTCAAGTCCCCACACCTGAAAGACTTGAGATCAGTAGAGATGGTGGGCCCCAGATTGATGATGAATTAAAAGAAAAGCTAAAAGAGGGAGGTCTCAGTGAAGATGATTTGTATGCCTTGACTCACCAAAGTGAGCCAGAATGGGAAATGATTGACGAGGATACTTTATCTGTGAATGGTAAAATGTTGAAAAAGCCTTTCGTCGAAAAGCCCGTTGATGGCGAAGACCATAATGTTTACATATATTACCCGAAGTCTACTGGAGGAGGTGGAAGAAGGCTATTCCGTAAAATTGGTAACAAGTCATCTGAGTTTGACCCCGAATTAACTAATCCGAGAACAGAGGGTTCGTATGTGTACGAAAAGTTTATGGACACCGATAATTTCGAAGATGTGAAAGCTTATACAGTGGGCCCTACGTTCTGTCATGCTGAGACAAGGAAATCCCCAGTGGTTGATGGAATTGTTAGAAGAAATACTCACGGTAAAGAAATTAGATTTATCACTGAATTGAGCGAAGAAGAGACAATAATGGCACAGAGGGTCAGTAAAGCGTTTCAACAAGTCATTTGCGGGTTTGATTTATTGAGAGTAAACGGAAAATCGTACGTAATTGACGTGAACGGTTTTTCGTTTGTGAAAGACAATAACAACTACTATGACACATGTTCAGCCATCTTAAGAAACTTATTCATTGAGGCTAAAAAATCGCGTGATTTATTAAAGATTAAAATCCCGAAACTGTCCCAGTTACATAAGGATAGGTTCGAAGAAAAAGAACAAAAATGGGTATTGAAGGGATTGGTGTCTGTCATCAGGCATGCTGATCGTACCCCGAAGCAGAAATTCAAATACTCGTTTAAATCACAGTTGTTCATCTCTTTATTGAAAGGTCACAAAGAAGAAGTGATTATTAGAGCCGTCCCTGATTTACAGGTCGTTTTAGAGACTGTCAAGGTTGCCGAATCTAGAAAGTTAGAAGACTTGAAGAAATTGGCGCAGTTGCGTAGAGCATTAGAGAAGAAGATGAACTTTCCTGGAACAAAAATTCAGTTGAAACCAGCATTGAACAAGGAGAACCCTGAAATTGTTGATAAGGTTCAATTAATTTTGAAATGGGGTGGAGAACCGACTCATTCAGCAAAGTTTCAAGCTACCGATGTGGGTGAGCAAATGAGACAGAACATCAAGCTTTTGAATCCAAAAGCATTGGAGGACGTTAAAGTATTCACTTCGTCTGAAAGAAGAGTGATCGCAAGTGCTCAGTTGGCCACTACTGCTCTTCTAGGATTGGATGACGAAGAAGAAGAGTTACCTGATGACTACTTGATCATCAGAAAGGATTTATTGGATGATTCCAACGCAGCGAAGGACCTCATGGACAAGGTGAAAAAGAAGTTGAAACCTTTACTTCGGCAAGGAGCAGAAGCGCCACCACAATTTACATGGCCTCCTAAAATGCCGCAGCCTTTTGTGGTTATCAAGAGAGTTTGTGAATTGATGAACTATCATCAACAAATAATGGAGCATAACTTCGAAGTGAAGGATGTTACAGCGTTTCAGAAGACATGGTGTTGTGGTGAAGACCCTATTTTGTTCAAAGAAAGATGGGATAAATTATTTCAAGAGTTTCAGTCTGTTGAAAAGACACACCCTTCAAAAATTTCTGAACTATATGATACGATGAAGTATGATGCCTTACACAATAGGCAGTTCTTGCAAAAGATATTTTCGTATGATCCCAACGATGAGGTTTTACTCGAGCGTTTGAGTAAAACTTGTGGGAGCACTATCAACTCGTCGGGTTTGGTGAGTGAATACCCAATCAATATTTTAGCCATGAATAACTTCAAGATCCCAAGTGAAGCTCTGTCTACGCCGGTATCGAACTCGAATTCAAGTGGCAGCGTATCCAACTTGGCTACTAATGTTACGTCCGCTTCAGCTGGCTCCTTGGGATGGGTATTAAAGGGGGCAAACTCGACTGCTAATTCCTCTTCGACTAATAATGATTCAAACACTCATAGAAAGTTTAAATCGGCTGCCACGGAAGGAGAAGAACAAGAAGATAGTGAAGAAAATAACCACAATAACCCCTTTGATCATCCAACTTTTACTCGCTTACGTGAACTATATCGGTTATCAAAGGTCTTGTTTGACTTTATTTGTCCTCAAGAATACGGTATTAAAGACGAAGAGAAGCTCGATATTGGTTTGTTGACGTCGTTGCCACTTGCCAAGCAAATACTTTCAGACATCCAGGAAATGAGAGAACACGATCAAGCTGCAGTTGTGAACTACTTCACCAAGGAGTCACATATCTATACATTGTTGAATGTGATCTATGAATCTCAAATTCCTATGAAGATTGCTAGAAACTCTTTACCAGAGTTGGACTATTTGTCTCAAATTGTGTTCGAGTTATATGAAGCAGGTGATTCATCAAGTCCAACGGGCAAAAAGCATTCCATCAGATTGAGCTTATCTCCTGGCTGCCACACTCAAGACCCTTTGGATATACAATTAGACGATGACCACTACATTGGGTGCATTCCTAAAATAGGTTTGACTAGACATTTAGATATAGACTTGGTTATTCAAAGGTTGAAAACAAGATTCTCGAGGGTGTCTTTGCCCAAGAAGTTTACTCCAGTAAACATCTCAAGTCCGTTGGCCGGGGGTTTTTAAGAAAAAAGCAACATTCATGTGTACTATAATCTTTCCGATATAGCCATATATTTCATATTAATTAATTCTTTATTAAATATACCTAAACACGTCTAAAGGATTGTTATTCAACTATTCAGAACTGCTTTTAGAAAAGAAGTAGGTGTTTCAGTGCAATTCAATAGTACCACGTATTGAATTCCCCTCAACCCACTTATGGGGCTCGTTCTTTTTTTGAATTTTTGTTTTCTTATAAGCGGAATAAATTACGCCTTTTCGTAACTCTCCCAGTTGTCAATAATCTTCTTGATCTTCTCTGACTTCGTCAACTCGTATACCTCTTCAAAGTACTCCTTTGTGATTTGGAATGGCTTAGCAGTCAAGTTTGGAATATACTTGCCAATCAAATCGTTAGGTTTGACAGAAGATTTCGGAATCTTCTTGCATAAGAATCTTTGGAAAGGTTTCACACCAGACATCAAGTAAGAGGAGTGGAATGGAACTGAAATTCCCTTCAAGGGGATGACAGCAAATCCTCTCTCCAAGTCAATAGGTTGAGGCTTGGCAATAGATTTTTTTGAAACTTCGTTGATGATCTCCTTCAAATGTTCCTTGACGTCTTCGAGAGACATTGATGCTTGTAACTTAACGATGTCAATCTTGTTAATCTTGAGGACATTCAATACATTTGTCAAGGTGTCCAATGCTCTCAAATCACCTGCAGTGACGTATTGAGTATTCTCGACGTTGTAGTTGACAATCTCCAATAACCAACCCGTAGTTTGAGCAACTTCATCAACCACAAATCTCAAAGCAGCATCATTGAAACTTGGATTAACCCTTGTCGGGTTTACGGCACACATACCGTAATTGGAGTTTCCAAACTCGTCTCTTGGAACCGCAACTTGCATTGTCATACCACGGTAGAACACAACGTCAACTAAAGACTCGATAGGCATAACATTAGCCAATGAAGACAAAGCTGAGTACTCACCCAAAGAATGTCCAGCAAACATGATATCCGTAGGAACCAATCCCTTGGATCTAATATCTTCGTAAGATGCTTTTTCCATCAATGTTAATGCAGGTTGGGTAAATTGGGTTGCAGATAACAAACCTGTAGGTGAGACAAAGGTGTGAGAAGTGGTGGTGTGATCGATGTCCTTGAAAATTTTCTCAGACTTGATAGAACCATCTTCACCAATTGTTTCGAACATCATGCCAATATAGTTGTCCCTGATCTTTCTTCCCTTCGCACCACCAAAGTGGACAGTCAATTCGTTAGGATTGTTCTTCACAATATCCAAGATAGAGAAGCCATAGTTGTTGACAAAATGTTTGTCGGCCTTGTCCCAAACTTCACGTGCAACAGCAGACGATTCATACAAGTCCATACCCATACCCTGCTCTTGGGAACCTTGTCCAGTGAAGACATAGGTGGTGATTGGCTGTTCAATTTCGGCTTCACCTTCCAAAACAACGGTATCATTTTCAACGTTCTTGGTCTGCACCTTAATAATCTTACGACCGTTTATCATACCAATGTGCTCCAAAGTGGTCTGTAAGGTGTCGTTTGGCAATACCATTCCCACAAAGTTACTCTTAAAGGCTCTGACTCTTGAGACAACATTGTTCGCTGCCCACTCTTCAACCAAAGATCTGATGGAAGCAGAGGAGTACATACCATGAGTAATGGTTCCTGGTAACTTGGCGTAATTGGCAAACACTCTGGATACGTGAATAGGGTTGTAATCGCCAGAAACCTTGGCATATGGGACATTAGTACCAGGAGCTTTGGAAGTCAACTCTTCTCCAGAAGAAATTGGGATGGCATTCTCGAAGTTGACGGCTTGCTCAATGGTAGTACCATTCCTGGACAAGTAGTCAGTAACAGGGTTTCCATAAGACTTTCCGGCCTCATACTCAATAGAACCAATTTGGATGATTTCCTTAGTTGGCAATTCAAGGAAGACTTGACCAGTAGTCTCGATAGAGGAATAAACATCGACACTCTTAAACTTGTACGTGGACTCACAACGGAAAGTCAAAATCTCGTTCAACAATTCAACGTCTCTTTCCAAGTGAAACCATTCCTTTGATCTCAAGATTGCTAAATCCTTGGCAGTCTTTAATTGTACTTGGACAGGAGTTTCAGTGACCTTTTGGAATGTATTCTCGAAATCAGAGTATTCACCACGGTACAAGAATTGGGAGGTAACATCCAACACAGGTTTACCTTCCCTGTAGATGGTGCCGACAACTTCAACTAACTTGCCTGACGCCTGGTTTAAAACAGACTTGATTACAGCTTTGCTGGAAACCACGTCGTCCTTCTTCAAGGGCTCAGCGCCAACAACCATTCTGTAACCATTGGATAAGTGGACCAACTTCAACAAATCTCCGTCGACTGATTTAGGGAAAATTGCCATCATGATGGCCTTCCATCCAATGACAATAGCAAAGTCCATTGGGGCCAATGTCACCTTATCTTTTCTAGGAACAAATGCCTCGCATTTATTTCCAATGGCGTGAGTGAACTCAGAAATATCTTGTCCAGTGATGGTAATCTCCTCACCAATAATCGCCTTCTCAACATCAATATCAAGGTCAACTGGAACACTGCTTCCAAACCACAACTTCCAGTAGAACGCCTTGATTCTATCGTTTCTACCTTCCATAACCTCCAAAATTGGAGCAAAGCCATCATTAGTGTTGTACTTGAAAAGGAAAGGCAAAGCCACAGGTTGAGAGTCAGCATTTCTATGCTCAATCAAAGAGAGTTGAATAAGATTGTCCTCGAGTAACTTGATCTCCACAACCTCCTTCAAGTCCCCATTCAACGGCTCATAAACAATCAACTTAGTCTTAGATGGGGTGTCACGATTCTCAATCTCGACAACTACATTTGGAGCTGGTGCAATAACATCACGAACTGGATTAGCAACATGATTAATCCCTTGCACAATTCTATCGCTAGTAAGGAAAGCATGCAACCAGTTCAACTTCTTGCCAGCCAATAAGTTGATCCAATCATCTCTTTCTGGTAAGGTTTGCGAGTGAATTGAATACACCACCTTAGAGGCAGATTTGCTTTCAATGGAAACACCGCTCACGTCTTCCTTGGACACGTTTTCTTGAAGTGCTTGTTTGCTACCAAAGTACTCCACTACTGGAATGGCAGACTCATCTCCGTTGTATTCGTCCTTGACCAAACGTTTGATGTGACCATCATGAATAGAATCCAAAATGCTCTTAATTGGTTCATTGACTTCATTAGTGAACTGCGCTGCCACTGGGCCGTGCAAAATACAAGTTCTTTGAACATCCTCACCGACAACAGCTTCCAAATCTTCAGATTGCCACAAGGAATCCTTCTTGAAGTAGAACTCAAATTTATCGTCCAAAACTGGAACAAATGGTGCAGGTTTCTGGGTTGGTCTGGTTGAACACATCAAGAAGTAGTCACAATCTTCCTCATTGATGAGTTGTTCTTTAGCCAATGGAAACGTGTTAAAGAATGATTCGGTGATAGGGAATGGATTCTGTAATTGAGCGAAGCTTTGAATCAAGGAGATCGAGTTCGACTTAGTAGTGAATCTTTCTTCGACACGTCTTAAGAAATCACCATAGAAGTTTCTAAGGGAAACATCGATCCATCTTTCAGACTTCTTGACATACATCAACTCAACCATTCTTAAAGCAACTTCTTCATAAGTCATGTCTTGCAAGTCACAAACGCCATTTGCATTCTTACCGAACCATGGCTTTTGGAAATCCTTGTTCAACTTCGAGATAATGTAGTCCTTCTTCTTTTTCAAGGCTTCAACCAACTTGTTCTTTGGCAAGTTGAAGATGGTGTCATCCATCTCCTTCCAGAACATGACACCCCTGGTAGCAATCTTGTGAATTGGTTCACCCATTTCAGATCTGACAGTGATGATACCACCAGTAGGCTTCTTGTAAGTAGATTCCCAATTACCATCTGGAACACCAGAGCAGGCAGCAATTGCCTTCTTGGCATCCAAGGAGGTATGGGCCTCCTTGGCAGTCATAACTCTAGAACCAAATAAGACACCATCGAATGGCATCGCTGGGTAGTTGTAGGCATGCGACCATTGACCAGTCAAGTATGGATAAGTATCTTCATCAGATCCAAAACCAGATCCGGCCACTAAAACAATGTTAGGGCATCTTCTGATCTTTGAATACATTTGAAGGATTGGCTGGTGGAAGTCTTCGAAAGAGTGGTGACCACCTCCTCTACCACCTGTCCATTGTAACACGATGGGGAAGTTAGGGTGAGCCTTTGCAATGGTAATACATTGTGCAATTGCATCAACAGAACCAGGTTTCAATCCTAAGTGAGTCAATCCCAACGTTTCAATGTACTCAGTGGCCACTTCAATGGAAGGAACACCAGCACCAATCGACATAGATTGAATAGGGAAACCCCTCTCTCTTAAACTCTTAATCAATGGAATACCCCATTGCAACATCCTTGGGTTGACATAAATCAAGTTGATGCTGATTCCTGAGCCTGGAGTCACTCTTGATGCAACTTTATTTAAGGCGGCCTCCATAGAGGATGCATCAAAGTAACCACCACCTGCTAATTCGATATGGTAACCAGCATTAATCGTAGCTGCAACGATATCTGGGTTAACGGTTGTAGGCGTCATACCGGGAACCATTAATGGAGCTCTACCCAACAACTTTGAAAACTTTGTATCAACAAAAACTTTTCCATTGGAAGTCTTGACCAACTTTGGCTTGAACTCCTCCAACCAATTAGCGGCCCACTTGATAGACTTGGGGTCTTCGCTGAATAACTCTTGCTTGAAACCATACTCATCTTCAGCAGCTTGGATATCCAAAGTTCCAGCAATAATAACTCTGGATCCAGTACCATCCTTGTTTCTATGAGTTAATACACCCAATCCAGAAACTCCACCAGGACCGAAGTCCAACAAGTGAGTGGATGGAAAGTTTGTCGCCTTTTCCCAATGAACTGTCAACTGTGTGATGCATTTCACCACTCTAGCGGCAATCGACGTGCCAGCCTTCAAGTCTTGAAAGTTAGAGCCATCGTAGGTGTCGTAGACTGGAATTCTGATTTCTGACACATTCCATTCTAAGTCTCTGTTCTTTTCCAAATCCTCCAAGATTAAATCAGTGGCATTATTCAATAAATGGGAATGGAATGGAGAGAAAATAGGCAAGAATCTGTTCGAGAATTTCAATTTTCTTTCCAGGTGGGGGATTCTCGATTGGTCTAAGCCTGAAGGAGCCTTTTTGTTTCTTAAAAAGACGTTCAAACCGTACAAAGATTCTGGTGGACCAGAAACAACCAAGTTTCTGGCGCCATTGACCAATGAAATATCAATGTGCTTGTCAACTGGCAAATGCTTGTTTGTTTGCTCGATGAAACTTTGAACTTCCTCAATTGACAAATCCCTGATTGATAACATTGGAGATGGTCTTCCTTCACCGTTTGCCAAGGAGTCCTGCAACATTGTTGGTGGTAAGGTAGTTCTTGGATATGTTTGCAAGGCCCGGGAACCAATGTAGAATAATAAAGAGACTGCTTTGAGGGAGTTTTCCAAGAATGAATCCCAGGAATCAGAAGATGCAATCGCGACAGATGTGACCAAACCTTGGGAGTGACCAGTGGTTCCAGATAAGTAGCTTCTGAATTCACCTGGAGTCAAACCCAAAATCTTGCAAGTGAGAGAATAGTGACATAACTGGATAATACAGATCAAAGGGCATGAAACTGGAACCGATAATAAGTAGTCCTGCGATGGGGTCTTATCTTCAGACGATAACCATTCCAAAATGTTGAAACCTTGGGTATATATTTTGTCAGTGTTCTCTGTGGATTTGACCAAGTTTTTCAACTTTTGGTCAACAGTCTTCAAGAATGGCTGAAGCAAACCGTGGTAGTTCTGGAATAAATCTCTCAATTCTTCGAAATAGTCGTCAGTGTTTCCTTGGCCACCAAAAAGTGCCACAATCTTGGCGTTTTCAGACGGGTAGACAGTTGAAGAGTTCTTCAATAATGCCGATTCTGTCTTCTTGAAAACGCTGTTAGAGTTGATGAATGCTTGGATATAATTCTTCACCACTTCCTTGGCCTTGATCACGGTAGTTGGGTAAACATCCTCATCTTTCAAGAGAGAAGCTGAGAACGAGTGCACGTCCTTGTTCTTTGAAAGGAATCTAGACTCAAAGTCGTGGAGAGTCAATTCCAAAACTTCATCAAATTGGCCATTTGGAGTCTTAGGGTCAACTAAGTTGGCGACATATCCCAAAAATTTGCCTAATAATTCAGCTGGAGACGATGGTTCATTGTCACCTGCAAAACCTTCAGTTGGCTCTGGTAAAGTTCTGGAGAATTGGTCCTTCAATTGAGAGAATTTGAAGAATGAGGCCGTTGGCACAAGAAGAGTCACTTCGATGGAGCCGTGCGCCAATGAGAAAGGTCTGTGAGTGGTGCTCATCTTTGTTCTTTTGTATGTGTGTGCAAAAAGTGTGAATTAGTATTTCAAAAGTAAGCTAACCTGTCTGGAATGATGGAGCTTAAAAGTCGAAATCCCTTGAATTATGAGTAAAACTGCCGAATTCAGCTTTGGTTTGATTCTTTCACTCAAGATTAAAAAAATTTGATATTTTCGATTTTCTTGATGTATAACTAGTCCGGGGGTGGTACTTGGCTAGAAATTTCAAGATACAGGGAATATAGATTCTCTAATCAGCTATTTGAGAGAAGTAAATGCTTTTCGTCTACTGCTAAAGTTTCCCTATATATCACTATTGTCGGAAAATTTTTGTTGTAAGTTCTTCGTGGATATATATATAATATTATTATGCAAGGCAGGGTATTGATCGTGTACTCCGGTGTTTTGGGCTTTTGGGTTTTGCAGCACTTTTTTTTTGGTACATATACCAAGATTTAATGTTGGGCTGTTGGTTCGGACTGCAGGTGGCCCGATTTTAAATCTAAAATTCAAGTGCAGCACCAGGTGGGAATAGTTTTCAAAAAAACTCACTTCACGACAGGAAAAAGCCGCATATCAAGGCAAACCTACCATAGAAAGTGAGAGAAAAAAAGCAATTATGTAAGTATGTGTGTGTGTATTGAGTGAGCTTGAGTTCATGGGTTTTGGGAGTTTACATCCGCGTCCTCTTCTCCGATATCTTTAAGGCGATAAACTTGTTGCACAATGCTCCAGATCCCAAGAAGTTAAAGTTACATGCCGGCCATGCCTTATCCCTTAGCCAACATAACACTCTTGCGTGAACCTGGACAGCACGATAAACCTACAATAGAATTCCATGCCATTCTAAGGGCAGTAGCACTCTCTACGGTTCAACACCAAAGCGTAAGTCTACTGCTGGTTGTAAGTGTGCCTGCAAAGAGTTTCGCCTGTGAATCTGACAGGCGAATCGTAAGGATGAAAATTGGACTGTTGGGACGTGCGTAACGTGATGAGCCCTGGTCGCCAACATTGTGTATTTTTTATTTTTTCATTTTATTTTTTGCAAATCTTCCTCTTATTTTTTGTGTGCAGATTTGAAGCTTGCCTGTTAGCCACTTCTGCTGAGTGCGTTCTTTGCTGCGAATCGCAGCAGCATCGGCAGCAGCAGCAGCAGCAGGTACAATTGTAGAGATCCTACACTCAATTTCCAACTTTTATACAGGTTTTTCGTTCTATATATATCGTAGATGGTATGCAAGAAATGGGTTTCATTTGGGGGCTGGGAGACCCGGAGGCGCGTAAGGGGCTTGAATTGCCTTGGGGAACTCTCTGACGATGATCTCGCACTTTGTGTCCTTGCACAAATCGATCTTGTTGTAGTAAGGAACTTTTTGGAGTAACTCCAATCCAGACGACCTTTCCAACGCCTCAATTGGAACCTGAAAGTCGGTGAGAGGCTTTGAGTTGTCGATGGGCTCGTTGGGTAACACAAACGCTGCGGCTGCGATTTTCTCGCTTCCCTTTCTCTCTCCAACGACAAGCTTGAAAAAATGGGTGGGAACAGCTATGTTTGGTGGGGATCCGATCACTTCGTAGCTCACCCTGTATTTGTCATCAGCGCATAATTTGGGTAAATATAGGGGACCTGTCACGATTCGAACACTGTCGTACTTTTTGGTCAATCTTCTACAGAAGTCCTCAAAGTGAGCCCAATAGTCTCTGTTGAACCCATCACCGACTTGGGGCGAGATATTAGTAAGTAAGAACGTTTGGTCCATCGTTTCTTGAGTGAACTTTGCATCAGCAGCAGGCGCCTGGTGGCCTCTGTCGTAACCACTTCTGAAGTAATCTCTCAATCTAGCTCTGAATTTCAAAGGAATGGACTCATCCTCCCGGAAGACTGACTTTTTACGATCAACACCTTGAGCAGTTTTGATGGATTCAGCAGTGATGTGTTCCAAAACCCAGGCTGGGTTTCTAGTTTGTCTGTCGTAGCAGCTAATGAATTCATTTTTGTTACCTAAATCATGAGTTGGTCCAGGAAATCCGTACTTGAAAAAGTCTTGTGGCCTTATGGTTGACGGGTCAAATGTGCTGACACCCTTTCCTGGGGGCAGGTAAGGAGCTGGTGATTGTGGAGGCGGATTAGGAACTGGTGGTGAAGATGTACTTGGTGCTGATGATCTGCCCCAAAAGTACGATGCAATTCCAACAGTACCCAAGCCGAGCGTATTTATCATGAATTTGGACATCGTGGACTTCCTTACTTCTCAGCGGCAGTGAATATGTAAGAGTTATTCAATGGCAACACGTCCTTTTGCGTATATTTTCGACTGAAGAGGTCTGAAACTTTTTTTTTTTTTTTTCTTTTTTTTTGTATTTGTCTGTTCACTACGATTGGTGTTTTACAAGAAAAGGCTTAACATTTTGTATATGGGTGCGTAGGCATGTTAG
Source organism: Dujonia schatavii (assembly GCA_003707405.2). Classification (NCBI taxonomy): domain Eukaryota; kingdom Fungi; phylum Ascomycota; class Pichiomycetes; order Serinales; family Debaryomycetaceae; genus Dujonia; species Dujonia schatavii. The sequence continues at coordinate 19,155 of PPIY02000011.1, read as the reverse complement.
ACATTAAATTATACACAAAGTAGAACACATTCTCTAAGCCTACACTCAAATCTTGAACTTCGTCATCTTTCTTTGATTTTTTACTCTGTCTTCTGCTTCTTCTTGTTAGAACGTATTTCCTTCACCGTCTTGATGAACCCTAATATCAAAATAGATGAGATCGGTCCAAGTAATGGTAAGAATACCGCTAATTTGTGCTCCAGGGGGAAATATGCTTGTTGTACCATCTCCTTCTCGAAAAATGCCTTATTCGAGTATTCCAATCCTCTTGCACTATCTTGTACCGCACGCTTAAAATCGTGGTCCTCGTTGACTTTGTGTACTGCATCGTTGATGTAACCAAGTGACCGTTCGACAGACTCTTTGGTCAACTCAGGAATGGATATCTCATTGAGTGAAATCGTAACCTTCACCAACGACATAAGGTTGTCCAAGGATTGACGTAAGTTCTTGAAAGTCACAATTCTAGCAAGTGACTCGATTCTAATACTGAGCGATTTGGGGCTATTGGCCATTCCGATCAACAGAAACAACTGAGATGCAAACGTTTCCATCACTGAAAGAAGTTCCAGCAGGATGATTTTAGTAGTTTGGTCTCTTAATAATGGCTTATCCTTGTTGAAAATGTAAACGCCACCCCATTGTGGTACTAAGAATGAATTTGTCTTTGAGTTTTCGATCTTTAAAGGCTTCCCCTTATAGTTTGACGCTGGGAAGTAAATCACAAAGTTAATTGTTGGTGTGATATCATGGGAATTCAAATTCCAATCTTCAAAATTGATGAATGTAGATAAGTCATCTTGCTTGATCTCGTATGCCTTTGTTTCTGGGTTGTACTTTGGCTCAAATGTTAATTTGGAATAGTATTGGATTTGACTAGACACTGTAAAGTTAGCAACATGCTTCAAACTTTCAAAGATGGGGTGAAATATCTGGCTGACTTCGGCAATTTCCCAATCAATTGGCTGTCCAGTCTCGCTAAATAACGAAAAAACGACATTGTATTTCGACGAGTAGGGCAAGACTAAGGCAGCGTCATCCTTACTATTTCTTCCCTGGAGCAATTTAGAGAACGTGGCTGTTTCCTCTTTAAATATTTCATCGAGTAACACAGATATTATTGTATCCTTTATAGTTGGATCTTGCGGTTTGTCAAGTACGATCACTTCCTTGTCGTAAGGAGAAATCATATGTTTTGCGACTTTGCCACCTGTGACTGATGCGTGTTCAGCAGCCGCTGCTGCCTCTCTAGCTGCTCTAGACCCTTCTCTTGATAAAGTTTCTGGGTTTGGCAAGCCTCTTATAATGTAATTTTCTACTGCATCAATCTTCTTGTCCCTTCCGTCTGTAATTTGGAGCGACCAGAAATTTTGCAACTCTGGATATTCTCGTTGTAATCTCGCATCCAACGCCTGCTGGACCTCATTCACACTTGGTCCAGCTCCCTTTGGTAAATCTAAATAGACTGGAATCTTTAAATGCAAATTGTTTACGAGGTTGGAGGAGAGAGAGGAAATCTCCTCGTTCGGTAAATCGGCTCTATATATGGTTGTCGTGGAAAACCATAATGGCAATCCAAAGGACAATACATACACTAGCACTAACCCAACAATGATCTTCCTAAGGAAAGATATCCTCGGCTGTTCGCTTTTACTGACGAACGAGTCCATAGTGATGGCGTCTGTGTATTGCAACGAGTTTGGTGAGAGTTATGGGACGTGTCTTTCTGCTGTTTATAGTGTTATGCACACAAAATCAATAGAGAGGAAAAAAAGTGTTTGACTACGGGACTGCACGATGGTACTCGTACCTGTACATAGTACAACGTAGCAGCTGCTACTTCCACTGCTGCTGCTAGTCTTCGTTGTCGACAGTGTTACAACCTTGGTCTTCTGAAAACAAGAGAGGGTAGGAGGTAATGTTTAAGAAAAACCCAGAACCAAAGGCTGCGGCTAATATCAAGTCGTCCGCTAGAAGGAAATTGTTCAACAGCATATGCGAAACATATAACTTGCCTCAAGACAAAATCTCTAAGGAAGCTGAGTTGAAGATCTTGCCCCTAATCACGAAACAGGCCACATTCAAATCTCCACAGGGTTACAATGGAATTATCTACTATAACGAGAATGAAACACCAACGTGGTTCAAATCTCGTGACAGTCAGGTATACCCGTCATTGTTTACTGTTTGGCAGGCGCCATTCATATTACCTCTAGTCAAGACCCACCCTCATGTAATCAAAATTTTAAGTGGAGGAGCCGACTTGATGCTTCCAGGAACGATCCCTCCGTTTGATCCTAGACTTACTAAGGGCTCCATTGTTGGTGTAGTTGACTCCGCAAGTCCTACCGTCATCAAGGCTATTGGTTGCTGTAAGTTAAATATGACTCAGTTTGACCTGGTTATCGGAAGGACTGGAGTAGCCGTTGAAATTTTACATGTTATAGGCGATGAGTTGTATGAATTGAACAAACTAGTGGATATAGATGTTCCCGAGGAGTTGGATTTGACTATGCTTGAGAAGGTAGATGGCGAATTGGATACGCAGGAAGAGCAAGAGGACTCGGAAGATGACACACAGGGTGAAATTGTTAAGCCAGATGATACAGTAGCAAATGATTTAGGGGATGAAGCTGATGCAAAAGGCATACAAACGGATGATGTTGATAATGATTCGATTTACAATGACTTGGCAGAAGAAGTGGCTACACTTACTGTGGACCAAGTTGACAATTTCTTCAAGAGAGCACTTCTCCAGTCTATCAAAACTGATATAATCGACCTTCCCATTACGTCTTCTAACTTGATGTCGAATCACGTTCTAAAGAACCTCCCCGTGGTCTCCCCAGATCTCTGTAACATCAAAAAAACTTCGTGGAAAAAGACAGTTAAATTCTTAAAGGCAATGGAGAAATCAAAATATATAGTGACCAGAAAAAAGGGAGATGACGTGGTCATAGACGGTCTTATTAGCAAAACTTCCCCAGAGATACTGGAATTTGTGACACACAGAACGATAACTGCTGCAGCTACCACGTCTACCCCAACGGTATCAAAGAAGGAAGCCAAGGCTGGTGACTTTAAGGTCGTCAACTTGTACAAAGGCACAAACAACTCGAGAATGTTTTTCAACAAGGTGGATGCAAATAATGCCAGCTTGTACAAATTACCTGAATTGAGAGCACTCGTGGAGAAGTATATAAAACTACAAGAACTCCCTGACAAAAAGAATCCAAAGAACCTTGTTCTTGACGACACCTTGAACATGGCTACCAAATTGGGTTTAGGAGTGTACGCAAGAGATAAAGTTTTCAAAGCATTTGTGGACCATTTGTCCCCATACTACGTTATTTTGAAACCAGGAGAATCGATTGAGGCGGTCGAAGAGAGCCGCTTTCACCGGGGATCTCCGCCTAAAATTTCAATTATCACTGACATGAAGATTGGCCGCAAGATTGTTACTAAAATTACAAACTTCGAGCAATTCTACGTAAAGCCTCATCTATTGGTTGAAGAGTTGAAAGTGAAGTGCGCTGGAAGTGTCACCACTGCTCCATGCGTACAGAACCCCAAATTGCTTGAAGTCACAGTTCAGGGGCCTCATGGTAAACTCATCACAGAAGTATTTCAGAGTAAGGGTGTACCGTCTTCGTTTATAGAGTTTCAAGATAACGTGAAAAGGAAGAAGCGTAAATAGAGTCAATCCACAAGTCAACAAATTGCATGTTGGTGATAGTAGCATGGCGTAGAACCCAGAACCCACAGTAAACGTGACAGATACCGATATAAAAAAATAAAGGTCGTGCTGAGAGTCGAACTCAGGTTAACTGGATCAAAACCAGTTGTGATAACCACTACACTACACAACCAATATGTGTGCAAAATGCGTCTATTCTGTTTATGTTCTCACCAGATACTACATAGTACATTCTACCTTAGAGGTATGAAAATGGTCATTCTATCTAATCAAATCATATAAGTAGAGAATACCACAGAGAAAGTATGCGAATTAAGAGTAGCTACGTAAAAAATATGTGCAAGGACCCGAGATAAATAAATTCCATGCGGAAAATACAAAGCTGGGAACAATCGATCGCAATTACTGTTTAAGACCAGGAGTTTCATTGAATGGCCTACGACCCTCTTCTTAACTTGTTTCATCATCAGCTATATACTGTGACCGACTCTCTCGCAAAGATTCCTCGAGCTTTTTAACCATCTTTTACCTTTTAGGTGTGTGTCGTTGGAACCACATGCAAGTGAAGGAAGTTTAACAACTGGCGTACGTCCGCAAAAAAATCCTTGCTGCTCCAGAACACAAAAAAACACAGCTCTGCCTTCTTTGGATAGACATGTGATCTGTTTGTTACATCATTCATCATGTCAAGAAGTGTTCATGCACCCCAGGTTTTGATGAGCCAACTACACGTTCTGTGTTTCGGAATACTTACATTTTTTTTTTTTTTTCACTTTTTAGACAATTTGGGTGTGATTGATTTTGTTTGGTTGCAGATCAGCTGCACAAGTAATCTGACGCACATATGGCGAATCCTCCACAGTTGACAGTGTGCCCAAATTTCGCAACAAAGTTACTAAGCTGTGTTGTTTAGTACAGTGCTTAGCAACTACTACAGCCATGAAGTGTAGTGGGTAAATCAATAGGAATTTCAAAGCAAATGCAAAAGTAACTTATATACTAGCCACCTCTCTTTGCAAATATTTTTGACTGTTGTTTTGCTGTGTGACTTTGCAACTATTTCGAGAAGTCAATTGAGTACCAATTAATCGATTGAAACCATGGACAGTGTTCCTCTCGAGCCGGCTCCGATGTACAGTAGTACTGATGAGGATGACATTCCATTGATGGTAAAGAAATCCAACATCTCTACCACCTCAGTGTTCTCAATTGATGATGACAATGAAGGAGACTCACTTTTCGAGGACGAATCCACCCTAGCTAACCCTTTTATTGACTCTGAGGTTGCAGCATATTACAAGAGAGTTTACGAACAATCACGGTACGAATGTAGAGCATATTTTGATCCAGATTTGAAATGGTCGAAAGCTGAAGAACGGGCAGTCTTGAATATATTGGATAGAAAAGCTGCATTGTTTGCATGTATTATGTTCATAGGACTCCAGATTGATAGAGGAAACTTGGGACAGGCTGTTAGCGACAACATGTTACAGGACTTGAAGCTCACCACAGACGATTACAATACTGCAAATACAATTTTTTTGATCTGCTTCATCACAGCGGAACTCCCCTCGCAATTGATTTCAAAGTGGCTAGGCCCAGATAGATGGATTCCTCTTCAGATGATATCATGGAGCATTGTGGCTTCACTGCAGTCATTGATCACTGATAAGTATTCATTTTATCTCACTCGGGCTCTCACTGCCTTGCTTCTGGGTGGGTTCATCCCTACCATAGTTCTTTGGCTTTCTTATTTTTACAAGTCAAGTGAGTTACCTATGCGGTTGTCATGGTTCTGGACCACATTATCAATTGTGCAGATTCTGACTTCAATTCTCGCGTTTGGAATCTTACGCTTACGTGGAGTGGGGGGATGGGAGGGATGGAGATGGCTCTTTTTGATTGAGGGAGGAGTCACGTTTGTTATTGGCATTGCCTCTATATTTATGATGATCCCTTCCGTAGTTCAAACTGAGACATATTTTACGCCAACGGGTTGGTTCAATAACAACCATAGACAATTGAAAATTGCAGTGAATCGCGTCTTGAGAGATGATCCAACAAAGGGTGACATGAACAATCGTCAATCTTTGACTCTACGGGCGGTGAAGAGCTCAATTATGGACTATGATCTTTGGCCAATTTACTGCATTGGATTACTTGCATATGTCCCGACAAACACAATCAACTCTTACTTAACCATAACATTGAAGAATTTGGGCTGGTCCACATTCAATGTAAATCTACTCACGATTCCACACAACATATTCCATATCTTGATGCTCTTGGGAGTAACTAGAGTCTCCGAAAAGCTCAACGAAAGGAGCTTACTTTCGCTCATAGTGCCACTTTGGCTTCTTCCACTCTTGGGTGTTTTGACTTGGTGGGAGGGGTCCATGATTAACGCTTGGGGGACCTGGCTCTTATGCAACTTGATTCTTGGAGCTCCGTATATCCATGCGATATGTGTATCCTGGGTTTCAAGGAACTCTGGTAGCATCCGAACCAGATCCATCTCTTCGGCTGTATACAATATCAGTGTACAATGTGGGGGGATTATCGCTGCCAATATATATAGAGCGGATGATGCACCATTATTCCGTCGAGGTAACGAAAAGCTATTCTGGCTCTCTTTCTCTTTGATCCCACTTTTAGTTGCCACGAAGTGGTACTACTACAAGAGGAATTCCAGTAAGGAGAAGATCTGGAATTCTATGTCGCCCGAAGAGAGGTATATGTACATGAATACTACGAGTGACGAAGGAAACAAGAGACTTGACTTTCGTTTTGCAAGTTAGAGAATACATAGAAATACATGGCATACATCTTTACCTGTTCTTTTGCAGTCAGAGTTATGCCTGCTTCATATACAGGTTATTGCACGATAAAAAAAAAAATAAGAAAGTAATTGATTTTTTTTTTGTTGCGATTGCATACAAGACTAATTCTTTGGTAAATAAAGTAAGTGAGACTTTCCACCCATAACACCGACAATACCGCTGGCTACTCGACCACTAAAACAGAGGACAGAGAATAAAAAACAATATCATGGACCGCTACGAAAATGCGTACTTAGAGGACGAGTCTCCTCAAGTCCCGTCACAAAATATTGTGGATGAAGAAGAGCTATTGGCGGCGCAGGCTGCTGCTGAAGCAGCAGCAGCTCAACAACTGCAACAACCAGGTGGTGCGTTCAACAACGTGGGACAGGGTCTTACAGGAAGATACAGAGATATGATGATGCAGTACTGGCAAGAAACCATCAACTCGATCGAGCATGACGAGCATGACTTTAAGAACCATCAGCTTCCCTTGGCCAGAATTAAAAAGGTTATGAAGACAGATGAAGATGTGCGTATGATTAGTGCCGAAGCCCCTATACTTTTCGCTAAGGGATGCGATATTTTCATTACTGAACTTACAATGAGGGCTTGGATCCATGCTGTAGACCACAAGAGACGGACTCTTCAGAAATCGGATATCGCTGCCGCACTTACAAAGAGTGATATGTTTGATTTTTTGATTGACGTTGTTCCAAGAGAAGAGGAGAAGCCGAAAAAGTCATACTCGACTCCAGCCAGAACAGCTGGATATGGGCCCCCTACTTCGGGTATTCCGTCTGCGTCTCTTGGTCAGACTCATTACAAAGGCGGACCACTCGGAAGCGTTGGTAATGGAGTCCCAATCACGCAGACAGGCGTGCCAGTGGGTCCAGGTGGAGTTAACAATGAGTCCCAACTCACCGCTCCTCCCCAGGGACAAGTGAGGGGATTGTCCAATGGTGCAGAAAAGCACCATGATCCAAACTCTACAGATCAGTTCCAACAGCAGCAGCAGCACAACCTTTTACAACAGCATTTACTTCAGCAGCAAATGATACACCAACAACATCTCCAGCAACAGCAGCAGCAGCAGCAACAACAACAACAGCAACAACAGCAAGATCAACATCAAAGCCCACAGAACTCTCCAGAACAACTATCTAGTACACCACAACCACCGCAGATAAATCAACAGTCTCAGAAACTGGTACCGCAAAACGACCAAATACATCATCAAGACGACAACCAAATAATACAAGATGGAGGAGATACAAAACCAAAGATGGAGGAGAATGAACAAATACCCAAAGACGGTGAAGGAGATAACTACACAGGGTTTCAAAATTTTAATCCTGTTCTGTACGAGGACTTTGCCTAGACAGATACAAGTCATGTATTATTACAATCACTTATCACTGTTAGTATTATTAACAAATTCAACATTAGTAAGTTTCCGTGATTCCGATGCTAATGGCGACGAAAAGTCCTAATTTAATAAACAAGGGATCAAAGACAGCGAGATTGTAGGGATTGTAGAGGCTGTTGCTCTGATCTCGGAGACTCCGAGTTTCGCAGTTTGTCTGGAGCCTGAATCGGCCCGGAGTCACCTTAGAGGTCAGGTGACAAAGTCCCACACCCCAGTCTATTGCGCTGCTAGTCGTCATACATGAGATCTAAGTATTGGGTGTGGTACGGGGAATTTGAGGTTGAGGAGTACAACCAGAGAAGGCGTGAGGCGTGTCTCTCCAGTCTCTTTCTCCTGCTGGCGAATCCCACTAATATCTACTTTATTCTATTTTACACGAATAGCACTCATTACTTTATTGGCCGAGGAGGAGGCTTATATGACGAACTACAGTGGTTTGAAACACACGCCATTACAAGTGGACTTGGAGCATCTGCTCACAGTTCTACTTGGATCTACGATCGCGATCGGCGTTAGTAAGCCATATATTGCCTATTAATTTATTATTAATTTTTTTTTTTTTGTAATGGAACTATTTCATTTAATTATCTCCATCCGTTAATTATTTTTCTGTAGTGGGGTTTCCATCGATTTGGTAACGTTCTCTTTCTCGCCGGGATCAAATCAAGATTGTACCCAATTGCCTTAGTAGAAGTGCTCAGATCGCCCCATCTTTACCCAAGTGGCAGTGACGTCAGGAATGTTAACTTGCTGTCACAAGTTTATGCAGAGTAGGGTGTTGCGCGATTCGCAAAAGCTATTGACTAGCAAGAAGAAGCAATTTCCCAAGTTTGCGCTTTCTCCTCCTTCCCCCTATCACACATCTAAATTACTGTTTTCGAGTTTTCAATTGCAAAATAGTATAAATATCCCACGCAGTAGCCGCAACCGCCGCCCCCTCAATTCACAACCTTTTATATACAACACAACAAGTGTACAACAAATGATGAATCTTATGACTATATCCCAGTCTCTTGACGAGGCATACACCAAGCACAAGGTTATTCCTGAAGTGGTTGACAAATTCGACACTCAAGGCTTACTCACAATCGAGTATGGAGGCAAAAATCAAGTTGCCCTTGGTAACACTTTGAAGGTAGACGAGACTCAGGAAAGGCCAACCATCCAATTTACACTCAATTCTCCTGGACTGGAGAAGGAGCTAGAAATTTCACCCTCAGACAAATTCGCTCTTGTTTTAACTGACCCAGATGCTCCATCCTCATCTGACCACAAGTGGTCAGAATACGCGCACTGGATCATAACAGACTTACTGTTGAATACCTCGTCTGAAGATTCTAACGTTGAGTCTCTAAGCACAGTTCTTGACTACTCTAAAGGCAATGAAATTTTACCATATGAGGGACCTGCACCTCCACCTGGTACAGGAAAGCATCGTTATGTGTTTTTACTTTTTAAACAAGACCCCTCTGTCACTTATAAGGCTCCGAAAGACAGACCAACTTGGGGCACTAAGGTTCCCGGATCTGGATTCAAGGACTGGATCCACAAGAGTGGAGGAAAACTGCAATTGATTGGCTTGAATTTTTTCTATGCTCAAGACCCGAAGCAGGATTAGAGAAAACATGAGGACAAAGTGATGGACTCTTAACCAACATTTAAGAGACAGGAACGTATACTCGTAGCAAACAGAAAACAAAAATAAACGTTTTAACCCAATGTATATTTAACCTAATGCTTAGCCGAGTAGTCTATCGGACTTACAACCAACCCCTTCCCTTTTCTAGCTCCCCTATATATGGTTTCTATGATGTCTATCAATTCTTGCTTGTCGCCTATTAGAAAATTTAGCTTGTTATTATTTCCCGTTCCAAAATCACACATCATGTGTTTATTCCGGTAGAAGAACATTACCGTGCACGGGTCATATAGCTCATACATTGTATTGAAGTCAGGCACTTCATCGATATCGCAGAGGTAAATAGCCGCAAAGTTTTTGACCTTTTCAGCCACTCCAAAGAGAAGCTCATCCATTATCATGCACTCTCTTTCGTAATCGCGTCCAAAGCGGATTATGACCAACCTCTCATCTTCAGACACTATAGCTTGATCCACATGCCATCCAGTGTGCAAATGTGGTAAGAATACCGACCCCATGTCTGTTATCTACGAAGTGAGACTCTGATGATATGTGTCACCGTAGCTCATTTCGAAAGTGATTTAGAGAGAATGTATGCAGGAATATCACTATTTTGCAACCACAAATCCATGAAAGGAACTCACCTTAATGGGACGCAAAAAGCAACAGCTTATTATACCACTCAATGAAACCAAGGAGAAGGGAAGCAAATGGGGAGCATAGAGAGATAGAGTTCTCATTCTCCCTTTTTTCTAAAGATAAAATTGAAAGCGACTTGGCCTTTTTGATTCGTAATATCACAAACAGTACGTTATCGGTAAACGTCACGTCGGATACTGAGCCAAAGCTGCCTCAATTTGATGAACAGATGGAAGTGAAGGTGCCTCTAACTTCATATGGAGAAGAAGAAAATAGATCCCCAGTTGCAGCAAAAGAACATTCAGCTTTATGTGAAGTGGGCCGCCAGGAGAAACAACCACCTCAACCATGTCGATCTAAAAGCCCCTTCAAATTCAGGGATAATTTCACAAACTACTTCCGTAAGCCACCCATATCGGCAGGAACAACATTAAGTTCGTTATCAGGAAAGCAGCCCTACATTGAGACCCCAGAAGGTCGACCCACTGTTTCCTCACCCACTGTCGATTATCCTTCCAAACAGGCAACCATTCAAGGGCTCTCCAATGTAGACCAGCTTCCTGTTGGTAGATATGCACTTAAAGGTCATATGCAAAAGTCAGCATTTATGTTACAAGTTGAGAAAAGTAGACAAGTGAATGAGTATTTTTTTTATTTCAAATGGGTGATGTGGAGTCAACGTAAGAATTCGGATACTTCTAGCAGAAAGAGTACATTGAGAGCGGAGCGAATTATCGAAACTAACCTCGACTTGAAAGCTGCATTCAAAAGCTTCAAAAAGAATGTCGACCAGGAAAGAACTATTATCTTCATGAAATTAGGAGTTCTTCCGGCAAAGCAGTCCCCAGCACTATGCAAGAGTTCCACTATAAGGTTTCAAGTGCCACTTCCTCTAACCAACGAATTCTTGAAAAAATCCTTAGGAATAGTCATGAACGATGAACTCAACACCCCGCCATTGTTTGAGCGTAAGTATATTCTCAACTCGAGACCTCACCGCCTATATTAACATACAGTTCCCATATGTGGTGTATCACAGAGCAGAACAGTAGCATATTCTGTCATATCTATATGGCTACACGAGAGCCCAAGTCCAGTCGTCATGGCGCTCAGCTTTACCGAAAGATTGAAAGGAATGCTCCCAGATACGATGACATCATCAATCGAAACTGCAGTGCTTATTGATAACAGTGCCACTAGTGCCTGTCAAATTTACTAGCTAACTAGCTGCAACCAATTCATTACCCCACGGAAATAATCGAGTTTGGCATTATTTTTTGGCTAATTTTTCAATACTTTATTTATTTATTTAATTTTTTTTTTGTGTTTTTCGTTCATTCATTGGGAAACAAAACTGACTAGCAGATTAGTATTTGGAGTTGTAAGCTTCACTAAGACCAACAACCATGAGTGCTACGGAAGTCGAATTGGGAATAACAGCTGACATGCATGTCCACTTGAGGGATGGACCGATGATGGAACTTGTGACTCCAACTGTTAGGGAAGGAGGCATCTCAATCGCATATGTGATGCCTAACTTGGTTCCCCCGATTACCACTTTGGACAGAGTCGTCGAATACAAGAAGAAGATACAAGCACTCTCTCCCCAAACTACATTTTTAATGTCATTCTATTTAAGTAAAGAGTTATCTCCTGAATTAATCGACGAAGCCGCTAAGATTGGCGCCATTCATGGTGTGAAGTGTTACCCAGCAGGGGTAACCACCAACTCCGACGCTGGTGTCGATCCTAATGATTTCACACCATTTTATCCCATTTTTGAGGCATTAGACCGCAACGGTTTGGTTTTGAATTTACATGGTGAAAAACCACCCTCCAAAGACGAAGATATTCACGTGTTGAACGCTGAAACCAAGTTTCTCCCAGCGTTGGCCAAGTTACATAAAGATTTTCCCAACCTTAGAATCATCTTGGAGCACTGTACATCCAAAGATGCCATAGATACCATCGAGAAGATCAACGCAGACTTGAAGGATTCTGATCCGGTCAAGGTTGGGGCCACAATAACTGCCCATCACTTGTCGTTAACTATTGACAACTGGGCAGGTAATCCAGTGAACTTTTGTAAGCCAGTTGCCAAATTACCACACGATAGGCGCGCTTTAGTCGAAGCTGCTACATCTGGTAAAAGATACTTTTTCTTTGGATCGGATTCTGCTCCACATGCTATATCGGCAAAGGCAAGGCACGTTGGTGTATGCGCTGGTGTGTATACGCTGTCGCACGCTTTGTCGTACTTGGCTGATGTCTTTGAAAGAGTAGACAGGTTGGAAAACTTGAAAAAATTTGTCACTGACAACGGGAAGTCATTTTACGGCATTGATGATAAGAGTGTTGTGAATACAGATAAATGTTTCTTGGTGAAGAAGCCAACGAAGGTACCCGAAGTCATTGGAGAGGGTGAGCTCAGTGTTGTTCCATTTAGAGCCGGGGAAGAATTTTCTTGGGGCATTGAGTGGAGACAGTGAGAGATTTTTCAAAGATAATATTACGTTGAGTGTACTAATAAGTATTAAATATATTAATGAAAATGTAGTCAAACAAACTGAATTGAAAATAAGGACCGTACCATACAATCTAGACTGATTGTTTGGAGTGAGTGTCAACCTGATATTGGATAGCCTTCTTCTCAGCCTCATCGCTCGATTCACCACCAACGCTGGTTTCTTCAACAATGGTTCCGTTACCCAAAAGTCCGATGTCAAAGTTGTTCACTCTCAAGTACTCAACAAAGTCTTCATCTTCCTTATTGATAGCATCTTGGCCCACCGAAGGACAGAAGAAAATAGCGATTAAAGCAGAAAAGATGCATAAAGCAGAGGACACGTAGAAGGGAGCTTGATTTCCTTTGTCAGTCTTGTCACCACCAGCATTCTTGATAATGATGGGGAAAACGTAGGTACCAACGAACGCTCCGATCTTACCAACAGCAGCGGCGATACCGTAGTATTGACCTCTAATTGGGGTAGCAGAGGTCTTGGAAGCCAACAAACCAATGTTGTCACCAGGACCATATTCACCCAAGGCAGTGAAAACACCATATACAGCAATGAATGCTCCAACGTGATTCTTCAAGTGGGGATAGAGAGCAGCCATGATGAATCCAACCACACCCTGAAAGCCGGTACCAAGAGCCAAAGTTAATCTTGGTCCGATGTAATCGGCAGAAATGGCACCCAAGGTAAAGCCTGGAATGTAAAACAAGTACAAAACAGTAGTCCATCCATAAGTCTTGTAGAGGTCACCATCTGGAATAATGTTATTAATGATAGTAGATGAGTAAATGCCAAACGAGTATGCAGAGAAGTCATAAATGAACCAAATCAATGAAACAATCAGGAGTCTGAACCAGTAAAACTTGACGATTAACCAATATGGGACCTTCACACCCTTTCTGTTGAAGTTCAACTTTTCAAATTGATCACCTTCTGCAATCTTCAATCTCAAGAAGAACAAAATCAATGGAGGGAAGCAACCCAAACCCAAAGTCAATCTCCAAACGGCAGATAAGTGCTTTAACGAGAAGATCCACAACAACACCAAAGGCACGAATGCAGAGATAATCCATCCCATATCGATCGTACCATTTGTGAACCAACAGAAGTATCTGTTTCTGTGTCCAGCAGGTAACTTGTTTGCGAATTCTGCAGAGATGACAGAAGCGGTTGGGTACTCGGCACCAATAAAGATACCTAAGAAGAATCTAAAGACTGTAAGAGCGTTAAACAATCCATTGACACTCCCATGAGCACCCCAAGTACCTACAGCCGTCAACAAGGTGAATAACACCAAGAAAACGTTCGTGGTAAGCATACCCTTCTTTCTAGAGATACGATCAGATATCCACCCAAATCCAAGCATACCAACCACAGTACCAACGAAGGCAATTGATGCAATATTCGAGATAGCATTTGAGTTTGCAGCTTCCTTCGGGTACTTACTTTTAATTATACTCAAGGCCGTACCCATGGAAGAGTTGACGTAACCATCAGAAAACAAACCAGCACCAGAAGTAAACGCTGGCCACAAATTGGCTGTTTTAGTCTTTGTGACAATTTCGTCGTCATCAGTAAGACGACGGTTAGGGTTTGCCTCACGGGCTCTTTGCTCGAGTTCCTCAGGACTCTTACCTATCGTAATTTCGCCAGGGATGTGCTTCGTCCAACCTACAAAGAGGTCTGGGATAGACTTTGGAAGATCACGAGTAGCCATGATTGATCAAGAATGTACTGTATATATGCCTTGATTATAGTTATTTTATTTTTTATTTTCTTCTTTTCAAGAATTTTACCCCCACAAAAGAAACGCAAAAGGTTTTAGAGGATGATGTTTCTTTGAGAAGTACTCAGTAATTCCAGCAGTTGTAGGACTGGAAGGAAATAAAGAAATTAGCAATGAAAAAAAAAACCTGGCTGGAGTTAGAACTAAAATGAAATTTCCAAAAACATTAACTGAACAAAGATTCAACGAATTTCCTTCCCCTTATATAGCAAATTCACATGGGTATCTAGAGTAAAAAATATCCTAAACCCAACCGACATGCAATCTCAGTAGCCTAGAGAGAAAAAAAAATTGCTTAAAAAAAAGGAAAAAAAAAAATTGTTCGCTATCAGGAGCGAAAAGTAAAATTACTTAATTAACTAGTGATTTCACAAAAAAATATTGCACGACGTGCCAAATGAATGGGAATCCAGCCGCTCTAAGTCATGAGATGGGACGTTTTACATCCCGAGCAACATTTAACTGTATATTCCTCTTCCTTACTGTTTTAGAAATGGCTGCAGCTTAACCTTAGGATGTAGTCCTCGAAACCAAGCACATCAGTCAGAGTCTTAGTTGGTATAGATAAGCGTATGGCTAGAGGAGAAAAAAAAAGACATGACTATACGCAGACTGATTCGCGGAAGGTCGTGGCGACGCACATTTAGATCTTGACATGAGATAGTGGTTGAACACTGCTTTTTATTTTTACGCGAGAGGCCCCGCACCAGAGTTTTTTGGCGGCAACATGGCGGAAACCATTTAAAGTATGAAAAGAAAAGTGAAAGCACAGAAAACTGAGCACTTGGTGTGATTAACACCACACGACAAGAAGCACGTTTTTGATGCCCATGTGGGCGAGGCTCTTTCTTTTCTGGAGGAGTGCGGCAAAGAGTGTGCGCGCATCAGCAAAGAAAAACAAAGAAAGATCCATGGAATAAAAAGAACCCCCCATGCTAGGGTCGTGTGCTCACTGATGCCGTGAGACCGGAGGAGGGGCACGTTTTCGATGCCCTTCATTAAACAATAAGGTTTCAAATCGCAGCACCCGTCTATTTTAATTGTTCCGGCTTTTTGTATTCACGATGCACAATGTAAACTCTCGCATGTCGCTTCTTCTCATGTCTATTACACGAAGACATTCTACTACAAAGAGAGAAGATTAAATTGAGACATTCCCTTCGTGTTCTGTAGTCTCGGTGATTCATGTGTATTCTTGATGTTGCAGTTTTTTTTTTTCGCAACAACTCGTCCATCGTTCTATTGCTGGCGAATTTGTGATGCCTCTTCTCAAGCGCCAGCTGGTTGTAGATTCTGATTCAAACAGTTGCCATTTATATAGTCTGAATCATATTCCATAGGTGCAATCATCCTCTCCCTCTCTGTGAGCGAAGTGAAGCACCTTGGCTGTCTCCACGTTACTGGGGTTGCACTCTTGATTCACTCGAAAAAAAAATTGAAGAAAAAAAAAAAAAAAACGTACATTTTTTTGTGGGGGCCCACGTTCCTTGAGAAGCAGCAAGCAAATGAAGAGGCTCGGGGAATATCCTACCTACATATTTCGTTGCATGTCGAGCCTTACGACCACCTGCTCTACGCCTGATATTTTGTCACAGGAGGAGAACGAGGTCGAGCGATGTTTAATTGGTTGACATAAGTGGGGATGAAGGTTAAATTTAATTTCTAAAGCCTGTTCATCGACAACCACTTAGAGTTACATATGCCTGTATAGTGGAGCCCAAAGCAAAAAAATAACTGGGGGGAAAGAGGAAACGTTAATAGAGGGGAAGAGCAGCGGAGTTATAGATGTGCTATTTGGCCGTCCAAAGAGAGTTTTGCGAGTGATCGTTTACGCTTGTACAGGCGTTAAGCTTATGCCAAGTCGCATGTAGGTGAAAACTCGGGCGCAAAATCATACCCCACACTACTAACCCAGTATTGGATGCAATCATCTATCATCTTCCCGAGTGTTACTGTGCAGTGCAAGATGATGCGCATCATTGCTAGAGTCCAAAAAACCTGGACCCTGACGACTGGAATGGATGTCAGAACGAAAAACAAGTGCTTTCATACAAATATCTTCGATGTATCTTATTACCACAATGTAAGGTCAACTATTCGCTACACTGGTACACGAAATTCTTAATAGCTCTTTTTAACTTTTAAACTCAACTATATACTCTATATATATATATATATTTTTTAAGCGATTTTTATTTTTTTTTTTCTCTCGTATTGTGTATTCCTTTCTCTAATAAATTAGTAGTCCATGCTAGCATCTTCAAAGTCTTCGTCTTCGTCATCATCATCGTAATCCAGCTGAATTTGAACGCTGTGTAACTTCTTTTCTGATTGGACAGTTGGAATTATGATTTCGAGTTCTTCGTCCTTGTAGATGGCCTGGATATTTTTAAAGTCAATTGTTTTGTCGAACAGGAAGTGTTTCTCGAATCTGATTTCCTGGTTTGCAAAGTCCTTGATCAAGTCCTGGGTATCTTCTATGATTTCTTCTTCAACGTCACCTTCTTCGCAGGCACATTCTCCGCAGTCGACGCAAGTGTCGCAAGCATCTTCTTCACAGACGCAGGCATCTTCCTCGCAAGCACAGTCGTCTTCCGCACATGCGCAGTTGTCACCGCAACAGTCTGCACCACTGACATCTCCTTCACAAGCACACGTGTCGCATTCACAAGTCTCCTCGTCTTCACATTGACAGATCTCCTCGGTCTCGGAATCAGAAGACTCATCATCGCTCTCAGATTCAGATGAAGAGTCAGATGAAGAGGAGTCAGAGTCGGAGTCGGAGCTTGATTCAGATTCCGAATCAGACGACTCAGACTCGTCTTCTTCGTCGGCACCAACCAAGTTGAGCTTTCCCTTGACAATTAATTCGTTGTCCTCCTTGGAGTAGTCAATCTTTAACTCATCTTTAACGAGCGAAGGGAATCTGATATTCAACTTGTAAGTGTTTTCATCGAGCTTGGACAATTCACAGTCCTTGCTGTTCTCCAAGTCTCTGGTTAAATCAAGAACTTCAATGTCCTCGTCGTCTTCGGAATCAGAGTCGTGGGCAAGCAAAAGATCCTCATCATCGGAGTCATCAGAGGACGACTCCGAGGAGTAGTTGTCGTTCTTGTAGATAGTGACACCCTCGTCGTCGCTAGAATCAGAGTCAGCGCCTGACTGGGCGTCTAAGTAGTCCTGGAAGGCTTGTCTAACAGCCTCAACCTTTAACCTGTCGTCCAATTCCTTCTCTTCTTCGGTATCGATGTCCAAGTCAGAATCAGACGAGGCGTCAGAGTCTGACGACGACTCCTCCGATGAGGAGTCAGATGAGTCGGACTCAGAAGAAGAGTCTGAACTAGATGAGGAGTCAGAGTCAGAGTCGTACTCTTCGCCAGCGATTTGTCTGAGAGCCTCTGCTTGTAATTGGTCGTTCAAGTCGACGATATCCAAGATATCTTCAGGTTCAACGTCGGATCCGAGCTGGATTTCGTAATCAATGTCGTTTTCGGAGTCATAATATCTCACAATCTCATCGTTCATGTCAGCGATATCAGAATCTTCCTCGTATACGACAATTTCGTTGTCTTCGTCATCATCCGAGTCTAAAATCTCCTCAGCGATGTCCAGCTCGTTGATGTACACGTCGTCCTCGTTGGAGTCCGAGTCAGAAATTTCAGCCTCGATATCCTCAGCATCAATGTAGGCTTCATGGTCGTTGTCGTAGATGTTGTTATTCACGTAGTACACCACATCGTCAATCTCCTCGGTAGATGAGGAAGCATCAGAATCGACGTCAGAGTCGACGTCAGAGTCGATCTCAGAGTCAGACTCGCTCTCGCTGTCAGCTACCTCGTCTGAGTCAAAGTCTGATGAGTTGTAGTACACAACGACGCCTTCGTCGTCGTCTTCAAGCTCACTGTCGCTGTCGCTCTCACTCTCGCTCTCACTGTCGTTTTGTTCCAAGTCAAACTCGTAGGTGTTCTCTCCTTGTTCCTCTACTTCAGACTCAGATGACGAGGACTGACTTTCTGGTTCTTCGACATACACCACATCTTTAGGTTGCTGGTGGTAATACTTTCTGTATCTTTTGGCTTGTCTCTGAGATTTTGGCTTGGAGACGCTATATCTCTTATTGTTGATTCTCGCCATTATTGAAATCTATGATAATATGTTGAAGAGTTATAACTTTTATACGTCTTGAGTATTCAAAGCTTTCAACAAAAGTATCCGTGTAGAAAAAATGCACTATGTAGCTTACAAATTACCTGTTACTTATACTTGTTGCATCTCATCTCAGACGCGATGCCTTCTCCAAGCTTCAAAATTTTCAGGAGTGCATACATGTGTCGGCAATGCTACATCTCGCATACCGCCAGCCTTTTTTATGCAAAGAGAACGTTCTAGTGTTAAACTCGTCCATTTTCGACCCAAAAGAGAGCTTATGGGGCAAGCTAGACGCGTATGTAGTACTACCTGCATGAACTCAACATGTTAGCTTACATGGTAGCTTGCATTAGAGTACACTCGAACGTTCTACTGGGTTGCCATAGAATGCGAACAACTTTACAAACTCTGTGTGTGGGCACAAGGTTTCTTTTCTTTTTTTTTTTTTTTTTTTTTTTATTTTTTTTTTTTCTTTTTTTTT